>KI915047.1:6731641-6829997 GCA_000473445.2 Anopheles farauti
AGGGGGGGGGGGTTTCAATTATCTTAGGTCAATCTCGCCTGAAAGGTATGCAAGCTCGGGTATAAAACATTTTATTAATGTTTTTTACTCATCCATGTTATTCAATGTTTATTCGTTTTATTTTTAAACACATTTTCAAACCTTTAAATTGATGAAAAATATACAAATGTTCTGGAAGCTCTTAAGAATAACACCAGCATTTTAAGCAACGCGTCGCCAACCGGATCGGCCGGACCGTGTGTTGCGAAAGCGCTGCCGACTTCCATCGCCTGCTGACCAATCCGAGATGCCAAAGGCGCCTCTCGGTATGGTAGTGATTTTGTTGCTTCTCGGGGTGATCGTTTTTTTCTTCTTCTTCCGCCATTCGTTTTCTTCTTTCCGCTGTCTCCCTTGTTCCAAACGTGTCGGTCAGCGCGATTTAAATGGTTTGGCTAAGGGAGTGGGTCGTCGCAAACAGCGCTTAGCTTCTCGCGCCAGCCGCACAAGCTTCAAATTTTACCCTTTATTTTGTTTCTCCTTCACAACCGTCCGCATGTGTGGTTGTGTGTATGTAATTCAACACACACACACACAAGGCGTATATATGCTAAAGCTAATACTAATGCTCATGAGAGAGATAGAGAGAAGTAGGGGTCAATTTAAAGAGTGACCGCTGGTCAACCAAACTAAAGAGACACCCCCCAAAAGGTGTTCCTCTTAAGGGTTCTTTGTTTCGTTTTTTGTCACGTTTTTTTTTTTTAAATATAATACATGCCTTAATCTAGAATTAAGAAAATGGTATTAGAGGCATTCAATAATTGTCGTTAAAATTGGATTTTGTATAGAGCAAATGTGTTAAAATTATTTTTCATATTTCTTTATATTTAATTACCTTAATCCTTTGCTCGTTCGTAACATGCGGTTCGTAATTAAGCCTCAAACATACATCCAATATCACGACCCGCCAAAACAATCCAAAAATAACGATGGATCGAAGCAAAGCGAAAAAAAAACCCGTGTATGAACATAAAACGAAGCAAGTAGAAAAGGCACAAGGAACAGGGAAACAGATAGGGCTGGGAAGGCGTGTGGAAGCGAGGGCAGCCCTTCACGTCTTCGGTTGTAGCTCCCGGGAGTAACTAGTAGGAGTAACGAAATGACGAAGCCCAAAAGAGGAGAAGAAAAAAAAAAGAGTTCGAAAAGAGAAAAAAGCCACACGAGCAACAAAAATCCTCTGCGATCGGAGCACCGTAGCCGTAGTAGAAACGAAAGATTTCAACGCACGCTCACAGCGACGAACCCGGCTCCTAGCGGGCTTAACCTTTTTTTTACCGCCCGCCGGTTCCGCCCGTCCCGCTTACCTGTTCGATTCCCCGCACCGTTGTGTGTTCCCCGGTTTCTTCGCCCGGTTTGCTTGATCGTTTTCTTCGGGCTTCCACGCCGTTATGCTGCATGCGCGGCCGGCCGCTATGCTATTCGAGTTTTTCCCGCATCGCAAGGGGTGCCTTCGGTTCGCTCTTATGCTTGCGTGTGCTGCGCTCGTTTCCTCTCGTCTCGACGACGACGACGACGACGACGACGACGACGACACCACATCGAGATCCATCCTCCGCACCGGCCGGAGGGGGAGGGTGGAGCGGGCGAGGTTTCTACTTGCCTGCCCGTTGCCTTCTTCGGATCGAGGCTCGTTTTTCGGCTTCGGCTGTTTCTCGGTCTCTGCGTGAGCGTGTGTTTGTGTGTGTGTGTGTGTGGCCGATGCTGTCGGTGCGCGGGCACCGTCTTCTCAAGACCCCCCGAGTCAGCATGATCAGTCTTCGGGTGGCTAACATGATCTTAAGACGTGTTTCGTGTCAGCTGCGTTATTTTTATGCGCCGTATTCGACCAGCACACTCACTGCGTGTGCCGATGTGCGAATGTGTTTGTGAGCGTTTGAGTGCTATTTGTGTGTGTGTGTGTGTGTGCGGGTGTGCGTGCAAGTGACTGTGGGTTTTGAGACCGAGATTGAATGCATGACCGCAGTATCAAGGCGGGGAAGCGAAGGCACACGAAAACACGGTTACGAAAGATCGAAAAGCATCGGGTCGGCTTGTGATGCTGAGTGTGGTTGCGCCTGCGTGTATGCAATCCTCACCGCGCTTGTGCGAATGTAAAGCAAGCGACGCTCAACAGTGGTTTTGTTGTTCTTTTTTTCTTCATTCCACCCCGGAAGTTTACGAGCGTTAATAGCGATAATGATTATTGGCATCATTTATTAACGGCGCGAAACACACAAAAAAAAAACTTATATACAACACACCAATCAAACAACTCCTGCCTTCAACATGCGTCCGCGAAAGGACCACGGGAAAGAAATCATTTAAATGCGGCTTCCAAACCTAAATGAAATGGGCATGTTTCTGTGTGCGTGTGTGCGTATGTGCATCGTAACATTCTGTGAGTGACGCGCACTTGTCTCACTAGCAGCAATATTACGTACCGCGCTGGATCGAATTACACGAAATGTGTGTCCCCGTTGCGTTGATGCATCTGTTCGGCTGGGAAGAGCACCGAGCGAGCGGTGAGCGTGTGCGTGCTGAGCGATGAAGGGTCTAGGAAGAAACCCCGAAAAGAAACGCACACCTTGATGCGCATAAACGATAGAATTAATTCAGTTTTTATGTGGCGGAACAGTTACACCGCGCTAGAGAAAACATTTGTGGAACGAAAAAAGAAACACTTCCCGCAGTCCCGCGAAACGAATGATACGACAGCAGAATGCTAGTGCCACAGATCAACCCAATAGGAGCGTTCTTTCAAACGTGCAAGGTAATGAATTACAAACATATTCTAACACACACGCTTGCGGCCCCGAACCGGAAGACGAAGGCGGGGAGTGCAATGAGCGGCTCTTGCGGCTCGAATTATTGCTCGAAATCCGTGAAGCGATGGCGATGTCGGACCCTGCGTGCGCCTGCCGTGTCCATATGGCAGCAGGTGCAGGTTCGTCGCTTGTGGAAGAAAACACACCGGACGTGAAGAACAAAACATCTGTCATATCGGCTCATGTCGTTCGCACGTGAAAACTTCGCATCGTGAAGGAACGTGGTCTGATGAGGAGTCGCAAATAATCGATGATTCCTACTAAAAATAACAAAAGACTTGGCAGGGGAGACGCAAGCGACGAACTCGGGATTTATTCCAAGTTTCTCACTGGTTGAACATTGTTTACCTAGTTTTATTGCTAGCAAAAGTGTATATGCTAAAACGAACGCGAATATCTTCCTCCTCACGCTGGTACTAACTTTTTTTTACCATATGTTTTTATGTACAGGTGCTCTGGCATCTAGACGCATTTCGACGGTCTTTTCGGCAGCTCCAGAACCATGACTGTGGAGGTCCGGATTGCATTTTCTGCGCACTCAAGGTAAGTTTGAAACACTGGGTTGGATTCTTTTTCTCTTTTTTGCCCAAAATACCAAAATGTGAACAAAATGAAATGGCAGGGATTAGTTGATTTTTAAATTAGTAAAAGAAAATGTTTGTTTAGTTATAATTATATCATAGGTGTGTTCAATAAATTAAACATTCAACTTGTAGTTTTAAAATATGATAGTTTATAATTAAAGAATGCAATGTAAAATATGCGATAGAAGTGTAAGAAAAAGTAAAAATAATAGTTAAAAGAGAAAACCAAACAGAAAAACAACCTGAAACGCTTCGAATCCAATGAAGCTAAGAACTCCCTATATTCGCCGTAGCATAACTTCAGGCGCTTCGCTTGAAACACGAAACGCTTCCCGGGGCTGGTTTTGTTTGTGTTGGTGTGCATTGGGAACGATCGAACGCTTGGCGCGCCCGCTCGCGCGATCGCCCTCTTGCGGAGGGTCACGCAACTAACGCAAAACTTTGCTGGGAAAAATGGCGGAAAATGGTATTAAAAGTGGCTAGAAATTCCTTAACGCAAACAAAACGAATCCTAGCAAGTGGCGACGGTTGTAGGAAACGTTCATGAATGCATTATCAACAACAGAAGGATTGGAAAAAAACAGTTTTCCCTCGCAAAGCCCAACCTAAGACGCATGTGTGTGTGTGTGTGTGTGTGTTTTGGGGTACACGTAGCCTGCAGGCTTTGATACGGTTCGCTTAGGAATTCTCATCATAATCGCTAGACCAACACAGGCGCGGTTATTCGAAAACATTCCATACCTGTTGCTGCTTAGATGGGAGGATGGGTCGCAGTAAAAGCGGCAACCATCGTGATTCAACATCTCAGATGCCTTGCGCATACACGCATACACGTGCGCATGTGTGCGTGTGTATGTGTGCGTGTCGCCGCAATCGCGGTCAAATGAAATTGGAAGTTTCCGAAAGTCGATTGGAATTAT
Source organism: Anopheles farauti (assembly GCA_000473445.2). NCBI lineage: Eukaryota > Metazoa > Arthropoda > Insecta > Diptera > Culicidae > Anopheles > Anopheles farauti. The sequence goes on from KI915047.1 coordinate 6,735,986, forward strand.
TGGAGAATAGAGAAAGACGCTTTCGGTCGCAGCGAGATACGGTGATGTGAATTTTTTGTTTTATCGTCTACCCCTCCAATCCCGTTTCCCATGCTCAGGCTTCCCAGCCCACCGCATGTGTGGCAGCTTGGGCTGAAGCACGTTCGGCTAATGTACGGATCGCACTTTATGAGCCGAACAACCTGACACGAAACCTTTCGAATGGAATGTTGGGCTGGGAAAAATTAGAATTCAATTCACAGGGCAAAAGCGAAGTGACGCAGCGAGAGAGGAAAAGGATCTTTAAGGAGGTTTAACGCCAAGTGCGGCCGAAGGAAGTGCGTGACGGTGAATACGAAATTACGATATCCGCCCGATCTCGACCGGGAGGGATTAGCACGTCAGTCGTCGGCAGACGAACCGTTCCCGGGAACGGATACTCCCTCCGGGAGATCTTGCAGCCGTACCGTAATTGCGCCCCTTCTTACCCAGACGACGTCCCACGAAGAAGCGATCCTCGCAGGTTCTGACGACGCTGCGAAATGACCCTAGACGGGTGGACATGCAATCAGTGCAGGAAGGTGTTTTTCCTGTTTCCCCTTCCGGGGCCAGACGGGCCGCAGGTACCCGCGTACAATGTAGCCGTACCCACCGAAGATTAGCGTAATGGGCCGGGAATCGAAAGGAAGTAAGCAACAGCAAAAAAAAAAAAAAAAAGGTTCGCTTCTCGACGGACCATTTACAACGTCGTTTACGGGAAGGTCGTAAAGCACTTACAGCGTGCCGCGGACGAACATTATGCTGTTCGGATTGCGTGCGCAGTGAAATTATTTAGCGGAGCTTCTTGTGGAAACTGCTGCAACAAACTCACCAAACGCCCGAGAATGGCTCTTTAAATCTTACAGCGCCGCGTGGTGAGAACGGTGGTGAATTTGCTACACCCCGAAGCGGTACTAAGGCGACTGAAATAAATCCGCCATGATACACGGGTCGTTGCCAAAGGGTGCACTTCTCGTTTTTTTTATGTGTTTTTAATGCTTTGTAATATATTCTCTCCGTTTGAAGCATTTGAAATTCAAATATATTTGCAATAAAAAAAAAAAAAAAACGTTCGCCAAGCTGCTGCTCATGACATGGTGGATTATCAACACAGAATCAACGTAGAAACAACAAAACGCTCCGAGAACGTGGCGACCGACCGAAAAACAAACACGGTCCAAGATGTGGAAACACGTACAAAACCGAGCACAAATACTACGCTCGTTGTAACGATGCGAGAGCCTTTTGGGTCGGTTGTTTGCAGGTTCAAAGTACGAGCCTGCTGTGCACGAGAGCCTACGAGCCACACACAAACACCCTACACCCTAAACCCACCCTCGGAGGTAAGGGCGACCCGGCTCGATCCCTTAGCGAAGAACATTACGAAGAACAGGCTGATTGATGTGCTGTGAGGTGGGCCGAACGGCCCGAACGGGAAAACGGTACGGGTGCAAGAGAAAAGGTGCAAAAGTCTCGACACAGGTATATAAAACACGTACACATACAAAGCGCGGTCGAGCACGCTACGGAAAGCGGCTAGAAAACGACGACCAGAACAAAGAAAGCATTAGAATGCTCCTGGAAACGTCGTCAGAATCACTGAGGGGGGATGTATTTTACGGCGAGAAGGGAGAGAGGGTGTGTGAGAGAGAGAGAAGGGGAAAAAAGGCTTTAAACAAGGAACTGCTTAAAAGAAAAACAAAGCATCTTTATTAGCAGCTCCCTTCAGGATAGTGGGCATATATTCAGCACCGTGAACCCCAACACCAAGCCATCAAGAGATCATATAAAGGAGATATAAAAAAGCACTCCCATCTCCCCCTCCCCCTCCCCCTCCTCCCCCGTCATGCCCGCACCAGCAGTGGCATAAGGTATAAGCCACTCCTTGGCGAACACTCGGTTGTGGAAGAAAGAAAGAACGGAGAAGGAGAAGGAGGAAAAGGGCGAGAAGGCGAACAGAAACCAGAAGAAGGCAAATGGGGTTTTGCGGGAACGGCGAGAGAACGCCGCCGTGGTAAGAAGATCACGAGCAAGAAGCTGGAAACAGAAAGCTTCGTTGAAAACCACGCCACCCCTGCGCCCCTTTGCCGCCTTCCCCCCTCCCCCCGTTTGCCTGTGAGTGACTGGAAGTTGTTCAACTTGAAGCAGAAACGAGTTTTTTTTTTCTCTATGTGTGTATGTCTCGAGCTCGACTTCTTCGTTTCGCTACGAGATCTCTCCCTCTCTCTCTCTCTGTGTTCCTCTTTTTCTTTCTCTCTTTCGCGCCCCCGCCTGAGCTTTTGCGGGCGCTCGGTACGAAGAAGAAGAAGAAGCCGAGGAGAAGTTGGATCATAAAACACGTCGCACGACACGCTCGATCATTTTAAATGGCACACACAAACGTGCCGAGGAGCGAGCGGTGGTGAGTTTTGTTTTTTTTTTGTTTTTTCACCACCACCACCACCACCAGGCGCTGCTGCCGTTCGCTCGTGTGGTGAGTGGCGCATGGGAGAAGCTGTTTCAGCACGAGAGCGGGACGGAGAATGCGCGAGAGCGGGCTCACACACGCTCAGCCGGGCGGCTCTCGGCCTCGGCGCCTCGGCGCAAGCGTGATTTCGAGCAGTTTCACTCCGATCGGCAGCAAGTTTCGTTCTCGGGCGGCCCGTGCAGAGTGGTGCGCGCCCGCTGCAGCGCCCTGCTTACTACCTGCACCTGCGTATTCGGTGGTGTGTGTCCGAGCGAAGAGGCTGCGCGCGCGTACGATGCTTCCGTTGGTTAGTTCTCGTTTCGTGTCACGCCGTGTGGATGGCTTTTTGTTTTCCCTTCGCACGCTTCGCTGCCGTCAACTTTTGTGGTGCTGATTTTTGTTTTTGTTTTCCCGAACTCACTTTCGGTGCGCGACGAGGGTGTTGTTGAGCCACGGCCAGTTGAGCAGGCAGCAGTTCGCCACCTGCCCCGTGTACGGTACTGTGCAAACGGCGTGCGCAAAAGCGTCCGCACCGGGAAGACCTGCTCCAGAGACTCGAAAGAGGGCGGGAGGACGAAGACGGCCAAAATCAAACAACAGCAGGAGAAGAAACCGAACAACGAAACAACAACAACAAATACTAAAACGGCCAAACTCACGATCGCTCCCTGAGTTTCCCTCGACGGTGTGGCGAGGTGTGTTGGCGTGCAGTGTGTCTATCGTGTGTCTGTGTGTCTGTGTGTGTGTGTGTGTGTGCTTGTGCTTGTGATGGTATGTGGGCTTTAATGCGGAGCACCAAGAAAGGGCTTTTGTGTGGCCTCTCTCTCTCTCCCCCTCTCCCTCTCCCTTTCTCGCCTCTGGTGGTGAAGTTTTTGTGCTTACGTTTCGGTTTCTTTTTATGCTTCGGCCTGCTGAACTCAGCTCTTGTGACTCACCTAATGTGTGCGTGTGTGTGTGTGGGGGGGGTGGTGGTGGATGCTAGGACTTTTTTTTTTATCTCCCGTACCACATACAAGCACGCACACACACACACACTCACATCACAAATCGAGGTCATACGTGCATAAAATGCTCTTGCTCGCTCTCTATCGCTGCTGCCCCTTCACCGTTCGAGAAAAAAAAAATAAGAAACTGCCATCGATCAACCATCAATCCCAACAAGCAACCGAACGGTTCGCGGTGTGGCTTTTTAAATGTCCGCCACACCCGAGCCAGCCACGCCTGAACCGTATCCGGTCGGAGCCACGGGCAACAGCAATCAACTGGGATAGAAAAAAAGTTTAATTAAATTTAAATGCAAATGCGAGCGCCAATTTTTTAGGCGCCATGTACTAAAACAAACACTGCACCAGCATGCAGGCGACGACAATCTTGCCGCAACTGTGTTGCGTTCGGATGTGTAGGCTTGTATGTGGTGGAATTTAGAAGGCTCCAAAGTGTTTGGTTGGCTCTTTTGTCTTTCCAGCGAGTTTTCGGTTTTAGTACAAGTTTTAATTTTTATTTTTCAAACTCTCCTAATGCGGTCTAAATTCGTCACACTCACCCTAATTGATGGTGGGAAAAGCACTGATCGAAATAAACCCCGTACCAGTGGCGTAAAGCCACGCGAGAGCGATTAAAAAACGAAAGACTTGCGAGCGCAACCGACAAGCGACGAACCTGCCTTGCGAAGGGCCACCAAAGGTTCGAGAGGACTTCCGCAAGGAGTGCCTGCGTCATGCGCTGCAAAAGTATGTCGGGAATTTCCGTTTCGGTGATTCATCCTGCAGCGGCCCAGGGTCCATCCACTCGCGCGGGTCGCAAGCCGCAGAAGGTCTTCGCAGGTCGGCGCGTGCGGTTGGCGTTGGTGATTTTGTGTTAATGTTTTTTTTTTTGCGATCCTTCCCGTCCAACCGTCCCAGTTGTGTAGATGAGTGTTTGTAGGTGAAAGTTGTCAAAGGAAGAAACGAAATAAAAAAAACATAGTGATAACAGTGAGTGAGCCGCCCATGGGACAGTATGATAAAGTTTCGCTACAAACGAAAGGAACCGCCGGCAGCGCCGAAGAAGGGTGAGGACGGGGCCGCAGTGAAGTCTCCGGTAGACTCTCGCGCTTCTACGAACCTAGCGCAGCAAGCGTCGACGGGTGGTGAGACTTCGGGCCGAACGGAAGCAACCCCGCAGCAGCAGCAATATCCTAGTCGGGATAATACTGATGGGCAGCCACGTTGGGCAGGAGCCTACCAACAGAAGCAGCAACATGCCGCACACCAGTACCATCAGGAGCTGCTTCACCAGCTGCACCACCAGCAGCAACAGCAGCAGCAACAGCAGCAGCAACACTACGAGTATCTCTCCTGCATCGATGCGGTCGTTGTGAGTTGATTTTCGGCACAACCAACCAAACAAAACAAAAAAACAAAACAAAATCGCTTTATACAACCTGTTCCCGGCCACATTAAAGTTTGCGGTTTTTGCGGCTAGCCGTCGGGTTAATTATTGCTCCCATAGCCCGATAGCGACAGCTGACATGCGTGCTCAGTTCAAAAGCGAATGTTCTAAATTGATTTATTATGTTTTTCTCTCTCTCTCTCTCTCACCCTGTTTAGGAGCTGTTTTCCCAGCTTCAGACCAGCTCGGAGCCGGCGTTGTGTCCGGAACCGTTGCGGCGGGCGCTTGCCAGTGGTCCGCTGGCCGGTCGCCGGTTTCCGCTCGGCTGTCTCGGCGATGCGGCCGAATGCTTCGAGCTGCTGCTCCACCGCGTCCACCAGCATCTGTCGCCGGCCGACAGCGATAGCTGCGAGGCGGCCCAGTGCGTCGCCCACCAGCGGTTCGCGATGCGCGTCGTCGAGCAGAGCGTGTGCGAGTGCGGCGCCAACTCGGAGAAGCTCCCGTTCACGCAGGTAGGTCACGGGAGGGAATGGGGTGAAGGGCGGGCGGGGGGGGGGGGGGACTTTTTCCTTTGCAAAGTAAAATTTCTATCTCTTTAATCGGGGAAGGGTTCAGAACCTTGACACAAAAACAGATATTTGAAGGCGAAAGATAGACATGCTGCTACCTTGATTCAGTGGCGCCATCTATAGTAAGAGAATAATTAATTCCGAACATATTTTGGGTTTGCGAGGAAACGCTTCTCGATCAGCTTTCTAAAAATATCCGATCTTTGTTCCTGTGGAAAAACTTGCAAATCAAATTTTAAAAAATCCTTAAAATTTAAATTTAATAGCGATTTAACATTTTTTAGTACACGTTAGTACATAAATTCAATAGCAAATTTCTATACGATTATTATATGCAGATATACAAGAAAAATCTTCTCCAACATGTTTAAGAACGAATACAGTTTACACCAATGCTGATTCGAGCGAGAAAAGCGCTTTTCGTGGCGCTGAAATCGTTCTGATTATGTACTAAAATAAACGCAACCGTTGTACTAAAACTTCACTTCCCTTTAACTTTACCGCCCCGTAACGGAAGCATTAGGTAAGAACCTGCGCGCGGTTCTGCACAACGTGCCGGTCCGTGTTTGTTATATTTTTGTTTTTTCCTCGCCTTTGTGCAGCGTAATCAAACTGCAAAGCGATTCCACCGCGCCGGCTAGTAAAGCATGCTCGCGTGTGTGTGTGTGTGTGTGCGCATGGGTTTTATGCCGAGGCGCGTGTAATATAAAACCTGCGTGGAAGTGTGTGTTTTTATTGTTATTTTATCGTCTCCCCACCCAGGCGTGCGTACCGGGGTCTTTCTGAACGAATTGTTCTTGGCAAAAATCACACACTCAGCTGGGGGGTGGGGAGGGGGAAGGGGAAGCGCGGGGAATGAGGCAACCGACGCGGGCATGTGCCGTGCGAACCTGATGGTAACGGGAATATGAGTGCGAATATGAACTCGTTCCTTAATTAATGCAGATGAAAGCGGACGGGCGGAAGAGAAATACTTTTTTTTTCACCGTCTCGTTTCGCCGCGCTCCCGCTTTTAGTACAGAACTATTTCTCCATATTTTAGCTGGAAAGAACAAAAAAAAACGAACCAAAAAAAATAAAAATAAACCACCCATTTTCTTTCTCTTTCTCTCTCTCCGCAGATGGTGCATTATGTGTCGGCTTCGGCGCTAACGTCGCAGAATTCGCTCTCGATACAACATCAGCAAAATATCACGTTCGGTCAGCTGCTACGAAACGCCGGCAACATGGGCGACATCCGCGACTGTCCGGTAAGTGTTTTTTTTTTTGGGGGGTTTTTTTTGAGAGAGAAGATCGAGAGCGAATTTAAATCGCCCTTTTTAGCATGGCTTTCCCCTGCGCACACCGCATTTTTGCTTCATCCGGAAGAGGGTAAAAGACGGTTTTGCTGGCGATGCGATTCTGTAGCATTTTTTGTTTTTTATTTTTATTTTTTTTTTTTAATGGGTTCATTTCAATGTCACACTCGCGGCTCTCTTGCGAAATGCACGCGACGAGCAGCGAAATTATGTCTTCATCATCGCGTCGAGCCCGTGAGTGCCGTTTTTTTTTTGTGGGCCAAGTGCGTTCGATTTTTCGGCACCACTGAGTAATGGGATAATTTTTGACGGAGACCTTCTCGCGGCTCGCCGCGACCACCGCCGGCCATGAAACAGGCGCCGCGTCGGTGTTGCTTTTCTTTGTCCGGCGGTAGGCACCTTCTAATGGGCCACCAGCCGAGAACGAATGGCTCATAAAATCACCGCTCGCTCCACCGCACGTTGGATATGCAAATGCACCGCTCCTGGTACCGACGGCGCCTGAATGGCGTTCGATACTTTGCTGGGGCAAAAGGCTAACTGCGCGAACCCAAGGCTAGCTGCCACTTACCGCGGTCTCGCGCATTAGACGCACCGCTCGGAGCTGAGTGCGTAAATGCGAAACAATAATAATAAAAAAAAACTCGCATTAAACTCTGTACTCGCAGAGATGCCTTCTCGAGCGGCTTGACTTTCGATTGATGCGATGGTGCTTTGTTTGAGTCGAATGACAAAAGCAATTGTGTTCCGGCTTGAGTGTTCGATCGAATGTGAAAGTGACATTCAGCTGGTTTTTAAGATTTTTTTTTTGTTATTGCCATAAAAATCCTAAATTCAACGGTACAAGCCCCCCTATGAATGTTTGCATCAGATTTAATGAGCAAGCAGCTTTTTTAAACTAATTTTTCTCTTTATTAAACTCATTCTTTTTTTCGCCATTTATTACTCATCTTTTAAATTTCACAAAGAAATTATGATGAGAATTATTATATTTAAAACATTATACTAAAAAACGTGTTAAATAAGCGGTTCAATTTCGATACAGTTCTAATACTTTTGTGCTTAATACTTCAAATGCTTGGATGAAGATTTTGTAAATTACTTACTGAAATAGTTTTTAGTTATTATTTTTATTTTTATTTTAAAACTATTCTTGTTTCGACTGTTATTTATTAATTTATTATTTATTTTCTATCACTTTTGTGCTACGCTTCTCGAAATACGTTTTTTTATGAAAATATTTTGTTTCGGTAAACTCTATTATTGTGCATAATTTGAAGTGTTCAGAATTAAAAATACGGCAGTAAGTCAAATGTAATGACAAGAAATAGAAAATATCGAGAGAGAGAAAAAAATAGATCAGAATGAATTAGGTCAAAATGACGTTTTTAGTACATGTTTTAGTACACAAATGAAACGTAGTTTTTAAGTAATTACTTTTGCGTTTTTGCTTTCACACTGGCTGTTTAATAATTATGAAAAGCCCCTTAAAATATGTTAACTGTTTGGTGAACGCAAGAGAGCGCCGTGTTTGGTTTATTTTTACGGACATTATTGATGTGAATATTTGTACTAAAAGGTTGTTCTTTTTGGTCTTTTTCCTCACCGTTGCAGAGTGCCTGTGGTGCCAAGATCGGGATACGCCGTGCGCTGTTAAACCGTCCGGACGTCGTGTCGATCGGTGTCGTGTGGGATTCGGAGCGACCACCAGCGGATCAGGTGCACGCGGTGCTGAAAGCGATCGGCACCACGCTCCGACTGTGCGACGTGTTCCAGCAGGTGACGGACCACCGGTGGGCGCAGACGGTCCACCACGAGCTGGTCGGTGTCGTCTCGTACTACGGCAAACACTACACCACCTTCTTCTTCCACACGAAGCTGCGCGTCTGGGTGTACTTCGACGATGCGAACGTGAAGGAGGTCGGCCCGAGCTGGGAGGGTGTGGTGGAGAAGTGTTCCCGGGGGCGGTACCAGCCGCTCTTGCTGCTGTACGCGTTGCCACAGCCCCAGCAGCAGCAGCAGCAGCAGATGGTGCAGGAGGTGGCAGCGATGGCGCAACAGCAGCAGCAGCAGCAGCATCATCGACGCGCGGTCACGCCAAGCCCGGAAAAGGCGTCGATGGGTTCGAACGTGCGGCGGGCCATCACACCGACACCGAACCGGGCGCTACCGATCTGCGACTACCAGAACCTGACCGTGATACAGAGCAAAATTTTCCCCTCGGCAAACGGGCCCGGGGTGGACGATCTGCAGGAGAAGGAAAACTACATCAGCCGCAAGGCGGTGCAGAGCGTGCTGAACGCCCAGTACCAGAACCTGTCCGTCATCCAGGACAAGATCTTTCCCCAACAACTGCACGATGCGCCCCAGCAGCAGCAGCAGCAGCAGCAGCAGCAACAGCAACAACAACAGCATCGCGTGCTTGGAAACGGCGCGAGCAAGCAGCATCTCGGGATGCCGTTTAATGCCGCGACGAACTCGGTCGGTATGCCGAACGTATCGCCATCGTCGTCGAGCGGGACGGCTTCGTCACCGGACGGGCTGTCCATGCCGGACCATCTGAACCAGCCGAGGAGGCGCGACTCGGGCAACTGGAGCGGCGATCGCAACTCCGCCTCGTCGTCCTCCTCGACCACGCTCGACAATCCGTACCTGTATCTGGTCGGGAAGCGGCAGGTCGGTGGTAGCGTCCCGGCCAGCCCGACGCGCAGCACCAACGGCAATGCGGCCCCGATGGGCGCTCAGTTCTACGACGCCGGCTACGATTCGTACTCGCTCTCGTCGACCGATTCGTTCCCATCGAAGCACCAGCCGAGCGGGGGCGCCGGTTCCATCCTCGGTTCGTCCAGCTCGTGCGGCATGAACAAGATCCCGGAGTCGGTCGTGCTGTCCGGTGACTGCGAGAAGCTGTGCATGGAGGCGGATCAGCTGCTGGAGAAGTCCCGCCTGCTGGAGGATGCGCACGATCTCGAAACGGCGCTCGTGCTGTGTCATGCCGCGGCCAGCAAGGCCCGGGCGGCGATGGACGCCCCGTACAGCAATCCCCACACGATGACGTTTGCGCGCATGAAGCACAACACGTGCGTGATGCGCGCCCGCTCCCTCAACCGGCGCATCCTCATCGAGAAGGGCGGTGAAATGATCAAGGAGCAACAGCAGCAGCAGTTGCTGCAACAACAGCTCCATCATCAAACGATGCAGCAACAGCAGCAGCAGCAGCAGCAGCAGCAACAGCAACAGCAGTACCACCACCGTCGGCAGACAAGCAAGGAGAAGATGCTGACGGCAGCGAGCGGTTCAACGACGGCCGGTACGACGGCCGGTGCCGCCTGCGTCCTGCGCAGTTCGCCCTCGAAGAGCATCGAAATCTACGCGACGCTGCCGAAGAAGAAGGTGACGCTGAAGCTGATCGAGGCGGAACACATCGAACCGGAGCCGGCGCTCGATCTGAAAGCGGTCGGGTCGGTGGCTCCCACCGCGGCCGGGGGCGGGGGGCACGAGCGCGAGAGCCGCAGCCTGTTCGCGCGCGTCAGCGGCACCGACAAGGAGGGCGGCAAGGAGAAGCGCAGCCGGAGCGAGGACCGCAACAAGTCGCTCGCCGATCCGGGGCTGGTGAACGCGAAGGACACGCTGCGCAAGCACAAGGAGGAGAAGGACGCGAACGAGCGGAAGGAGAAGGAGGCGAAGTCGGGCAAGAAGCAGCACAAGATCCGGCGGAAGCTGCTGATGGGTGGGTTGATCCGGCGCAAGAACCGCTCGATGCCGGATCTGACCGAGGGTGGCGCGGGTGGGGCTGGATGTGGGGGTGCGGGACCGGGTGGTGAGAGTGCGGCCGGTGCTGGCGCGAACCAGATGCTGGACGGGGCGGGAGTGGGCGGGGTCGGTCCCGGCCCGCACGGTACCTCGCTCGATGACAGTGCGGTCGGGTTGATGAGCGTGAGCGCGAAGGACAACCCGAACAGTGGCTACCTGTCCGAGGGACACTTCGACTACCACCCGATCTCGAACACGAACCCGAACCTCGAGCGGAGCAAGCTGATGCGCAAAAGCTTCCACGGGAGCGGTCGGTCGCTGTCGATACCGAAGGTGCCGCCACCGCCGCCGGTGCGGATTGGTTCGGCTTTGACCGCCGTTTCGAACGCGCAGCAGCAACACCTTCAGCAGCAGCAGAACGCGTACTGCTCGTCGTCATCGTCCTCGTCGCCGTCGATGCTGCAGATGCAGAAGCTACCGCTGAACGGTGTCAACCTGCGGCACCTGGAGTACGTGACGGAGGCGAACCAGCTGCCGCCGAGCGGCATCAAACCCTTCCACGAGGCGAACGTGTCGAACCTCTCCACGATGAGCTCGAACACGAGCATGAGCGAGGACTCGTGCCAGACGATCATCACGACCTGTGCCGTCGTGCACCAGGAGCAATCGCCGGCCAAACCGCCGCAGCAGGAGAGCGGCGGACCGGTCGCCGGCATCGAGGAGGTCGACTCGATCGCACGCTATCATCAGGCGGCACCGCCCCCGCTGGAGCTACCACCCTACCCGTCCCCACCGTCCACCACGTGCCATTCGCGGCAGGCCAGCGAAGACTTTCCGCCTCCACCGCCAGCGATCGACTTCGAGCCGCTGCACGAGCAGCTGAACGAGATACAGAGCCTGCAGACGGCCACCGTGCAGAAGCAGCACCAGCAGCCACACATCCAAAACACGACCAGCATTCTAGCGCAGCTGCAAGCGAAGCAGCTCCAGCAGCAGCAACAGCAGCAGCAACAACAACAACAACAGCAACAACAACAATACCAGCAGCTAAACAATCCGATCAGCACGAGCGAGATACTGAACGAAACGACCCGCTCCGAGATCTGGCTGAAGGAGCTACAGCTGAAGCAGCTCGCACTCAAGCAGCAGCAGTCGGTCGCGTCCGCTGCTCAGCAGCAGCAGCAGCAGCAGCAGCAGCAGCAGCAGCAGCAGCAGCAGCAGCAGCAGAAACCTCTCACCAACACCGGTACGCTCTCGAACGGGAGCGACCAGCGTAGTGTGCGTGATCTCGCCTCACGCTTCGAGCAGATCAAGCTCTCGGTCAGCTCGCAACAGCAGCAGCAGCAGCAGCAGCAGCAGCCACCAAACGTTCGCACCGGCATGAGCGGGTTGCTGGTCGCGGACCAGAAGGCAGCCTCATCGCCAGCACTGGCCCACCCGGACGAGCCGGCTGGAACGGGCGATTTTGCGGCGGCACCCGGTACGGATGTGGTGGACTGTCCGCGGACCGACCTCTATCGGATGCAGCTGCCGAAGCCGCGGTACGATATCGCGCAGAGCCAGATACAGGAGGAGATCCGCGAGGTGGAGATGCTGAACCAGGTCGTGCAGCAGACGCTCAACAACGGGGCGGGTGGGGTCGCACCGGGCGCGGGCCGGGCGAAGAAGAAAAGCGTCTCGTTCTGCGACCAGGTGATCCTGGTGGCGACGGCCGACGAGGACGAGGATGACGGGTTCATCCCGAACCCGATACTGGAGCGGGTGCTGCGTACGGCGGGTGGGAGCGGGACGCTCGCGGGTGCGGGTGCGCACGGCGAGAGCGAGTCACCGGTGCCCGCGGTGCTGGCGGAGGAGCGCGTGCCGACGCTCTCGACGAGCATTACGTACCATCCGATCAAGGCACCGTCGCCGACGCAGCAGCTGAAGCAGCAGCCGGGACCGTCGCTGCCGTTGCTGCCGTCGCAACCGCCGATGTACTCGCTCGCCGCCGACATGCACAAGCAGAACCTGGAGATCCAGCGGCAGCTGCAGCAGCAGCAGCAGCAGTACTACGGTGCGGTGAACAACGCACCGAACCAGGAGCAGCAGCAGCAGCAGCAGCAATACACGTCCATACCAGCGAACGCAACCATCTTCAAGACGCATCAGTTCAGTGCGACGATGCCGCAGGTGAAGCAGAACGCCTCCTCACTGTACGGTATGGCGCCGGCAATGGCGCAGCAGCAGCAGCAGCAGCAGCAACTTCGCCTCCATCACCAGTACGGTAGCGATACTGGCAGCGAGCTGAGCTACGACGGTCGCACGGCTGGCTCCTCACCGTACATGACCGTGCCGCATGTCACCCACGATCTTGGACCGCAGCAGACGTCCGGATATCAGACTGTCTCCGCCTCACCGACCACCATCACCACCACCAACCCAAGCCCCGCCTCGAACTCACTCCTCCGACAAAACTTGGCCTGTCTGATGCAGCATCAGCAGCAGCAGCTGCGAGTTGCTCCACCGAACGCTAGCGTGTACCAGAAACCTCCGATGCCGCTGAACGGCTACCAGCAGCAGCCCCAGCAACAACAGCCACCGATCGCCTACAGCGGCGCCAACACACTACCACTACCATACACTGCCACCTCGACCGCTTCCTCCTCACCCTACCAACGCGTTCCCCTTCCCTTGGGCTACGACGGCATGCCCTATCCGTGCGAGCAGCCGCCGCTGCAGCCGCAATCGAAACCACCGCAGAAGAAGGTGAGCTTCGAGCCGGGCACGAAAGGGGGCGACACGGGCGCAGCACCACCACAGCAGGGCGTGTCGCCTTCGCCGCCGCTTCACCAACACTACCCAACATTCCAGCTCGATCAGCAGCAGCAGAACGTCGTCGGTTTGCCGCCGAACCCACGCGTGCCGATGCCGCCCGCCACCGCGGTCAAGGCCACCGCCGTCCAGTGTAACCTCTGCCGGAAGAAGCACTGCCTCCTGCCGGCCCTCTACTGCACCGACTGCGAGTCCTACCTTGCCCGCTTCCAGATGCCGGCCGCATCGGCGGCGGCGACGGCGACGGCCACCGCCACCGTCGCCCGGCGATAAAACCAGCGGGACACGGTTGTGTGAACCAAAAAACAAAACGGCGGCGGCGGCGGGGGTGCGCGTGCTGTGGCAGCCAACTTGTGATAGAAGCCGGTGGTGGGAAGCAGTCTCGAAGAGACTCGAAGATCGTGTTTTTCTTTTGTTCTTATTCGTTTTGCGTTTCGTTTCGCACACATTCCTCTCTGTTTTTTTACGTTTCGAAACGCGTTTTCGCGCCGTTACGCTTAGTGGTAAACTCATTTTTTATTATTAAACAAAAACATAATCACTGCCCTCCCCTCGGCTGTCATGCAGCAGGTCCATCTGTCGAAAAGCGAACGAGCAAGCGAGAGCGGAACGTGTGCCTAGGGATGTAAACATAAACAAAAACAACAGCCAATTGATTTGACAGCCAATGTTTTTTTTTATCGTCCTTTTTTATGACGCAATTTTGTTTTTGTTGTACAGCCAATGAGAGAATGAGGTTGGTACTTTGTTTTACATGGGTGTGCCTGTGTGTGTGTGTGCGTGCCTTTTCCACACTCACTCATTCCCCCCCCCCCCCACCGCTTACCGGTGCAGCATTCCGTCCAGCGTTCAGTTTACCGGGCCCGTTCGGTGGGGTGGGGTGGGGTGGAAAAACGGGCTCGATAATACCCGTTGTGTACTACTCAGTCGCCTTGCTATTTGTAGAATTGCTAGCCGCTAGTTGCGTTATCTTTTTTAATTAAGTAGAAACATTTGAAATGATGAGAATTAATTAGGTTAGGGTTGCCTCCCCCCGAGGATGGCGTGAATTTATTCGTTTCTTTCTTACTGCTCATTCCAAGTTGCAAACCTTTCGGACGTGTGCCGCTGGGTTGGATACCTTTAAATACGCAGCTAAATTAAGCTTTTTTTAAACCCTTAGTTTTTAGATAGAACTTTTATCGATTCCAATTTGCAAAACGTTAGGGTTTGAGATCGCGAGCAGGGAGGGATTCGATTGGTGCCATTGGTCTCGCCCTTACGCAGACGATAAGGTTTTCTCTCTTTCCTTTTTTTAAAATACGGAATCATCAACGCGTACTTACAAAATAATATATTATTTTTAAGTACTAATCTTAAGCAAAACTATGTGCCGCGTGTGGGAGCGTAACACCGCACACGGTTTTCTTCAATTAAAAACGACCGATTTTTCTTCCATAGGTTTTTGCTTAAAAAAAAGCAACTAGTATTATTTACAGCAACCCACGACCACACACCCACGTATTATTACTTACTTAAACCATTAATCTCCAATCTAGGTTTTCACTAGGCCTCAAAACGAAAGTGCAAGCGAGGAGATCCATCCGTCCATCCCGCAAACCAGCCCAAGGTGTGGTAGCGGTTGTGGTGGCAGGGGCGAGGGTGGACAAAAACACCATGTGTAAGATTTATAACGTTTAAACTCGAAAAAATACATACTGCATCCTGCGCACCCCTACGGGGCCACCCATACCGTGGGGGTGGCAAATGCAGTATGACTAAGTATGACAAATAATAAAATATTGACTATTTACAGCAAAATATAAAAAGCGTTTTTGGTTGCGTTTTTTTTTATTCATCCGAAAATGTTTAAATCTATGTTTTTAAGAGACAAAAATGGTCACGTATTGTTGCTTCGGATTCGGATTATGGATTAAGACATGCAGGTCGTGTTTTAATCTATATTTATTTTTTTTCTGTAATTTTATTCCAGCTACCGGCTATACAGTGTGCCACGCCCGCACGCTCGTCTCACTGTATATTTATTTGATTATTTGTTCTATCGCTTTTTGCTTCCTTACTCCTCTTTTCGTTCCATCCTATTCTTTAGTTGTTTCGTGTTTGTTCATTACGTTTTCTGCTACGCTTTTTTAAGTGTTGTTTCTTTTTTTTCTCGCAACGCGCGTATCCTTTTCCCCTCTCTATCTAATATTTTACTTCCGAGTCATTCATTTTGTCTATTTCGTTTTCCGTTAATCTTTTGTTTGTTTTGTTCATTTTTTTTGTTTAAATATATTTCCCTTTTCCCCACTCGCTTGTGCAGTTCGTCTCGAAGGTGCCGGCGCTTCAATAAATAAATTGAACACAACGTAAACAGAAAAGAAAATCGAATCAGGCTTATTGGTATGATACAAAAGGCGGGTTAGGAGTGGTGGGGAAAAATACGCCTGTGTTTAGTTTTTGTTTTGTTATGCATTGGGAAGAGGAGAGATAAAACAATATTATTAATAAAAAAAGAGATAACAAAACACAAGCTACGAGCTAGCGAAACGCACACACACGATACACGATACAGTTACAGTATATTTACGCATTAGTTTCGAATATGCAAAATGGTCGTGATGATGATTTTTAACGCGTTGCAAATCAGTCTCTCTCCTCTTACCGTGCGAGCATTTGGACGTATTTATGGAATTGGAATTTGAAACAGAGCGACAACAAAAGCAAAAGAAAAAAAAACAATAAACACAAATTTACAAAGGTTTGCTTCATTTTTCACGTTTAAAATACAAATTTACACATCCATGTCGGGTACGCATTGAGGGGGGAAGGAAGGGGGGCGAGAGTGTGGGGATGTATGGGCGGAAAGCAGATGCAGTTTTTTACACAAACAAAAATTTACACAAATATTTTTTTTACACAAACTCGTTGTAAGCAATTTTAAACAAGCATGTCTTGTTTTTATACTCTCCTCTCTCTAAACGTTTTTCTTTTGTTTCGTCCTTCGCTTTCTAACAAGCAGCCGTTTTGCTTTTACGCCCGTGCATATGATCTTCTTATATACGGCATGTTTTCCGGGTGTGTTTTAAAACATCTATTTTAAAGAATAATAAATAAAGTTTCACTAGGTATGTCCATATACGGTCGCGTGTGGATGCGTGTATGGCTGTTTTTTTTTGGGAGCACATATTTCGAAGGGAAGATGGCTAAGGAAGGCCCTTCTCAACCCCCCCTCCCCTCCCTCCTCTCCCACACACACACACGCACATACACACCGCTCAGTAGTGTAATGGTAGCGGTGCCGGGCTCTCTTTCTCTCTTTCTCTCTCACTCTATCTTTCCTTCTCTTTCTCTCTCTAGCAAGGTATGACTAACCGGCAATGGTGACATTAAAAAAGAAGAAAGCTCACACACCCACATTCACATTCGCACACTTCACGGTCGCGCTGGTTTGAAATAAGCATAAAAGGCCTCCCTGTAAACATAAAAAAGACACTCCCATTAAACCGCAGAGACCAGCACTGCTACTATAGCTTTCTTCGCGCCTCATGATAGTAATACTCGCATCACTTCGGTGACCATCCGCCCACCGAGTCGCCCTAGCCAGGAGCGAACAGCTATTGTATCGCACGCTTCGACATTAAATGGATACGATGTGTGGTTTTTCGTATGCCGGTTGTTTGCCGGCATACCCACCTTAAATGTAACGTGTCTCTCCGTACGAGCGCCAGGTACGAAACGTGGGGTTCGTACAACACCCGCAAAAGCAGATCGAGAGGGACAAGAAAAAAGAAGATATCGAAAAAAACGGCACTCCTGTCGTGGAGCGCTCCCGTTTGGCTCTCCACTCCTTACTACTAATGGCCAGGCTGATGATGGTGTGGATGTGTGTGGGTGTGTGCACGCGTGTCTAATGAGAGCGCCGCCACTGACCGCTGAACCGCCGGGGAAGGATCCTATCATATATCTTTCAGCAGGGTGCTCTTGACGTTTTTGAGCTTGTCTAGCCGCTTCAGCAGATGATTATTTGACGTTTCTAGCTCCTCCAAGCGATCCATGGCTTCACGGTTCTGTGGTGGTGGAAGAATGATGAAAGGAAGAAGAAGAGAAAAAAACACAAATTAGTGACCGTTTCGAGTTTGTTTCGTACGAGTTGGCAAAGCATCACGGACGAGCGAACGTATGGTAGTAAAGGGAGTTTCCGTTGCTTTCAGGCAGATGCTGTTTATTTAAAAAACAAGTATTTTATTTAAGCAACTCTTTCGGGGGCAACGAGAAACACAAACTCAAACAATAAAATCAAAACGTACAAAAAAAAAGCAAACGAAGATGGACGAGTTTCTCGTGGGAATGCATGAGAAATGAGATGTGTGATGATACAATTGGACGTACAATTCAATCGTCAAGTGTGCGCTTGCTGCGTCACGATACATCGTTGGAAAATAGGAGCGAACTTGTATGTGATTGTTATTTTGTTATGATTTTTGATTTGAATTTGACGCTTGACGTATCGTGATACAAGACGATTGCAGCAACATGAACAACCCTCAGTGTTATTTACATGATAAACGTCATAACACACGAAGAGACGAACGCGAATCGGATGAAGGAGATGATTTCGAAATGCCACCAAAGGCTGTCGAACGAACACAAACCACAAATTTCAATTCAAAATCACACGTCAGTTTGGACAAACGCAAACCAAGATTATCCTACCCATTGCACGCACACTAACGAGCCCGTGTCCGCTTCGTGCTAGCGGTAGGGAGAGGTATTTGGCAGTGGCTAGAATTTGTTTGTTTGTTGTCTTGTTTTTGCTTTGTATTTGATGGCCCTAATCAGACACTACTGACAGTGGCACTCGTCCCAGAATTGCGTAATAATAGGCTAAAAGGAGGAAAAAGGTGATATGTTTTTTATGTGTGTGTACGTGTGGTAGGGTTTTCGTTTGTGTCACCATGAAACAAAGAGGGAAAGAAAAAGATAAATTATAAATAACGATACAACCCACAATGCACGGAGTGTTGGCATTTCCGAAAGAAAAAGTACGCGTTGGCGAGACTCTCTCTTACTCACTCGGATACGCACGCATTCACTGAACGAGTTACTAGTCGCCTGTAGGGGGAACGTTAAACGCACCACTAAGCTAACCATACGGCGACGTAGCAACGCGTTCCGAGCAGACTTGGGAACAGAGTAAAAAACCCTCCAAACCCGGGTGTCTAATTTTTCCCCCTCTAAACCTTACCTCACGCTGCAGCTTCCGCCGCTCGATCTTCAGATCACTCTCCGCTTTCTCGGCCGCCTCGGCCGTGCTCTTGTACCGGATCACTTGCGTTTCCGAGCGGGCCAGGCTGGCCTGCAGGTTCGCGATCTCCTGTTCCGCCTTCTGCAGCTTGTACTTATACTCCGTGATCAGCTTGTTGGCTTCCCCTGCAAGGGTGAAAACGTTTGCGTAGAGAAAGGGTTAGCTATGTATGGGGGGAAATAAAAAAAAACATCGCCAAACATTCACTTACGCTGCGCGTCCTCGTAATCGTCATCCGCGAGCGATCCGTTCATGGACGTGTACCGCCTGCCCTTGCTTTTGACGTCGTTCAGCTGCTGCTGCAGCGTTTGCAGTTCCGTCTGCAGCTCCTGCTTTTCGGCCGCAAACTTTTTCAGTCTTACGTCTGTAAGGAGGCGGGGGAAGAATGTTACTCTTTCATATGCAAGAAGGCAAGAGGCGAATCAGATCGTCCTACCTAGCGAACCGGGCACGGATTTGAGCAGTTGCGCGTTGTCCGCTGTGACTAGGGCGCGGTGCGCATCCGTACCGTCCTCGTTCTCGACCGTCACGATGACCAGCCCGTGCTGCTCGATCAGTGCGTCCCGCTCCTGCAGCTGGCCCTGCACCAGCTTCAGCTCCTCGGTCAGCTTGTCGTTGTTGCGCTT
The DNA here is from genome assembly GCA_000473445.2 of Anopheles farauti. Taxonomy (NCBI): domain Eukaryota; kingdom Metazoa; phylum Arthropoda; class Insecta; order Diptera; family Culicidae; genus Anopheles; species Anopheles farauti. Next base: position 6,755,164 of record KI915047.1, read on the forward strand.
GAGCGCGTCCCGGTCGCGGCACTTTTCCCGGTACTCACGCTGCAGCTGGGCGTGCGATTCCTCCACCTCCTCCAGCTTGTCCTTCAGCAGCTGGATGTGGTAGTTGAACGAAGCGCGCTCGTTATCGAGCTGGGCGTTCGCGATCATCGCCTTTCGGAATCGTTCCTCAACATCCTGGGGAGGGAGGGAAGGAGAGAGAGAGTAGAGAGAGAGAGAGAGAGAGAGAGAGAGAGAGAGAGAGTGTGTGCGAGTTAGCACCGAGCTATCGAGGCGCGGATCGAGCGAGCGCCCAAGCCTACCTTCAGCTCGAGCCGCAGATCGCGCAGACTTCGGGCCTCCTCCTCGAGCGAGTCTTCACTGTTGCGCCGGGACGAGAGCGCACTGCCACGCGTCGCCGACGTCTGCTGGGCCAGCATGCGGCTCGACCGGGGCGTCGTCGCCAAACCGGCCGGTTCCGACAGACCGATCGACTGCTGCTGCAGATCGAACACCCGGTCCGCATTCTGCTCCAGCTCTTTCTGTTGCCGCTCCAGCTCTCGCATGCGTATCTCGCGCGCCTCCGCCCGTGCCTGACGTCGTGCCGCTAACCGTGCCTCCGCCTAAAAGAAGAGATGATTCATTAGGGCAAGACGCTGGTGCGTTTAGAATGCGATGACTAAGGTGGATGGATGGGACGCAAGAACACGGTGAACAAGGTGAACACATAAAGCACTTGATGGTCGGATGAGGTGATCTTCGACACAGCCGAACACAGACAGGGTAAGGTACATACTCCAACATGACACGGTAAGACACGGTAAAGCAGTTTGGTCTAGAATCTGGAGCGCAACTGGTACGCAATCATCTCTCTACGTAGCCCTTAACCGTCGATTGCGACGCTCGATCGAGCGTAGCGTGCGGCTATCGCGCAACGCGATATATGTGTTATTTGACACCCAACCTCGATCGCCACGCCAGATCGCGTATGATGTTACGGACAGTACAGGGACGGACATAAAACGGACACAACAAACAAACAAAATACAGCGAGCACATCCTGCGGGTACGACACAAGAAGCACGGGACGGGGACGCCGAGAGAACCACACTACCAACACCGGCCGTGTTTGACCCTTCCCACAACGAGAGAAACCGAACCCATCACCCTCCTTTCGCCCGAACCAAGTGCCACCTACGATATCGCTGGCGCGCTCCAGCAGCTCCACGAACGCTTCATCCTCCTCGGAGCTAAACTCGTCGCCGGTGTGCGAGACGGACAGCCGGTGGTACTGCCGGTGCGGTTCGTAGCCTTGGGCCGTCGGGTGCGGGTGCTCCTGCAGCGATGACGAGTCGTGGTAGCTGTCACTCCGAACGCTGCCACTGTTGCGGCTCGGGTGCTGCTGATCGGGCGAAGACGAACCACTGACGTTAGTGAGAAAGGAAGCCCCGATCGGGTCACTGCTCGCTAGCTCGTAGATGTCACCCACGCTGCTGTCGCGGCTGGAGTAACCGCTGCCGGCACCATCATCGGCCACCGCTAGCCGTGATGGTGATGGCATACGCTCCGTTTCTAGTGATGTCATTAGGAGCGTGCTCTCACCGAAGCACCCACGGTGAGAGGCGTTCTTATCACCACACCGCGGCAAAACTACTTTCTCTCACTCTCACTCGCGCTCTCACCAGCAGTGATGGGAAGCTGACACTTCGATCAATTGTTTATCATCCGCTTGTTGATGATTGATTGATATGGCCTGGACGGACTGTCGCCCGGTTTTGGTTGCAGGTAAAGAGCGTTTCTTTCGCAAGCGCAATGCACACCTGCCCGCTCAGCTACCAGCGCACTCGTACACTGACCAATAGAGTCGACGAAGCGGCGCGTGCCCCGAGCGCTAGTACTGTCATCGAAATTATTCACAGCCACCTTCGCACAAACACACACGCACACACAAAGCACAGCAAACAGGGTGCGGCAAATCGAATCGGTACGTGCAACGGGAGAAGATCAGCAAACACGGAGGCACACCACACGTTCGCACCGTCTGCCCGGCGATGCTGCAATGCAAAGCCTGCCCGTGCTGGAGGTACGACTTCAGCCCGCAAAAGCGCACACAAACACACCGGCCCCCTTCCTCCTAGTTCGAGTGAAAGTGTACCGGGAGCTTGCAAATGTGTTGAGGGAGGGGGAGAGGAGCATTGTGCAGTCTAGCTCATCCCACCTAGAGGGCAAACCCTCTAGCACTAGTCATCGCCAGAGTCGCCTACTCTATTGGAAGCGATTGGACGAACAATGTCAAATGCTTCTTTCATATTAGACGTCACACAGCGCCACAGCCTGCTATGCCTGCGGACAAAGAGCAAATGGCGGTTACGTCAACCGCCAAATATAAATATGAACAATAGCACCTGGCAAAAGCCCACGGTGCAAAGGTTGCTGTTGGATCGGAACTCGAGCCGGACGCGACCAGCTCCAGAACGGGATTGGACCTAGCGAGCACACGCTACAAGTGCTGTGAATAATCACATTTTTATAACCGCCATAAAACAACTCGACCTGGTGGGCCAGCAGCAATACTTCCCTCCCCACCTTTTGGAACCGTGCTTTTTGCAGTTGGAGCTAATGTCTAGGTTGGTTGCGAGTGCTAGCATCTACAACCGGCCGAGATCTGGCAAGTAACGCGGTAAGATTTTTCACCAGAATCGAACGTCCAGCCCGACTGGGACTTGAGCTGGAAACAATGGCTTCTCCACCGCTGCGGACGGAAACAAGCAATCTTCCACCGGGATTGTGTGAACAGTTCCCACCGGAGTTCTCAAGGCGAGGGCAAGCAGCTTGACCTTTACCGAATGAGTCAGTGGCTCAGCTATGTGTCGAACTGCGTGCGACTTCCCGCGCAAGTGTGCACCTCACACAAACGGTGCAAAATCCCTTGTGTGGGTATAGCATTCGCGCATTAGACGGGGGGGTGTGTGTGCGCGAAAGACGAAGAGAAACTGCGCGCTTCGCCTACGTCTCGCCGCCATTAGCCGCATTTCCAGCGGGCGCATCCCGCACGAACGCCCCGGATTGGATTCTCGCAAGACGGCGCCAAGAGCGAGAGATCGCTCGGTGCTTTACATGCTCTATTAAGCGTCTATAAAGGGCCGCACTTTCTACCCTTTGGATAGCCAATATCTGCTCTAGCCGCGTTTTGCGATGTCGGAAGATGCGTTAGGTGCTAATCGGAGCGAATAACTAATCGGGCAGCGAGGAAAGTTTTCGCGTCGCCCAACGCCAGGGAGTGGGGAGCACGAGATTTGGGATTTTTTGCCGAACGAAGGCCCCGATAAGCTACTCACGTATCGCCAGGTCCCCTTGATGGCTAGTCCTTTCGGCTGACCGACGGCTTCCAGCTCCAAGCAGTCGCTCAGCGACGGTCCATACTGATGCTGGACCAGCTTGCTGGCCAGCGAGCTTTGCTGAGGCTTCAACTGCACCATACTGTCTGGTGGATGACGAGCTATCACTGCGCGAACTTCGTCTCGTTCGGGGTTTTGATTGAAGACACGTGCCCAGCGTCGCTTATTTCAACACAATCCAACACAATCCAACAACCGCACAGCACCACACCATTTACACCGATAAAAGTGCCCCAACTCCACAGGCTTCTAGCGCTTCATGATCAACTACGACGACTGCTGCAACGACACCGAGAGCCGTGTGCGTGACGTTCGGTCAACCGGGAGCAACTGGCTGGCGACCCACGTTTGCCGAATGACTTTTCTCCCCGCGGGTTGGCATCAAAAATCTCGCATCCGACTACCGTGAGGATGCATTTCCGTTCCGCCGCCACCGCTCACGCACACCCTTTTCCCGCTCCCCCTCCCCGGACGCAGACACGACTCGTGCTCGTGCGAACGAGCAGGATCGACGCAACACACGCATCTCGCGTGTCTCGCGCGCGCTACGACGGATTTGCTATTTTTGGACGCATATCCGTCGGCATGGGACAGGGCGAGTCACTCAGACCTTACCCTCTGTGCGAGCCGCTCGCGCGCAGCTAATTTCGAAAGTGCAGCGCTCTCGGAAGTGCAGCCCGATTTTCGGGGCGTGTTTGGCACACGGCTGGGAAACCGCGACGGTGCGTTCGCAACGACATCGACCTTGTCGAACATGAATGCTGTAAAGCGGCGCCGTGTAGGGAGCATGTCGAACGCAATGGGGAGATGCCGCGTCCAGCGAAAGTATTCCATACGGATACCTAACCTATTCCTGGGCTCCAGACATTGCAGCGATCGGTTTAAAACATGTCCATTAAATCAAGTACAAGATATTAGATACCAGCGGTATTTGATGTATAGCTATATTTCCATCTAATAAAATTGGAAGTTTCAAACCATTTTCTACACTTAGGAATGCTTCCAAACAGATGAGCAAGAACCAACTGATGGAAGTTTGAAAATCCATTTCCAGAACCCGCTCAAAAAGATATAGGTTATTGGTGTCAACGTCTATACTAATAAATATACTTACCTCAGGGGAGGTATCCGATTTCGTGAAATAGATGACATAAGCATCTACATTTTTTTTATTGCAATAAAATTTCACAACAACATCCAAGTTAGTACCAACTCTTGCTGATGGCTCCAAACAATGGAGATGTTCTAGTTATCTATCGTTGTAAGATATATTTTAATGTATTTACTCTAATTGGATCATGCTCCAACTTGTGGCTACCTAAAACTTCTGATCATATCCTATGAAACCGGCATGAGTTATATTTTACTCAACGAATTCTACTCAAGTTGGATGATACTAAAACTTGAGGCTACTCAAAAGTTCTGATCATGTCCAGTGAAAGCGGCATGAGATACATGTTTGAAAAGAAATACTCATAATACTCAAACTTGTGGCTATCCAAGAGTTCTGTCCAGTGAAAGCGACATAAGATATCCCTAGGATGTTTTGTATTGGCGTTTTACCTCACTGGTTGTTGGTTAGATGCTGCGGAATTTCATTACATTGTAGTATTGATCATAGCTCCGCAAATAGGTCTCCAACCAGCGGGAAGAGTTTTATACCGCCCAGACTAGATCTTGTGCTGGGCGATCTCCTCGAGGCGGAAGTCCAGGCTCAAGTTTAGTGTACAGAAGTCCCTCTCCCATCCCCGAACCGAAGTAGGTTATTACGCGTACGAACGACCCCAAACGATTGATGTACAAATTCCAACAACTCGATTGTCGCAACCGTTACTGGAGGGGTTGCCCCGTCGCAGTCTGCGTGCGTCGAAAGACGAATTCTCGCTGCCTCTCTCTTTCTCCCCTCCCCCTCCCCCCCCCTCTCTTCCCGAGGCCGACGAACGTGACACACCATCTGTCAGCGACGACGGCAGCGGGAAACGAGACACTGACAGATTCCTGCGTCCAGGTCAGCGCGCGCCATGTATCTATCTTTAGCCCCGCTCCGACTGGGGCTGCTGCATTTGCTGGCGAATCAGACGATCATATGTCGCCGGCATGTCAATGCATTTACGCGTCTCCGCGCTCCAAACACAATAGGATCGGTCGGTTCCTTTTTCCGGTTTTGCTTCGCAAAGCGGCGGCGGTTCCCGGGGTGGGATTCGAGAAGGCGGTAGGGCAAATCCGGCCCGTACTGCCTGCCGTCCCTTAGTGGTCCGCTCCATATGGACCATGTGGTCGACGGAATAAATAGACGCGGTAAGTGGGAAATACGCACAATGCAATGACAGTCGGAACGGCGAGCGCTGAGGCTGACTCCGCCAGACGCACTTCTACGAATGGGCACGGACGGGGTCGAAGGTTTAATTTTAGCCACTTTTAGCGTACGGCGACGGCGACGACGACGGCGACGACGACGAGTCGCGCATGCAACGAGTGCCCTTAGCAACAACGTGCAGAAGAGTGCGTTCTGTTTCGATGCTAGGACAGGAGAACAACTCATTTCGTTCGCATCTAAAAGTACCTCAATCGGGACATGAAAATGATCGTGATGTTAAGGGGCCTTCGAATGGAAATTGAGATTAAAATGGAAAAAATAATGTAAAACAGGAAAATTAGTACAGAAAACTACAAATAAGGTCATTTCCTGGAGTCTCTCTTTATAATATTTTTGTGCGATTTTATAGCCATTCAAAATTTCATAATAATTGCTAACTAATGCGACTATAAATTTATAAAATAAAACCAAAAACCCTTTGTATTTGAAAAAATAGAAAGCCTCCCGTTCAGCCTTTTCCAACGACTTTCACACCATATGTTCACCACGTGGTGCTGTTAAAAGCAATTCTGCACGGTTTGATGGCTCTATTTCAGCTGCATGCTCTCTTTGCCGCATCGCAAAACCGGAATTAAGACATCAAAAGTTCGGTCGTAAAATCTGCATCGGTCGTGCACGCTCGCGAAGTGTAAACAAACAATGCCCTTCGGCCCTTCGGCCCCTCCGCTCCGCCCCCGGGTTGGTGAAAATGGAGCGGAAATAATTTCCCATTTCCGGCAGCCGGTAAACGGTTTACGATTTTCTTCCCCCACCCGCCCATTCCCCTCGGTCCCGGCGGGGCTGTCAGTCAAACGCTTACGCACGGCACCCCCGAACGAATATGTGACAAAGATCGATTGATCGTTCGCGAGTGACACGTCTCGGAGTTGGGGAGAAAAAGGACGGGGAGAATGAAAGGGAGAGCATGGGAAGCTGAATCTGACGCGGGTTTTCCGTTTCCGCTGCTGTTCCCCGTCCATCTTTCACCAGATTCCAGTTCTTCGTGTCTCTTTGCTCCGCCGAAGGGAGCGAAAACTCTTCCCCATGGGGCCTTTATCGTGGGCTAGTTTCTTATCGATCGAGCGCTTCGCAAACGCAAAATTTCTTATCACTTTTAGCCACTTCTCGGGTCGAGAATCGTTGGGTTTTCTCTAGTTGATATGCTTCGACTATGTAATTGTTGGTAGTTGTGGTATTTTTATCATCCAATTGAGTTGCAATTTTCACGCCCTGCCTTGCAAATGTTTTCGAAACTCCTCAGGAAAACACAAGGTGCGCGAAAAATCTAAAAATATAAACAAAGCAATTAAAACTTTATAATCTTTTCAACCAAAAACAATGTTTCTATTTATCGCAAGACGATACATTTTGACGAGAATAATTTCATTCCATTCCGTGGGTCGCCTTAAACCCAGTCTCGCACTTTAAGCTGGGCCACATGCAACACACGTTTTCCAACCAGCCGGACAAATGTTCCGATACGACGCGGCGCGCGCCCCGCATGTGTGCGCGTAATGGTAATGGATGGTAATTTTTCTCGCGATCACCAGCACTGGAAATAGAACACCGAACGGTTCTCGTGCCGGAGCACAGCGATAAGCGCAAAGCGAAAGAAATTCGTTTCGTTCCGGGGGGAGAAAAGCGCTATCGATCCGATCGAAATCAATTGCACCGAAACGGTTGGACGTTGGGTGGACCCAGTGGGAGGCGCGGGGGGAGAAAAGACAAATAAACGATCATTAACATTAACATGCTTATTTTGTTTTGCTGTTGCTGCTCGGCGAACGCGGAATGTGGTGGTAGCGGGAGGGGTGGGGGAGTACGCTTTTCTCCAGCAGTTTTCGTCAAATGTCAACGAGCACACCGAAACATCTGCTAATGATTTTTCCGACCATTCCGGGATTACAACGATCGAGATGCAGTAATTGGGGATCCTTCGGGGGAAGGGAATATGCAATTGCGTGCCGACCATAAAGACCTCCGAGCGTCCATTAGCATCGAAATGCATCCGGAAGTTGCCGCAACACACCCATTTGCTTTTATTGGTGTCCTTTTTTTTACTCAATGTACATTATCGACTCATTTTCATCCGTTTGATGGAATGCATGCATCGGAAGGCGAAGTGGCGAAGCTATGAAACGAGTATTTCCACCAGAAAAATTGAATATCGAAAAACGCATCATTTCGGGAAGAGATTTAAGGGGGTGTTTAGAAACAATATGCTTACATAACCAATAAAATTGATATAAAAGCATAATTAATTAGCGTTTTTGGTCTCTTAATTTAAATGCGTTCGTTGAACTGTATCGATTTGCTACCTGTAATAAATACGTTTCCTCTGAACAAGAAAAAATAAAATTTTAATCGAAAAAAACTTATAACTTTCGTATTTTTCGCCACTATATGAAGAAATGCTGTTGCATTTTGGCCACGATAATAATGCTCCCGGATAAAATCCAAAATAAAATCTCAACATAGTTTTTTCCCTTCATTTTCAGGAATCAAAAACCGTGTAAGCTAATTAAATGTAAAAAAATGTATGCTTGCACTTAAAACTTACCTCCTTTGCGATCTGATCTAGGGCCTGATCTTCGGCATTGATTCGCGAATTGCCGCGGCGTCTCCCACCGGCACTAGGGCTCTCCATTATGAGTAGTGTGTCTGTGGCGTGTATGTGTGTGTGTGTGTATGTGTCTGGATTCTGCTTCTGTTCGGGCTGATTGTGAATCTTGGAAAAATTGGATTTGCTGAAGCTGAGTGGTGAATGTGTGGCGTTGTTCAGCTGAAACAGCAGCAGCAGCAGCAACGGGTGCCCTTATCACTTATTCCGTGCAGCATAAGTCCCCTCGAGCGGAAAGACCGGATCCGAAGGTGTGCCCGATAACGTTCACTGTGTCGCGGACGCCGATATACTGCACAACTACATTACACGCCCGCAACCTTGTACTTGTCCCACCGTACACGCGCTTACGCTTAAAGCGTCACGAACAAAAAAACAAATGCACTTTAACAAATACAGCTATACATTAAATACAAAGAGTGTGTGTTTGGTCCGTTTTGTTCCGTTTTTGGCTGCTAGACAAGTCACAAATAAACACACAGAATCGCGTATTATGGACTACCAACTGGTGGTCGAATGCAAATACTTATCACACTTGTTATTGCAAAAAAAACATATACTCTATTACACTCGTTCCGCTCACAATACACAAACATTAGCGACAAGAGTTTGACGGCGAATTGCACACTGGATTGTTTGTTGGAACATAAATACAACTTATATCACATGGATACAGCAGGGCAGCATACTCCTCGTGTGTCCTTTGCAAGCATGATCGCCGGATGAGTTTGTGCGTGTGTGTTTGTATTGCCTTATGCGCCGCGCGATCGAGCTATCCGGACCCACAGAACTGTACATGATAAGGGGATTTGTTTCCCACCGGGCGGGCGGATGAAAATTGGCCGTGTCCGTTTCCCGTTCGGTCGTTGAGTCGGGTGTGATCGTGTGCGGAGTGTGCGTGCGGAGGGGTAGATGAAAATAAAAGTGGGAAGTTATAATAAATGCTGTTAAAGGTATCGTCACGCGTCCGTTTGCCGCTATGATACGATGAGCGTGAAATGTACCCTAGGCGAGGCGATAAAGGTTTTACCCGGTTTGTTTACGTACATTGCGCTTTCGCCGATGGCCCATGGCCCACGTCTACGGTCGGTGTTTGGATGATGCGAACCGACGAAGGATCACCGCATGTTTTTTCGTGCACGTCAGTAAACTGCCCATCGCAAGGAAGTTCGTGTGCGACCAATGAGATGAAAAGTTAGTTCCAAAGGACGAGGCAGCAGCAGATGCACCCGGAACGGCAACAGAAACATGAAATGATCGTAAAGAAACAGACAGGTTGCAAATGGCGTTGGCTGAAAAGTGCTTCGGTCTCCTTCAGGCACGGTGGTTTCTACCTGTTTAGGGCTTGTTGTTGTTGTCGCGAAAGCAGCTTCTTCGGGTGCTATTCGTCACAAGAAAAGCACGAAACGGTTCCGACCACTGGTTGGATTATGTATTTGTGAGCAGGAATCTGCAACGAGATTGAAAGTAGTAATAAGCATTGTGTTCGATTGGTTTGCATGTTGCGTTTTGTTATTGTTACTGACGTGTGAAATGTCAGTGTGAGAAATTATTCTTATCCGTGACTCATTGATTGTGAGCTGAGCTGAGGGCGACGTTTAGCTGACTCACTCTGCGTTCTTTCGGTGTTTTGTGCATTTTTGTTCAAATTTATGCTCGCAGGATGCGCGTGTGTATCTGTGTGGGTTCGCTCTGGTGGAAAAGGTGAACATAGAGAGCGGGTGGAAACATTGATCGATGGCGTTTTTTTATGGCCTTACTTCGGTTTCGGCTCTCCTCTGCTTACTTTTCTTTTGGCGAACTTTGAGCACACGCACACACTATGGTTACACATACACACACCGCACATGCGAATGAGCAGGACCGAAAGGGGAGAAAAAAAGAAAAAGACAGGGCAAACGGTGCGTTAAGCACCGAAGCAGAAATATCACGATTTGAAGCTTGCAACGATAACTGCACGTATTACGATACGATTTCTACGACAAATTCTGTTCATTACACACCGCGCACCATACACATGTACCTGCGGCCGTAATCGGAAACCTGGCGCATAAAATCAGATGTTTGGCCACTGCGCCAGGGCAGGCAGGCAGCTGCGGGTATCTCTTCAGATTCTCACACAGCTTCCGAGTTGTATATTTGTATGCGTGTGTGTGTGTGTGTGTGTGTCGCTCTCTCGGTTTCTCGCTCGCTCTTCCATACCGTACCTTACGCTCGCGTGCATGTATGGGTGTATGTGTACGCATGTCGATTTTAATGTATTTTGTAATTATTCGATCTTAGACCACCGAATATTTCCTTACACACAGCCAACGAAACAACAAAACAAAAAAATACTCCGAAGCCTACTGATTCTTTACATCATCAACATTTGGCAGGCGGAGTGTTTCTATTTTCTTCTAGACAATCCTCCCCCAATACCCACTGTTCCGCCTCCTTCCTTGCCTTCCTTATCGATTTATCACATGCGGCACCAACATGGGAGGGCGGGTGTTGCGCACCTTTCGGAAAGTTTCCACACACCATCGCCGCTACCACCAACACCGCAGCCGCAGCAAATGGACAGGAATCGTTTTCCGGGAACACCCAGAGCCGCGCGAGCTTGACGGAATGCAAACGAATGCAGGTTAGGCAGCCACAATTTCGTTGTTTTGATAGAAGACAACACACTTTATTGCCAAATCACCCTGTCTCCGCAAATCGGGCAAGTGGTCGGGTCCGGTTGATCGGTGGTGGCAATGAAGTTGCTGAAACGTCCCGCAAACACACATACACACCCTGGGCGACGGACGGAACTTACCAACGCGTTTTGCAGAACCAGCAAGCAGCAGGCAGGCAGGAAGACAGACAAAAAAAACATTCGACGAACCAGGGGGTCCCCGGGAAACCGTCACACACTATTCGAGGCACATTCCGCAAAACTTTCGTCGATCTCTCGTTCGTCGCCACCTTTTTGGCTCAGGTCATTTAGGTTATAATTTTATCCACAAACACACAAAAAAAAACCCCGAACGAGAGAGACGTCTTTCTTTTCTATCGTTACGCCTGTGTGTGTGCCCGCGTGGATGTGTGTGCGAAATTAACGAAAACAGGCTTTTCAACAAATATCAGCCACCACTTGACGAAAGGTGCGCTCGAGAGTGCGATTTTCAAGGATATTTAAATTATTCGTATGCAACTTTAACCATTAAACTAAAGCAAACTTACTTAGTGCCCCAAGCGATAACGCAAACTGCATCCCGAAACAAGCAATAGTAGCATAATTTACGTGAATAGTTGCTGTTTGATCGTGTGCTGCCGGATCGAGCTGTTAACGATGCGTTATAAACGTGCCTGCCGACACTGTGCTGAGAACAGCTGTCAAAAAAACACCAAATTCACGGCACTTTTGGATACAAATAACACCCGTTGAGTAGGTAAAAAATACGCCGCTAAACCACTTTTTAGGCACAATTCTCACCAATGCCCACCGAATAAAGCATGTTACGCTCGCTTTCCTTCGTAGCGCATCGGATCTACTGGCATACGGCGGCGCTCAAATTATCATCTGCAAAAATGAGTACCATACCATCCGACTACTCGGTGGCCTTCGTAACCGCGCCGGACAGCAAAGTGGCCAAGGACCTGGCACACCGTTTGGTCGAGCAGCGGCTCGTAGCGTGCGTGAATATAGTCCCCAGCGTAACATCCATCTATGCCTGGGAGGGCGAGGTGAAGGAAGATGCGGAGGTGCTGATGATGGTGAAAACACGCACCGACCGGATGCCGGAGGTAACACGGTTCGTGCGCGAAAACCATCCGTACAGCGTGGCGGAGGTAATATCTCTCCCGATCGCGGACGGCAACGCACTATACCTCGAATGGATGGGGAAGTCGGTCCCGGAAGCGGCGAGCACGAAACGGCCCTCACAATGATTCACTATTCGCTCTGATCCGCCTAACCGTGGGTCCACCTGTTTTAATTTGGGAATTGTGGGTTACGGGATTTTCATGTTTTATACATCATACCTGGCAAATGATATTATGTAGAATATAGAATTGTTCACGTGCAGAAATTGTTATGCGTGTTTGATTGCCTAAATTCAGTTGCTGCAAAAAAAAAACGTCACCAAACCGTTGGATGTTGCTTACAGCTTTTATTCGTTTCTCCATTTCAAAACGCCCACCCGCAACGTCTAATTTGGCAACCTCCCAGCCTTACAATCCATGCCTTGATGTGATGAGTACTAGAAGCGAAATGAAAATCGCGAGAAGTATGTAACGTTTCCCTACTCTGGCGACGCACACGAAAAGCAAACAGTTGAGCAATTGACTGTACGGGTAGGAGTTACTTTAGTGGTGGCAAAACCGAAAGCTAGAAAAGACAACCTAAGCCACGGGACGCATCTTCCCGAACTAGTGGAACCAAACGAAAAGGAAACAAAAATACTACTCTTTGAACTCACATGACAGGACATTTATATTGGATATATCATACATCGGTCTACATATTAGCTGTATCATTGCGATCTTGGCATTCGAGTTAGTGCATTCGTGGTCGCAAATTAGCCTCACCGACACAGAAGCGCACATACACACACACATGCCCCAGCAAAAGCAGTTGCAAACGCAAAAAATAGCATACACGGACAACGACGACGATGACGACGGCAATATTCGTGTGGCTTATATCCTTTATCCCAAGAGTTTTACGACTTTTATTTTATGATTTTTGCTTCGTTTCGTTAAATATATCTAGTACGGTCGCGCCTTCGCAAACGCCTGTCGTTACGCTTCTTAAATTCCCCATCACAAAACCGGAAACATAAGCTGCGGGACAGCAGCCTGCTTTGGGGGCTGCTTTGTTAAAGCTATAATGCTTTTTGATTTGTTTCAATTTCCTTATTCCCCGCCCACAAACACGCAAACACACACACACGTCTTGTATGCGCCGTTACAACTAAATTTAAAATAAAGGTTTGCTTATCTGCTTCATCTGTAGAAAAAAAAATGTGATAATCAAAATAAAAAATATTTCATTAATACTCTCCTAAACATATGACGCCGAACGAACGGAAGCAGTTAAAATAGGAAGCAAACAGAAACAAATTCAGATTTTCATCGTTAAAATGTTTTTGTCGTCTATTTTGTTCACGTCAAAAACTAGACTAAAATTTGTCGTTCTGCCCGTTTCGCCAACCTCTTCCCTTTTGCCAATTACAGCGCGTGCCGGGTTTTTACGCTAGCGTGCGTGTTTACTAAAGCTTAGCACGAGTCTCCCCTGCGGGATGGAGAAGACCCCAATTTGGGATTTAGCAAAACGCGAAGCTGACTAACAAGTCTACTGACAGGGGAAGGGAGAACGGAAAAGGATGCGCTCACGCGTACGTATCGACTGAATTTTACATAACGCTAAAAACTATTTCTAACCGCCTTTGTCGTCATGCACTCTCTCATGGCAATTCCAGCCCGATTGTAGTGTTTTTTTTTCGATTCTTCTTCCATATCTTTCCCCTCTTTGCGCCCTCCTAGCCGGCCAGTGGCCGGTCGATCGATCGTGGCAATTCGTTCTAATATATGAATAATAGCATTGCTTTCACGGCAATCAGCTTGCGTGAATTACACACCCCGGTTCGTTTGTCGTCATCCGGTGCGGTACGTATAATCAAAGAAATCGTATTTGAACCCCCACATATCCGCACTACCTTCGTAGGATTACCTGTTGCCCTACCACAGAATCATCATATTCCTATACATACCCTGACACAAAGATAAAAGAAAACATAAGTTGACTAAACAATTACCAGCTACTAATTTCATGACGATTGACTCCACGAAGGGGAGCAAAAAAGCGTCGCGTCGGATGGTTCGACTGAATGGATGTATCTCGATGATGGTGTGCACAACGCTCGCGTGGGAAAGCACACTACGTACAGCAGGCCTTGTACGCGGGTAACCTCTCGCCCGTGCCCCTGTTCACGACCACCCTGTCCGGGTTGTCGGTCGTCTCCTTGCCGGCCGTTTTGTCCAGGATCGCTTCCGCCAGCTCGCGGAACGCCAGCTCGATGTTGGTGTTTGCCTTCGCGGACGTCTCCATGAAGCGTATGTCGTGCTCGCGGGCAATCTGCGGAGCAGGAATGTTAGTATTATTTTTTAATGTTTAACGCATTTTAATCGAAAATTATGTTTTTTGTGCTTTACGTTTTTCTGCACAGCACATGAATTGATAATTATCTCACTGTCGGTTTGGAGAGTAATCCTTCCCATATTAGATATAAATGTACTTCAAATGTAACCAATCAACCAATTAATTAGTTCCGGGAGCTCTCCGGATAAACACTCTATAAATGCTTTTGTGGTAAAAACATGACCTGAACTACAATATTTAATCTGAGTTTATGTTTCTATTTTTGACGTTAAGTCTGAAAAATTCAATTTTGTATGTCTTCTGTTAAAAATTGGTTAAAAATTAGGCAAACAAAAATCAACACAATTTAACAAGCTAAGTGGGAGAAACAACGCCCAAAGCCTATCCCCGGGCCAGGGTGGGAGAGTTTTAACTGAACACTTACATTTTCACCCCTCTCCTTGCGCACGGCACGCTTGTCCGCCATGTCGCATTTGTTGCCCAGAATCATTTTCTCCACATCCTCGTTGGCGTGCTGGAAAACACCGAACCCCATTAATTGCATAACCATCACGGCGAGCGCGAGGCGGCAAAGCACCGAAAGAACCTACCTCGTCTATATTTCGCAACCATTTCACTATGTTGTCGAAGCTTTTCTCGTTCGTGATGTCATACACGAGCATGATGCCCATCGCACCGCGGTAGTAGGAGGTGGTGATCGTATGAAACCGCTCCTGCCCGGCCGTATCCCAAATCTGCAGCTTTATCTTTTTCCCGCGCAGCTCGATCGTTTTGATCTTGAAGTCGATACCTGCGGCAGGGCGGAAACGGGTGAAAGACAGAAAAAATACAGTCAGAAAGACGCGCTTTGTACCGCGGACACCCATGCGGCCCAATCCCGAACGGCGTGGCCCGAACGAAATCGGTTTCTGGGCGCAATAGATTAGCTAACAGGTGTTAATAGCCGATTGCCGATGTTTGCCTGCCGGGTATTCGTACCGGACGATGCAACGATTGGAAACGCCATTGCCAAACAGACGTTTCACCGGTATCGCCATGCCTTTTCTTCTAAAACCGATATAATTCTTATCGCGGGCATTATCTAATCAAACCGCGCGGCGATGGCAAACACGGTTGGAACATTTGGTGACCCAAGGATGGTTCATTTGGAAGCATTTTCTTACCGATGGTCGAGATAAAGGTGGATGTGAACGCGTCGTCCGAGAACCGAAACAGGATGCACGTTTTGCCGACGCCGGAGTCACCGATCAGCAGCAGCTTGAACAGCAGATCGTACGTTTTCTTGGCCATTTCGTCGCACCTGCTGCTGCGGAGACTTGTTGCTTGCTGTGGTGTGGTTGATTCGTAGATTGATTGCTAGATTTATCCCCACTGCGCTCGGTCGGCTCGCGGGAAAGCGGTTTCACTCGGTACGATACTTCACAGCCTACTCTGTGCGGGAATCCTGCAAAAGGCGTGTTATTGGTGTGCGTGTAGGTGGGTGGTAGTGTGCGTGCGTGCGTGCGTGTGTGTGACAGGCTCGGTTAAATTGGTCCGGGTAGCGCTCCAGCACCAAAATGCCACCGCCGTTGGGCTGCAGGTTCTAACAGGATTAGTGAACGACTCGGCGGGAACGAATGTCGGCTGGAAAGAAGAAAAACACACCACGACCATTAAACTCCGGCTCACTGATGGCTCACCGATGACAACGCCAAAACTCGCTCTTTATTTTAGGCGTGATGATTTCATAAAGCGTCACAAAATGACACACGCAGGAAAAGCAACAACGCAACAGTCTCGCGATTGCTTTCGTTTAGTCACACTCTCCCGGAGCTATCAACCTGAAGGATCGCCCGATGGGTTCAGTAGGCCAAATCCCTACCGCGCACCGTCTCCGTCCGGAGCCAACACACACACCGCGCCAGGAAGCTGGCTCGTTATGCCGTTCGTTGCTTTCTTGCCTTTTGCCCGTGCTTTGTTACACACCTCGTACTGATTTCGTTCGTTGCCGCGCGGCCCTTGCGCTTTTTGCGTTAGTATATCGCTGTCGCTGGCTGGTTGGCCGAATCGTGAATCACAAACCTATCTGCACCGTACACTTTCTGACGTTAGGACTTGGGTGGCGGCCGCTCGCGTTTTCTACAACTTCGCTATTTTCTCTCGTCTTCGAGCGGATCCGCTGTTATCTGCTGGCTAGGGTTGCTCAACTGCACGGGGTTGGATCGCAACAGTATCTGCACATGCGAAGGTGATGCTTTCCGCACAAAGTGACAGCTTCGGAAAGGAAAAAAGGCAACAAGAAGATTTCGAGATCAACAGGAACACATGCGAAGGATAGATCGAGAAATTGATTTATTTTTTGTATGTAGCGCAGTTTACGAGGCGCTACATTGAATCAAATTTATTATTGAATCAAAAAATGGTTTATTGAATCAAATATATTAAGTATTTTATTATTCTTCTGCGTCTCAAACAAATAATGAGGCTCGTTCCGTGGGTCACCACCTGTCAAATTCAGAGGACACAAGATTCACAACAACAAAAAATGACACGAAGAAACTTTCGTTAAGTTAATAGCGTGGTAGTAAAATTGAAATTTAGTAAAATTCGTCTACTTCAGAAACTGATTGTAGAGCGGCTCCAAATCATACCGCTGCTGCAACCATCCGAAGATGGAACACGATTAAATTACTCTGAGGGAAAAAAGGAAACCATTTACCCCCACAAGAATGCTGTAACAACTCAGATGTATTACGTTCGTTTCATATTGCTGTTTTATACTTCGAAATCATTTTTTGTCTTTTCTCTCATGAAACATAAAAAATCGGACGATTAATATAATGTATACATAAAACAAAAATTTCACGAACATAACTCATTCTGACCACGTCCCGATCCTATCAGATTATTTTCCTAAAGAAAAAAATGAAGTGATTCGATTCTTTTAAAATAACATCTTAAAACCTTTTCGAGCGTTCATTTAATGAACTTAACAGCAGGGCAGAAAACGTGATTCTACGCAAACGAAATAAAATAACGAAAATGAGGGAAGTTTGCAGTGTAGAGACGGTGACGAAAATGACTCATGCATGTAAGCCAGCTTCGAACGGTACGTTTAAACACGGCCACATGCCGCATTCCGTACTACTGCTACTTCCTTTTCGATGGTGCCGCCTTTGACCCGGTCGGTTTTTTTTTCTTGTCCATCTTGCGGCGCTTCTCCTCCTCCTCCATACGCATGTCCTCCAGATCTTCCATGATACCGATTTTCTTGCTAATGTACTCCTCGCGCATCTGCTGCGCGTACGACGACTCCATGTTGTAGTCGTCGTCGTCGTACTGGTCGTTGCGGTAGCGTGACTTGTCGTAGCCGAAGATTTCTTTGATCGCGGACGAGTAGTCTTCGGTGCAGTCCTCGTCGTCGATGAAGTCGTCCATCTCGCTGTCGTACTCCTCGCTGTCACTGTCTATGACCCGGCGGCCTTTCTTGCTCACCGGCGCTCTGGATGGGGCGGGAGCCGGTGCCGGACGGCGTTTGATCATGTCCGGAGGAGGGAATTGGCGTGTTTTTGTGCTGTTGCTGCTGCTGCTACTGCTGCTTCCAGTAGCTGTCGTCGGCGGAACGGATGAGGGACGTGCTGAAGGCTGCTTTGCGCTCAAGGCAGTGGCGGTTGGTTTCGGTTTCGTTACAGTGGAAGTGCTGATGCTGGAAGTCTTTGATTTGTCACGTGTGCTGCTACTGCTGTGATGCGATGCTGCGGAGCTACCATTCTTCTGCGCATCCGGAACCACACTGCGTGCCAGTGCGACCGCCTGTTTATTGCCTACCGAAGGCGATTTGGAATCATGCTGCTTTGGCTGTGGAGTTGGAGGAAGCGAATGCGATTTGACGCGCTGCACCGACGACGAGGACGTCGAGGACGACGTTTTTGATGCGACCTGCTTATCGGATGGTGTCGCTGCCGACGCTACCACTGCTGCCGGCGCGTCCCCACGCTTTGGAATACGCGGTAAAGCGGACACCGGTGGTGCTGCTGCGGCAGGTTTCTTCTGTGCGCTACCAGGCGACTGCCCGGTGCTGCCAGTCGTCGGTAAAGGTGGCACACCCGGCAGCTTGCCGGCCGCCCGCAGTGCATTCAACCGCGCCACCTTCCGTATCTTTTCTTCCTCGGTCAGATTCGGATCCTCCTCGATGCGATCGCGCATCCGCTTCATCTTCAAAAACGCCTGCCGCTCCTCGTACTCCTTCTTCTCCCGCTTCGTCATCAACCGCTCCGGTTCGGTAGCGCTCCGTTTCCTCTCCGGCTGCAACACGATCGGCTCGTGCTGTTTCTTCTCCGCCAGTTTCAGCAAATCGGCGAAAGCTTCCGGCTTGGGAGCGTTCTGGCGGCGAGCTAATGCGGCTCCCTTAGCCGACGTGCCCTGCTTTTTGGCGCCTTTTTCCGCAGCCGCTGCCTCCTCTTCTTGTCGCCGTTTTTCCTCGACCGGATCGTACGGATCAGGGCCGGCACGAACCGACCCCGTCGTCGAACCGCCCGATGTCCCCGACGTGCGCTTCCGACTGCGAGGCGCATTTTCTTCCTCCTGCTGGCGCAACAGCGCATCCTTCACGCGTGCCTTCGCCCGTGCCAGATCCTCCTTCGACATGGTGCGCTTTTCCGCCTCCTGAAACTTGTACTTGCTGGGCTCCTCCGGTGTGCTCTTGTACTTGTCCATCAGCTTGTCGTAGAACTGGGACGCCACGGTCGACGAGTAACCGTAGTCGTCTTGCTCGATCGTGGTGCCGCTAGCGTCCTGTGCGTCGGTCGCATCGTCTAGAACCGATTTGTTCGCTGACTTGATTACCTTTAGCATCTTCTCAATCTTGCGCTTCGCCTTCGTGTCGCGCTTCGACATCAGCTCCTCCGCTTTCCGCTGCCGCTCCAGCTGCTTCTGGCGCTCCTCCTCATCGCGCTTGGCAAGAAACTTTTTGATGTTTTCCGAGAGCGCTTTATCTCCGGTGGGCTTTTTCTTTACTATTTTCGGAGGTGATGAGGTTTGGTAGCCATGTGTCTGCGTGAGTGAGGGAAAAAGGAAGACATAACCAAAAAAAAAAACAATGAGCAAACTATTACCAACTGTTTGATCTCATCAGCTGTTAGATCAAGTTATATTCAACAGGTTATAAAACTTTAACCCTGTGTAGTAAATTTTCGCGTTTTTCCTCACGATAGGAATGTTCGTTTGCTGCTCACATGCTCAAACATTTTTCATACACGTTTGAACCCAACCGATAGTTCTAGAAGCAATGAAAAAGGAAAACGTTTCGATTCGATCGCGACAGTAAGGGATTGCAACAAACGAGACGTTCCCTGCTAGAAGCCCTGGCAAATGGCCTAATCCGTGACCCGGGAACCAAGCAACTCACCCTAGTCTTCTGTGCCTCACTTGCTATCGCATTTTGTTTGGCAACTTGCAGGAGCGTTCCAAAATCCATGCTGATTCCGTCTGTGAGGGTCATTCGCCCCCGTCCTTCGTTCGCTCCAGAAACGGCTTCTACTGTGCTAGTGATCCGTGCTGAATATTGCAATCGATATTGCCTGCTGGTGACGAAATATCTTCCGTAGGGACCGATTCTACGCCGGACTCATCTTGATCGTGCCTTTCAGTGGGACAATGGTGGGCTGCTGGCAAGCGAGGCGATTCTCCAGATTCCGTATGTCAGCCCGTGTGTGCGTGTGGTGGGGGCGCGAACGATCTCCAGCGATGGCTACAGGCTGGGGCGAGCGTTCTGCAGCAACACGCGATAACACGACTCTTCAGATTTATTATTTGATTGATGGAGTGTGGTTGATCGAATTTATTATCCAGCCGGTGTTTTAAGGTGGTGCTTGGCGTGTTCAGCACTCCATCGCCGCGATTGGGACATTAATGAAATGAACCAGATTGCTGCATCGAGTGACGGCAGATGCGCAGGTTGGTTCATGGTGAGCGTTGACAGATGTCAACAATTCGAAGCTTGACATCCCCAAGCCAAACATTGTTTATAGCCACGCTAACAATTGCGCAAAAAATTCTTACACCGTACGTGTAAACAGAGAGGATTATAAATTGTTGAAGGTTTTCTGAAGGTTACTTTTAATGAAAGTTTAACGCTCGTGATTTCACTGTAGCGCTAGCTACATCTAAGTCAACCCCCGCTTTACGGGGTGAATAGTTTCTGTCAGGTTCGCTTGCAACAAATCTAACATGACGGACATGGTAAGCGCCAGCGTTTCCATTTCCCTCGTCCGATGCTATGAGAGGGTATTAATCAACCCAAGGAGGCTCTGAGAAAACATTAACCTGCGACTGTCCTGCACACGAATCTAGCCAGGTGTGGGCAAAAATTACCACAGAAAGGTAAAAAAAACGAAGTAAAAAGCTCCGTACATCTCGATGAAAATGGACGGCCGGACTGACGCGTACGATCCGGACAACGATGGCGATAGTGTGGAAGGTAAGTGAAAGAAATCCGTGGCGTGGACGGGAAAGGATGCTTTTTCCTAACTCAAGGGTTTGTTGTCACGACAAAAAATCAGTACATTTCGATTCCTGTGTGTCCATGTGCTCGTTAAATAATGTGTTGCGCGTGCCTGTAGCCAACGTTTGCTGTGGCTAGTTGACGTTAAATGAAACTCGTGCTACCGTGCAAAAATGTGAAGCAACAAAGGGCCGATTTGTGATTGCGAAACAAAAACGCATTTCCCCATGTTTTCTCTCGCACTCGCAGACACAGATGAGGCCAGCGAAAGCGAGATGGCCGACTCGACCGTTTCGCATACGGTCGACGAGCGGCTCGAGATAAAGGAGCAGATGTACCAGGACAAGCTTGACAATCTGCTCGGCCAGCTGGAGCTGCTGAAGCAGCGCAAGCATCCGGAGTACCTGAAGGCGGTCGAGAGACTGCAAGCCGAGCTAGACGATCGGCTGCTGCTGAACGAGTGCCACCGCGACTACATGCTCGCGTGTGCCGAACGCGACTGTCAGCTGGAGATACTCGCGGCGGAGAAAGAGTACGAGGAGAAGAAGCTCGAGCTGAAAGAAAACATCATCTCCGACCTGGAAGACCAGAAGAAGCTGATCGAGCACGAGTTCGCGACGATGGAGCTGGGCGGGGATCACATCGACGTGAAGCCGACGGTCACGCGGAAGCTGCGCCGCCGGCCGAACGAACCGCTGCCGGTGCCGGAGAAGCGCCGAAAGCCCACAACGGGCCAGATAACGTTCCTCCTCGATGACAAGGAGATCGAGCACGATCTGAAGCTGATCTCACGAACCAAACCGCTGGCCGGTGGTCGCGCCTCGTCCGCCCAGTACGCGATCAATGGTGGACCGGGCGGTGGTACGGGCAGCACGGCCAGTGGCACCGTTCAATCCACGGGAGGCAATGCGGCCGGTGGCGCGGAACAGAACGGTTCCACCCACAACACCAGCAGCGGCAGCAGCGCCGGCAACAACACGTCCATCTCCGACCCGTACGCAAACAACACGTCCGGTAACGCGGTAAGCGCTCGCAGAAGCAACGCATGAAGCAACGCGCACTGTATACTATTTCATGCCGTTTCGTTTCGGTTTTTTTTTTTAGAGCCAGGGTGGCAACTCCTCCGGCACCGGGCACGGCCAGCACAGCCCGCAAACGATCGCCGACACACGCATCGAGGACGGTAAACTTTGGTACGAGAGGCGCTGGTTTCACCGCGGCCAGCCGGTACATGTCGAGGGTCGCGATCTGCAACGCTTCGCCGCCAACATCTCCGCGGTCGGTGTCGAGGCGATCTGCGTGAAGAAAACGCACGACGGCCAAAAAATGCGCATCTTTCTTACCCATCTACGCCGCGGTAAGATCTCGATCAAGCGGAGGGCGAACTAGTTTGCTCCGCTTGTTCAACAAGCGCCTAACACACTAGACACGCTTGCGTAAGCAAAATGGAGGAGTAAGTATTCATGGAAACATTCATGGTATCACGAACATTGAGACATGCGAATCACTAGATGTCCTCGCTTTGCGAGACACAATTTTGTATTTAACTTCCAAATACCCAACCAATTTATATTCAAGCTTATACCCAGCAAATACCCAGCCAAAAGAGGGATCGTTTCTTAGTGCAGCAGTAGAATATTGCCGAAGTACGCGAAGTCGTAGTGTGCGGATTTTATGTTAAACCCTAAACGTTGTGCTGAATGTTACTCAGGCCTTTGTGTTAAATGTCAACTTAGCCGAAAATTATGAAATTTTAACTTAAAAAAATGTCAATACTTCCCCGGTAATTTAAAAATAATTATGGCAACATAAGCTTTTTAATTTGCAAACTGAATTTTTTAACCATATCGTAAGATGCTTAATTTAGGAAACGAATACTGAAAATGTCACGCATCGCGCATCGTGACGACTAACTATATAGCAAGACAAGCAAGAATTAGATTAGAATCATTTCCTAAATACCCATCGAATCGTTGAGGTATAGCACGCTGAAAGATGAAGAATTGAACGCTTCATAAATCGATACTTGAAGTGATATGAGAGCATTTTTATGCGTCACATATTCCCCAACATTCACTGCGTTCACCAGTCAATTTTCAACACCGTGCAATATACTAAACATTTTACGTTCTGTGCAACACCGTATACGTGATAAGCATTTGTATTTGTCGTTTTGGTTGTAATTGTGTCTGTTTTTTTGTAAAAAAAATCGTTTGATTCTCTGTCTTTTCGCTATTGTGCAATACACTGTGATTTGATGAGTGTTTTAGGAATAGTTAGAAATAAGATTAGTTTTAGGAAATGTATGTGTAAAATAACTGGGTGTATGGTGGGCGCTAGAAATAGTGGCTCAACATTTAAGCTCAACGCATCCGCTTTTCAGATCTAGGCCTGCCGTGTGTGGCTTGCCTTGATGAGATTATTATTACGACTACTCATGAGCTCGATAATCACAGTCTTGTGTACGCTCTAAAACAAAACCAGTGGTGTTTTAGAGCATTCGATTGTGTATTCGACCGGCACATAAACGAGCGGTGACCTTTATTGTATGAGAAAGAGTATAATAAATAAAATTTTGATAATTAAATTCAAGTGTATTTTTCTTTCGCGATCCAGGATATAGTTTCTCCTCGTTGGTGTGGGGGGAAGACGAGCGGACAACAAACCAAAAGAGAACAAACAATTTATCATTATTTTACTGTTGTTGTTATTTCTTTTGTCGCACGTATTTGCAA
The DNA here is from genome assembly GCA_000473445.2 of Anopheles farauti. NCBI lineage: Eukaryota > Metazoa > Arthropoda > Insecta > Diptera > Culicidae > Anopheles > Anopheles farauti. Next base: position 6,778,857 of record KI915047.1, read on the forward strand.
GTATAACGAAAAGAAATAGCGGAAATTATAGCGCAAAGAAATTGCCGATTTTTTTTTCTAATTACGTGAAATGTGATGCATTTGCAATTCATTGCGACTTGAACGAGAACGTGTCCAGAACAAGGATATCCAAAGGAATGAATCGATCGATCTCAAAAGTAGCAGTGATATTTACTACTGGGCTTTGATTCATTTCTGCTCCCTTCTTTATCCTGCTATATACTAGACGGTTTAAATGGATTTCGTCGTTTCCGCTACTAAATGAAGATAAATGCTTCATCTACTTGCTCTTCGCGTTTCTCTATTACGGGAGATAAGCAACAAATGTAGGCAACCCTGCTTGATGACCGTTTCTTGTCGTGTATTGAAAGTTCGATACATTTCTATTGTGTCAAAAGCAATGTTGTAAAATCAGTTGCAAGTTCAAAAGGACTATCGTCCTCTGGAAAACAGAATTGAGAGGATATCTCTTTCTGTTTAACAAAGAACCTATTCTTCATGCTCTTTTAGACCAAATAATCCAAAAGGGTTGGCTCAAACATGATAAGATAAACGGTATTTTCGCTGCGAATACATTTTCATACGGTGAGAATGGCAATGGCACTTCATTTTGCCGTCCGTTTTCTCAGAAAAACCACATGTTGATTGAAGTTGATTTTGATTGAAAGACCTCGTACGGTGCTGAAAATGAAAACACTTCCTCAGAACACCAAGAACACGCGCAAATAACGAAAAACGACGTTACAGTTAAGAGTGGCCTTGTAAGGGTCGTGCCGTGCTGGTTTATTTAATATTATGACAGAATCACTGTACTCGATGTTAGCTGGAACACATTTCTTCCAACCAAAAACTAAATAAAAAACGTTCAAAAATAAAGTTGTTGCGCGCACAAACACATGCATAACACGATCACCACCGACACCGTTTCAAAAGCGTGGTCGTTACATGTTCACACAATACACGAGGTTCGTGGCAATGCCGAAAACAGCGATGACCCTTCGGGAAAACCACTCCGCCCAACGAATTGATTGTTGATTAAAGTAGAAGTTGGAGGTTTTTGCATGTTGGAAAATCTTACATGCGATTACCACGACCGAATCCACCGCGCTGTGGAAAAAAAGGAAAACAAAAGCACATGCGGAAAGCGAAAACAATTAGTATCGAATGGTGATGGCTGATGCTCGTCGCGTTTTGTGTAACTTACGTATTCCATCTCGCCGGCACCGACACCGACGTCACCCTTCTTGTCGGCCGGGGCGGGCTGCTGCGTACGACGGTACGCCTGGCGGTCCTCGCCGGTCTTCGGACCGTCCGGACGGGGGCCGGCCTGGGTGCGGGCACGCTGCGGTTCCGAACGGGCGGCACGCTTCAGCGTCGACGGCACAATCTCGGACGGCAGGTGCAGGTAGGCGCGCAGATACTCGATGCCTTCATTGGTGAGATACCAGTAGTAGTGGCGCCAAGCGAACTGCTCCTTCACGAAGTTCTTCGACTTGAGCGACTGCATCGTCTTGATCACGTGCAGGTTCGGAATGGTGACCAGCTCCGGGTGCTTCGGTGCGTAGAAGTCCTTCTGGGCCACCAGCACTCCCTCCTTGAAGAGGTACTCGTAGATGGCGACGCGATGCGCTTTTGGCATGAACATCTGGAAATCGGGAAGAAATGGAAAACGCCGAAGGTTAGAGAAGAGTATGCGATCACTGTTGCTATAGCGAAATTTTGGGAGTTGGTTCTTTTGTCCGCGAACTTTCATTGCGTGCACCCGTACACACACACACGAACGCAACAACACAACCAACGCTACACCATGGTCGTTGCCGCTACCATCAACAGCACTGCCACCACGCAGCAGTCGAGCCACCTCGGTATGGAAACAACCGCAATTTTCCATCCATTTACGAAGAAACGAACACGAAATGGTGCGCCGCCCGTCGGGGCTGCTGTTACGGGTGCGTTTCGGTTCACACGGTATCAAATTCACCAATTTTTCCAGCGATTTCCATTACCTTGGTGAAATGTGTCACAACAGTTCGGTACACTGCCCGGAAGAGAAAGAACGATGGAACGGCAGCGAGCTCAACTCTTTGACAGCTGTCGGTGTGTGAAGGGAGCGAAGAAGGAAACGCGTTGAGCGTTTCCGGTGCCGGATTGTGCGTTTCGCACGTTTGACAGCTCGGCGTTTCTATGCACGGCCACTGTCAGTTGGGGTAGATATATTTCGATAAATTATAAAACAGGACAACGCTGTGAACAGAATTGTTTTGGTATTTTTTATTTTTAATGATTCAAATTGATGAAATTATGGAAATGTTCAGTCAGCAGCGTTGCATTACGATATTTACTTCTTAAGGAACGCGTAGCTGTCAAACGCATTGCACAGGGTGACGAAACAATCTGATGGGACGGAAAATTATTTTCTAAAACTAGACATTCTTCGCTAGACAATTGAAATCGAATTATTATTTCGTCGTATTTTGCGTTGCAACTTTGATAATGAAAAAATAAAATCATGTAAATTCTAAAATAAAATATTGACATTTCTCCCTATGGGATTTGACGTTCTTGGTATTTTGACAAATCGTTTCCTGTAGATCCGGCGGGTAAATAGAAGACAAAATCAAAACATACTTCAAAATCCCACACCAGTGATTACACATTTTCTAACGTCGGGATTTTAGGCTTTTATTCCGTATATTTCGATAATGTTATTCGTTTCCTAGTGTTCGCTGCTAGACGGTGTAAAATGCTAGCATATCGATTCCTCTAGATGCGATTGTATACATGGTTTTTTGTTTTTATTTGGCTTGGTGAATAGAGGAGTAAACGTTGCGTTGCGATACGTTGTGGAACCAGAATAGGTTTGGGGGAGTTATTAGAGTTAAATTGTGTTGGTAATTGTTTTTTTTTTGTTTTGAAAAATTTTGATGCTTTGTTTGTTTACGTGTTTCATATTATAAAGACACCCTCCTCGTTATAGTACTCATTGTAGTCCGGTATGACGCTGGCGTGTCCGAGCGGCTGACGGGCCTGCTTCTCGCCCAACGGACAAAAGTTCCGAGCAGTCTGGCAACGAGGAAACGAGAGAGTGAGTATATGTTGCGCCGAGAGATACGAGATAATTACCTCCGGCAGGCGGATTTCCTGGTCGATGGGCTGGGGTGGCGATGGTGCGGCTGTCGGTGCTCGATCGACCGACTGCAGCATTATCTGATGGGGAGAAACCCCATCTCTATCGTTTCTACTAGCAATATTGAATACATTTAAAGGAAGCACTATATTATTGTTTGCTGCCGGCTGACTCTTCCGCGCGCCGTTTTCGTCGTTGTCGTTGGGGTCGGTTTCGCTGCTGGAACCGGCTGGGCGACGGCCAGACGGGTCCATCAGCGAGCTGCGCGAGGGCGACGGCGAGGAAAGGTAGCGCACGCGCTGCAGATGCTTGCTGCTGTAGTCTTGGATTTGAACCGTTCGCTGCACAGGGCGCTTCAGTGCGACTGGTTTGATCACCTCGCCACTCTTCTGTCCTCCAGCTGCTGGAGGAAGAGGTGGCGGAGGCGGTGGCGGTGGTGGTGGTGGTGGTGGCGGGGGATGTGGCATCGGTGGTAGAGAGGTGGGCAATGGTGGCGGAATCGGCTTCCCATCCTCCATGCTCGTACACGAGAAGGACGACGACGAGAAGCAGAGATTGCTTGTCGTACTCCCACGCTCCGCAATGTACGTGATCTGCTCGCTTATCTTGACACTCTTCCGGGCTCCAGCATCAGCGGGTGCGGGTTGCTCCGCCATCACCTCCACGCTCTTACTCGCACCCGTAAACAACGCGTCAAACTCATCGAAATCGCACGTCGTGCGCTTGAAAATGTCCACACTGCCGTTTGACGTTTGCCGACCGTTGGCCGCTAGCTTGACCCCACCACCCTCGAGCTCCTCCAGCTGGCGGTCCATCCGCTGCACGATATCGAGCTGCGGGACGAAGGGCGCGTCGTTCGGTTCGACGCTACCCTGCGATAAGAAATCGTTGATCCATTTGCGCTTCAGCTCGCCACTATCGATCGACTTCCGGAGCACCTCGGCGAGGGGCGTAAACTCTTGCTGGGCGACACCGCCCACGGCGGTCGGGTCCTTTTTCGTTCGGACCGGTACCGGTTCATGGCGTCGTAGTTGTACGACACGCGGGGGTAGAGGCAACCGCTCCGGAGCGATGTCACGCTGCACTGCGACCGGTGTCACCGTCTCGCCACTGCTCTCATCCGTGCTGTATCCCTTCCGGAAGCGCACCTCAATCTCGTCGGAGTTGTTTTCGATCGAGAAATCGCAAGCCCTGTCCAGCAGTCCTGGATGGTGAACAGCAACCCCTGTCACAACAGCTGTCGTTGACAGTGAGGACGCACCCGACGGCGGTTGTGTTTGTTGTGATTGATCGGTGACGGCGTCGATGATAGCTGGCGTGGTGACATGATCTTCCAGCCGCAACGACTGCACCTGTCGATCGGACTCGCTACCACTTTCCTCGCGCTGCGCTCGCTCGGGCTCGGCAAAGGCACCCCGCCGGCGACGATGATATCGCATCGCGAGCAGATTATCGACCGACTGCGCCTTTACCTGCTCCGTCAACCGAACGGCCGTGTCAGCGTCCCGGAAGGACGCGGCACCTTTCGGTGCGGTCGGCTGGATGCGGTGCGGTTTCTTCGCCATCACTCCTAACCCGACCCCACCAGCCGACCGGGCTCGGGCCGCGCTTGCCGACTCCCGCTCCACGATGCGAAACAGTTCGCTGCTGTTCTTCTGCCACCGGCCTAGATCCTCCGACGGTGGAGGGTGCGCTTCCCGTCCGTTCGCTCGTGGTGGACGTTTTCTTCGCCGCGGTGGCGGTTTGATCGCGAGTGCTGCCGTCTCTACCTCCGGGTGTCGTTTGCAAGGGGAGAACTTCTCGTGTACCATCGGTGCCGCGGCCGGCGGCACGCCGGATGACAGCTGCGTGATCTTGCGCGGCAGATTCAGCAGTATGCCCCGCTTGGCCGCACTGCGGTCGCACTTGAGCGCGTACAGACCGAGGTTGTCGCGGCGGCTGTAGTCGGCCGGTGTCCGACTGCTGACGGCCGCTGAGATGATGGAAATGTCGGACGAGTGGCGCATGTGCTGGCGGGTGCGCCTCGGATCATACTGCACGCGTGGCACGGGCTGGGGTGGTGGTGGTGGGGCTGGCGGCGGCGGCACAGACCCACTGCCGAGGTTGAATGCTGCGGGCAGGTTCGGGAACTGGTTGAGACTCAACAGCGAGCCACCGTTCCATTGGCGGATCTTCTTCAGCTTCGGCAGCTTCGGCAGTGGCGGCAGTACGCCTGGAAGACAAAGGTTAACAACACCAGAGAAGCCCACGTTTGAATGTGCCAACGGCAAGGCAGGGGGTAGCTAACGGATGAAAGCATGCATGAAGCACCGCAACAAGCAAGCGAAACAACACTACGGGCAGCCATTTGGGGTGGGGACAATACAAAGTACGGGAAGCCGTCGGGATTCGGTTTGCGCGGGTTCGATCTTACTTTTAAAGAAATCCATCCTGCGGCAGGCTTCCGCAACCGGTCCATAGGTGTCTCGGCAGGCTCCCAGCGGATTCTGGGACTCGCGAAACTTACTCGGACTTACGCAGACCCGGGCAGGGACCTGTTCCAACACTCCCGTCACTTCCGCTCAAAGACTTGATACTGTGATACCGACCGTGCAGCCACAAGAACGTACAGACTAATCTAATTAGGTGAAGCGCGTGCGCTCCACGCACCCGGAGCCACTAGACCGTGCTCCTAAGCAAGGAACAGGGGGTTCAGGGAGGGAGGTGGGGAACGATGGGAGAAATTACAGAAAACACAAAACACCAAACAGGGATACACATTTAACATTGATAAACTGTCTGAATATTATTTATGTTCTATCTAGTTTTGTTAGACTTCTTCGTGTCTTCGTTTCTGTTGCTTGTTTTTTTTGGAAGATCCACAGATTTTAACATAACAAGCGCGCTACCAACTAACTCAAACCGGAAGCAACTTGGATGTTGCTGAAACACCTAATGTTTGCCGGCAACGGCGAGGGCAGGGAGTTCTAGGAGTCCGCTAGGAGGACAACTCAATAACGGATACATATGCGCTATGAATATCAGCGTCGTAATGCCAAAACACGCGGGAAAACTAGAAAGACTAATGCGCTGCTTACGCAACCCGCGTGGCTGCGCGCTCTAATACGTTCTCTCACCGAAACGCGCTCGGACGATAAATGAAAACGGTTTTTCTATACACGTTCCTTCCGCTAGAGCAAACCTTACGCTCGGCCACTAGGGAAGTAGGGACTAAAGCTAACGAAGCGGCACTAAACGGCACGCCGCGATGGCGAAGGGACGCCATTTTTGTCGTTTGTGTAGTTAGTGTGCAAGCGACCCTGAGCAAACAAACAAAAACACATTACTGGGGATTATATTTTGGTATCATGTTCTTCTTCCTGGGTGTGTCCCTCGTGTCTCTCTACCGAGGCCCTGGTTTGTATCGAAGCGGAACGCACACTGACGCAACACCCACACACTCACACAACACAACTAAACTAAGAAAAGGAAAAGAAACTAAAGAAAAAAAAACACAACCCGACACAACAGCACGGTAGGAGCAAAACAAACAAAACTATCTGGGGACTAGTGTTGCGGTGAAAAGCAATAGCTTTGTTGTTTTCCGTTCCGACCTTCTCTTTCTCTCCCTGTCTCTCTCTCTCTTTCTGTCTCATTCCTTCTCGCGCTCCTAGATGAACACCTGCTCGTCCTCGGAAGCATTCGAGAGGGACAGCTGCGTCCGGATCGGACCGACGGTCGTCTTGAACGTGTCCTTCGCGGGCGTTACCGGGTACTTGGTCGGTCCGGTGTACTTGCGCGACATCGTGGCGGGAGCCGGGGGCAGCTTCGCGGTGCCGGGAACGGCCATCGGACGCGTACCGAACGCTGCCGGCTGCTTACCGTACGCCTGCAGGATCTGCAAAGCGAAACAGTAACAGGTTAGACGTTGTGTGAAACGTTTCGTGGGAAGGGAGATGGTTGTGACGTGCCTTCGGTAAGTCAGGCATGCTCTTCGAGGGGCTTAGTCCGGTGGTGTATGGTGGTGGTGGTGGTGGTTGCGGTTGCGGTAGTGTAACCGGCTGCTGACTCCGTTCCGCCAGTGCGATGCGGTTACGTGTTCGTAAGATATCCGCGACGTTCTTCGTGTAGCGCTGGCTGACACTTGCGCCGGAACACTCACTGACGCTCTCGACGGTGAGATGCCGTTGCTGTTGCGAGTAGCTCCTGGTGATCTTCTCACCAGCTTCATCCGAATGTCTCCCGTACGTAGGGGGTGCCAAGCCGTACTGGTGATCCAGTAGCGGGGTAGTCGTCGCGGAGCGGCTACCATTTTTAATGTACAAACTGTTCGACTTGCTCACAGCCGTGGATGGGCGAATGGTGTTTTGCTGCTGCTGCTGCTGCTGCTGCTGCTGCGGGTACTGAAAGATCTGGGACAGCACGAGCTCCACCGTCCGGCCAGTCTGCTGCAGAATGCTGAGCGATTCGGCGTACGGCAAGTTGAGCAGTGACTTCCCGTTCACTGCTATGATCTACGAAGCGGACAGATTTGTGAGGTTACTTTAGCATCACGAGTGCACCAAGCGACGACATACCTGATCGCCGACGCGCACGCCATTACGGGCACCGGGCCCGTTCGGGGCGAGATCCTTCACGTACACGTTGTTGTCGTTGCCCTGGACGATGCTGATGCCGAGCGTGTACTTGCCGCCGGTACCGGCAACGTTTGTACGCTTCCGCGCCTCGCTACCCATCGTTGCGTACGGGAACCGCTCGTCGTAGTCGTCGTAGGGTGCGGAGGAGACGGCACCACCGCTCCCCACCGACCACTTCCCGGCGAGCGCAATCGATTCCTGGCTGCGGGAAAGGAACAGCCGCTCGGTGCCGGCCACACCAACCGCATCCTTCACGATCAGCACCGTCGTCAGGATGCGATCGTTCGCCGAGCCTCCACAGTGGCTGATGTTGTTGAACTTTTCCAGCAGCGTGTCGGAGATCGTTTCGTCCGCCATTGGTAGCTCGAACTGGGCGCTCTCGCTGCGGATGCTCGATTCTGTGTGTAGGTAGAGGAGAGAGGTGGGATTAGTGCGGTGAAAGTATTAAGTGCAAAAAACAGGGCTTTGAGTCCGAACTCACGTATGACGCACGCCTTCGGCGAGAGCAGTGTCTCGGCGCTCCCACCAACCGATTGCTCCTCGATCTTCTCCATAAAGTAAACCGAGCCCATGCTGCTCTTCACCGACAGCACCTCGTCCACGCTGCTTTCGATCAGCGGGTGGGGCGGTGCCGATGGCTGCAGGTGGATCGGTACGCTCCCACCACCACCACCACCACCACCACCACCAGCCTCACCGTCGTCGTCGTGCAGGAGAAAGCCGCTGCTGCTGCGGCTAATGTTGGCCACGTTCTGGAACGAGGCGGCACCGCTCATGGTGGCGAGGTTGTCGAAGGATTTGTTGAGAAACTGGGCCGAGAACACCTTCGTGCCCATTTTCACCTTGTTGCGGTTCATGCTGTGCGTCGTTTTGGGTGAGTCTTCCGGCGACAGCATCTGCTGCTGGTGTTGCGCTGGCGACCGCAGCGTGCCCGACTGCGGCAGATCGGAACTGCCCGACGACAGCTCGCACGACGCGACGGCCCCACCATCCGCCAGGTCCGGCTCACCGACGGACGCACCCAAGTACGGGTTTTCGTTCTCCTTGTTTTGGTTCTGCTGGTTGGTGATCTCGACCGTGAGGTTGAGCGCCGACGTGGAGGACACCGTGCCCGGCTCGACCGTCGACTTGGAGCGCTTCAGCAGAAAGCGCTGCCGCAACCGTGCCAGCCGGTTGTCGTTGAGCATCGATTTTTTTAGGTTACGCACGCGCAAACCCGTCGTCTTGAACGGTTTGTCGATCTTTTCGATGTTTTTCGCATCGAACCCGGCCGCGTCCGGCGACGGATGGCTGCCACCGACGCCACCGCCGTCGATGAGCTCCTGCACGGTGCGCCTCTTCCGGTCGTCTTCGTCGGCGACCGGCGCACCGAGCGCTTGCTGCTCGATCGGGATGTTCAGCTCGGCGGCGAGCGTTTTGATGGAGATGAACGAGTTGCGCAGCTTCATGTAGAACTTGTGATGCTCTGAGGCGAGGTTGAAGGCAAAGTAGCTTCTGTGGACGTGAGTGAGAGAGAGAGAGAGAGGGAGAGAGAAAAAGGTAAGAGAAAAGGGTGTGTAAAAAGTAGTCCCCGCCCGGCAGCAACCAACTTACTTCCGCCCGTCCATGCGCAGCTTGTACTTGACGAGGCTCTTGTCGCCCTTGGCGCCGAGCGTTTGGCTCCGGCGCACCACCACGCAAAACGCGTGCTTCGAGAAGCAGATGTTCTCGATCTCGAGCCAGTCGAAGAACGCGTACAGGTGGCGCATGAAGGTGCTCTTGCCGTTCCGGCACTCCTGCGGCTCCTGCGGCTGGCCGCCGCCCCGTGGCTGGTACCGCGCGTTCCGCTCGAAAATGGCGACCCCGGCGAGCGAGATGGCGACGTACACGTCCAGCGTCATGCCCTCGCCGGTCGCCCAAGACGCGCTGTACAGATGCAAACCGTACTCCTTCAGCTCCTGCACGTACCGGATGAAGTTGTGTTCGGCTTCCCGCTGGTGCAGGCCGCGCTTGTGGAAGTGCGCATTGCGGAGATAGCGGGCCAGCTCGCGCTTCTTCCGGTACACCTCCTCCGGCAGGTAGTGCGAGATGGTGAAATATTCCGCGTACTTCATCTGGGGAAGAAGGGGTGTCGGGGTGTCGGGGTTTTGTGATAAGAACCGGCCGTCAAACAAAAGCCGCAACGCTTATTGCTTACGTGCTCCTTGAAGCTGCCGATCTCCGACTGCAGGGCCAGGCCGCCGAGTGCGATCAGATCGTCCTCCGCGCACAGGATCTGCCGCTCGAGGATGCTCTTCCGTAGCTGCAGGTAAAGCAGATGACGCGACTCCACACAGCTGCAGGACAGGAGAGACACAAAAAAGCGTGACGTTAGTAGGGATTTTAGGGCGACTCGCATCATCCGCTCCTTACCTTACACCCCGCAGCGTGGGCAGAAAGAATTTGATGCGCACGTACAGCATGAACACAACGTTCTCCACCACCGGGCTCGACTTCTTCGACGTGTTTATCCAAATCTGGGGTGCCACCTGGTAGGGGTGGGGGGTAAACCAACAAAAAAAAAAATGTTTAAAAAAACCCCAACTCCAGCGCGCCATTAACACGTCCACGCTCTCACCTTGTAGATCTTTAGATCCAGCGGCAGGAAGACGAAATCGCCCCCGATGAGGGCGCACAGGCCGAGAAAGAAGTTCTCCGCCAGCCCCTCCACCCGCAGGATCGCCTCGAAGATGTGGCGGGCGAGCGTCGTCGTCGGGTTGCACGTCACGTTCACTTTGGTACCGTTCAGCAGCAAGATCGTTACGATGCGGCGATGCTGCGTCTGCGAAAAGAGGGATGCGTTTGCGTTACCGAAGCGTCAAACCCGATGGGGAAGCGTTTCGCTGCCCGGCCGTTACCTTCGCATCGGTGAGATCAATGGACTTTGGTGCGGAGTGGGAATTGCGTATGAATTCCGGACCCTTGGGCGATGGCGGTTCCTCCTCGCCGCGGTGGGATGGTCGTGTACCGCCGGCGGCTGTTTGCGTTGCGATCGAAACCGTCGTCAGTGGTAGGCCGAGATCTGGAGGGAAGTTGAGAGGGATGAGATTTTGAGTCCAAAGGGGAAGGGGACGTAAAGTAACGCTTACTGGGCATGGAGGTAGCGTTGAAGCTGCTCTGCTCGAGTGGAGCAGGCCCCTCCTCCTCGCCGAGAGCGAGACTCGCCAGGTGGTTGATGGACTTGGACGGCATCAACCGGCCGGTTAGGTACGGCGGTGGCAGCTGCTGCGACTGCTGGTACTGCTGTTCTGCGGCCGCGGCCGCGGCCGCCTCCGCCATCCTAACCTCAACCATCGTCACGTCGATCGTGTTCCGCCGGTAGTCGGCACGGCGTCTTGCGGCCAGCAGCTCCGCGTTGTGCCGCCGCCGGACGATCGCACCACCCGTCGTCGTTTGCTGCTGCTCCACGTTACCCCTCGGTGCGCTACTTTTCGTGTACGAAATCGTATGGTAGTTGTGGTAGGGCTCCGGAGCGACTTGCTGGTGCTGGTTCTGTTGCTGCTGCTGCTGCTGCCTATCGTATGGTCTCGGCAACGAGCAGAACCTCTGCTCGGCCGGATTAGCCGCCGATGCCGATGGTCGTTTCATCTTCAGCAGCGTCCCAGCCGTGCCCGACCCATAATCCTGGTAGTCGTCACCACCGTGCGGGGCGGTTTGTAGCGAATTCTTCTTGCGCTGCACCTCGAGCAGCTCACCGTGATCCGACGAACGTCCCGAATCGGTGTCACTTCTGGAAAAGAAAAAAAACGTTACGGCGAGATTAGCATTTCGGTAGCTTCCTAGCTCTCTCTCTTCCGACACTCCTTACTTTGGCTCGTCGAAGCATTCAATCGAACGTTTGCTTTTAAGCTCCGGTTCGACCGGTTGCGGGGGACGCTGCTGCTGCTGCTGCTGCTGCTGGTGTTGGTGAGCTGACGGTTCCGCCGACGAAACAACCTCCCGGAACAGGTCGATCAGCATGTGCGAGAACGGCTTGTACAGATGATGGTTCTTGCAGTAGTCCGATATGATCTAAAACAGAGCGAAAAACGCATTTGTGTGTACTTTCAGCAGGTCGAGAAACGATGGAAAAGTCCCCGAGAAGTGATCCCGAGCTGCAGCGGCTCCTAGAAACGACCTGGACCGACCGGCACGACACCGGCGTCGGCTTTCGCTACCGATTAAACATCGAACGGGAGCGGGTGGCGCCGGGCAGCTTCCACTTCCTCATCCTGGTACGTCCAACCTTGTGCGCGATGGGACTTTATTTCGAAAAAAGCTAACCCCACTTTTCGCTCCCCAGCTCAATCGGAAGCGGCTGACGGAGCGGAGGCAACCGGAAGCCTTCCAGCTGGATGCGGCCTACGATCCGGACCGGTTCAACTTTACCCGCGTCGATCCGGCCGAAGTCCAGCACGAGCTGGTGCGCCCGATACCGACGTCCATTTTGATCAACAACAGCCCGGTCACGCTGTTCCATTCGCTCGTCGTACCGAACCGGGCCCGTCAATGTTCGCAGCTGCTCACGCCGGACGGTGTGCGGATCGCGTTCGAGCTGTTGCTGCGACTTCCGGACCGACGCTATCGGATTGGCTATAATAGTCCCGGCGCGCAGGCTTCGGTGAACCACCTTCACCTTCACCTGCTACGCATCGACGAGGATCTTTACGTGCAGCGTGCGGTAAAGTGCGAGAAAGACTTGCAGCAAAAGACCAAGTCCAAGACTAACATCTTCTCCCTCTCCGCACGCACCAGGAGCTGATTGCGATGAAGAACTCGCCGTATCTTCACCGCCTGCCGGACCATCTGCCCGCCCGCGGGTACTGCTTGGTGGTGCGCGATCCCAACCGTGAGCTGGACCGTGTCTGCGGCGAGCTGCTCCGTCTACTCGAGACGCTCGTCCAGCGGCAAATGGCGCACAATCTGTTCTGGACCTGGACGCATCTCGCGGGCGCCGCGGAACTGCGCGTGTTCGTGTTTCCCCGCGTCCGCCAGTGCGTCAACAAGCTGGCCTGCTCGTTCAATGCCGCCTTTCTCGAGCTGGCCGGTTTCGTGTCCGTCGGTACCGTCGCCGACTACGAGCAGCTGACGGAGGCAACCATCGTGCGGGCGCTGCGGGACGCGCAAGGTGACGTTTACGGTGCGTTGCGTGATTTCGAGTGAGGCAAAATCCAAATTTGTGATCCGAGAAACGGGCGGGAACGAGCGGGAGCGGGTGCTCCGAGGGTGTATGGGGGATTATAGACTGACAAACTTCGTCACGGGTTGTCATTCACACAACAATAGAGTGATGGGACGGGCGTCCGAAAATAGAACAATAAAACCCCGGGTGCTGGAACCGCCCCAAGGTTCCCTTCTACCGAACTTTCCAAAGTATGCAAAACCAAACAAAAAAAAAAAAAACAACAACCAAACCCTTCCTCTGCAGCAAATAAACGCGCACCCGACACGGATCCTTTTCAGCTTCCCCTTTTTTCACCCTGCCCCGACGTGGTCCGGCGTTCTTCGTTCTCCCAACACGAAGATGGACAGCTTGGCAGGGCGTCTTCCCCCCGCCCAACACTCGAAAGCCAATATCTTATTCATTCCTCCCGCTTCTGGTTGCCGGTTTTTTTTTGTTGTTTTCGTTGCTGTTTGTTTTTTGTTTCATGCCTGCCTGCGTCGGTTGCGACGACGAGAATTAGCTTAAAGGATGATCGTTTTACGATTAGCGGGAAAGAGACGGAAGCAGAGCCGTAGCGAAGTTGTTTTTTTTTTTTGGTGTGCTGTTGTTTCCTTCTTCCACAGCGTCGAGGGCGGGTAGTGATTTGCATTTTCCGATCATTAATCACGGGAAACGATGAGCCCGCCCCGAGACGTCTCGGGAGCCCACGTTGCTCGGAAAGCGTCCGTAAGGTAATAGCTGTCAAATTTTCTGCGAAAATGTGACAGCCAACAGTCCCCGGTGGGTGAAAAGGAGGGTGGGGAAAAGTAAAGCAAAATGGGTTTGATGGGTTGACTGGGGTTTGGGTGGGCCCACCACCAGCAGGCCACCAGCCGGGCAACAAGTTCTTCTCGAGAACTTGAGTTAAACAGGAGCCGTCAAGCGGCCAAAACCCACACCGCTACTTGGCTGTGTGTGTGTGTGTGAGTGTTTGCGTCTCCTTTTTTTACTGTTGGGTCGCTTTCTTGCGCACCCATCTCAACCCACACGGACACGAAATTCCTAAGCAAACGAGGTGAACGCGCGCGCGCCATCGCTCGGGCAAGATAAATGGAATTTCCAAGCTTCAACTTCAGCGGCGGCATCAACAGGCTATCAATTTCGTCAGCCCGCTCTCGCAGGCTAATTTGTTTCATACCGGCGGGCCCTATGTGTTGCCCTATTTGTCACGCGCGTGTGCCACTGACGGACGGAAACACTGCCCGAAGTGGATGTATTAGTAAGCGTTTATTGTTTCCTGCTGCGGTAAGTAAAATTCCCACGCAGAGCCCATATTCATCATATCCCTTTCGAGTGCTGCGGATGAAAATAAAATCTTAATAAGAACAGAGAAAGTGAAGTGTTTCTTCACGGTGGAAACAACGAAAAGCATACCAAGAATTTTGTTTGCTTGTATGAAGATTTTCGATGAAGATTGCGTTTTTAGGTGAAGATTTTTTTCATTAGAAAAATAAACTGATGCTGAATTTTAAATACAAATACAAAAACTGAATTATTATAAAGTAGCAATGTAAGCGACGTTGTTAGAAATTGTAGCTTACTAAAATATAGACTGAAATTGTTAGCAAAATTAATGCCCTGACTGACGCAAAAGTGACGTGGTTCAATTTAGGTTACTAAATACGGAAATTGTCAGCAAAATTTATGTCAACTGATAGAAAATTTTCAAAATTTGACTCAATTCTTTAGATGCCGAAATTGAAATCCATTAATGATATAAAAAAAAAAAAACATTCTTATGAAGTAGAAACAAAAGCGACGTTTTAAATGTTCTAGCTTACTGAAATATAGACAAAAATCGTCAGCAAAATTAATGTCTGTCTGACGAAAATTTGCCTGAAAAGTGCCTAAAATATAACCACAAGTTTTGAGATGCTGAAGCTGACATACAAAAACACTAAATTCATACAAAAGTAAAATATATACGAAAAAATATATCAGCAAAATTTGTGTCAGCTGAGAGAAATTTTTCAAAATGTAGCACAATGTTTGAGATGCTGAAATTGACATCCAATAATAAAAAATAAACTTCATTTTTACATTTCGTTGTTAGACATTCTAGTTTACTAAAACATAAGCTGAAATTGTTAGAAAAATGAGAGTAAAAAAAAGAAAAGCGTTCAAAACGTGAGATTTCTTGAAATTTTGATAAAAACGTAAAAAAATCCTGAAACCCATTTTCTACTGAATGCGAGTTGTCGAAAAAATGCCTTTTAAATTTCTGAATCTATTTAGATACACAAATTGGAAAGTCTTGTTTAGGGGATTGTAACCTCTTTAAAAAATAAAAGTAGTCTATTTAGACAAACTGCGGCAATTAACTTGACGGACAAAAGTGACTTCCATTTAGGATCTCTCTTCGCACGAACTTCCCATCAGAAAGGAGGCACATGGTACCTTTTCGGTGCCGTTATTTTTTTCTCTCCTCGCCCTTTCACACACCTAAGCTGGAGGTAAATCTTTCAGCTCAGGTACCATTAGGCAGCCACCAAGCAGCAGCACTTAAAACCTAACCTATGCGGTTGAATAGACGCGAAAGCGAACAAGTCATCCGGAAGCGAAGGCCAAACGAAGGAGGGGAAGGGAAACCCGAACGCCGCTGCCGCTGCGATCGGAAGTCAGGCCGCTCGTTCCCGCCAAAGGATTAACGGTCCCGATACTTGGGAAGAAGAAGTGGAGAAAAAAACAAAACAAAAAAGTCGAGGACGCCGCTTTCGCCGGACTTCTCATTTCGCCATTGAATTGGAAGTTATTTATTATATTTGAAACTAACCTTCCGGCCTTTGCAGGTGCTGGGTGGGAGGGGATAGGAGGGGGGGGGGGGAGGTAGGTCCTGGAGGATCGGGGCTCGCGAGAACAAGCGGGCAAAGGCAAAGCGGACCTATTTGACATTCGAAGCACTGAGCTGAAACTTAGAAGCCATGGGAAATAATAAATCAGTTTCAGTGGCTGTGTGTGTGTGCGCGCACTCGCTGGACGAAAAGGAGCAGATCCTGCCCGGCTCGGGATAAACCACAAACCGCACACTCTCCCTCTCCCCTCTCCTCCCCCGCTCCCAGGACCACAAAATCACCAGGATCGGAATTCAATCGGGCGAAACAAAGCGAAGCGTTGTTGGTCGATGATGCCTAGAACGGCTAGAACACGCCGGCAAGGAAAGTGGCAAGAAAAGCAACAGCAACACCACGCACACACACACACACACACAACACGGGAGTGAAAAGTGAAACCTTATGGAGTGGAAAACGATTTTCCGATCCACCGTCGCCGGGCCGGTTCGGGTCCGGGAGGGTGAGAAGGGAGGGTTAAAAATGTATGAATCAATTTTGCACCCAACCCTCCCACCCCATCTGGGGGGTTGGACGGCCGGACATTTTGTGTGCCGTCGTGCCTTTTGTTTTTGGGGTGGGTGGTGGTGATGGGAGGGGGGGTTGGGACTGGTTTTGCCGTTTTTGCATGCGATAAAGAGCGGTGGATTTTCTCGACGAGTGGGGGGGGGGGGGGGGGACTAGGAAACGTTTTATCGCCATACTTTTGCTCCCATATATACACACACACACACACTAAATATGTCAAACGCAGAGTCGAGTGGCGCAAGGGACAACAGCGCTTGGTGTTTATCGTACATTTGTGTGTGTGTCTCGATTGTGAACGAAACTTTTCCGGCCCACCGTTTGCTTAACGGATTAGGCATGTGCCTAGCCGCGTGTATGCGAAAACAAGCGATGCGCTTTTCGCGGAACTTGCTCCTTGTTTTCCTGGATGACATTTTTCAGTTGTTTTTTATTCAATATTATTTTTTTTGTAAACTCCCTTTCTTTCTCCTTTTTTATCTACACACGCGAAACATGCGATCGATCGCCTTTTTGGAGTGAGCGAAAGTCAGCGGATCAGGGGATGCGTTTTTACAGGACCAGAACGGACCCTACCCCCGCCCCCTTTCCCCCCATGTGCTGCCTTTTTGCCCGCGAAACGAAGGGCGTCAAAAAAAAGAAGCTTATGATGGGCGTGGAAAAAAAGAAATAAAAAAGCAAAAGAGAAAAGCACATCGATAGGGCTTAAATCAATTCCGCTGCGTTCTGTGTCTCCGGTGGAGAAAAAAAGGTCACATGAATAGGGCGTGTGTGTGTGTGTGAGAGAGAGTATGCACCGAAGCGATCACCAACTTTTTCGATGGTACTCCACACTGGTAACAATTTTTACATTGAATTTTGCAATTGGATACAGGCAATTAAAAAAAACCCCAAAAAAAATCCTCGTCCCGTCGAACAATCGAAATGAAAATGGGACGCACACACGTATCGTATTTCCAGAGAACAAAAAAAAAAAGAAAATAGAAACGGATCTATGCGCACTGGGTTTTGAATGCCCTATCCCTCCCCCCCCCCCCCCCCCTCTTTACCTCCATCGGTGCAAGGCACCGTTGAGAACAAAGCAATAAAAATGGCGCGAAAACTAAATTAAAGTTTTTAATTAACGTGCTTGCGCTTCTCGGTTTGTTTTTTTTTGTTTTCTGCATTTTTTCTCTCCCTCCCTACAATTGATTCCTTGTTGCCTTGCGAGCTTGCGAAATGTCCTCCCGGGAATGTCGCTCTCCGCGTAGGCTAATTTAAAAAAAAAATGTCTACACCTTTCCCATTTTCTCACCGTCCGTCGCGTGAGCAACGGTGAGAAATTTGTTTGTTTTGGTTTGAACTTTTTCAATAACAAAGCAAAAAAAAACAAAAACAAACAACGGAGCTGCTGGGAAAATGAGCGATACGGACGCGAAAATTAGCCTCCGGTCGAGCATTTTTCCTGTCCCGCTTCGAAGCTATTTGATGCCGGTGAAGGCAATTGAACGGCGCCGCGTTTGGAGGGTTTCCGAAACGAGATGCAGCAAAAGAAACGACTTTGTGAGGATTTTTTTTAAATTTTTGTTTGAAAATTTCCAGCCATTCATGAAATTTTGCCCTCCCGGGTGTGGCTTGTAAAATACTCACGAACTTATTAAGCATTACGCGTCAACATGGACAATAATGTTAAAATTAATAATTCTTTTAAATTTTTCAGAGAATTCGACTTGAATGACGTCACTAATATACTGAATTGCACGTCAAATTAAATAAGGTTAAATTAATGTTCAGCTCAGTTGGTTCCTCGTAAACGGTTGGAGTTTTTAATCAAGCACTTTTCGTCAGTAGTTTTATATTTTTGAATCTTACTACACATATAAAACGAAAATATTTTAAAATTAAAAATTGAAATTCTCAAAAAAATATGACAATGTTTTTCAATTTGAGTTAATTAAAAATAATAATAATAAACTGATGAAAAATAATAATAAACTGATACATTTCATGGTTTTAATAATAGATTTTTTCTTGGGATAAATTTCATCGACCAGTTTCGTCTCGTTTAATACGAAAATTTTGAGATAAAAAATTGTTAATTCATCCATAAATCCTTCAAATGGATATTTATGATAGAAACGAACTTTACAGCAAAGTGGTGTGCCCGAAAAAGCCAACCAAGTAAAGCAGGCATGCTCTCCGGGCTGAAGTGAGCCGAAAAAGGTTCCGAAAAATCAAACCGCCAACAAATTTGCTACATATTTCACAAAATATGCTCCACACTCCAAGTGCGCGCTCGTACTTTCAGAAAAGGCATTCCTTTCCGCGGCGCATGCACGTCATGCATAGTACCGGTGGCACAATGTGGGCGAAACGTTCGACTGGATTCCGCATGACCCCGCTCCCCTCCCATCGCCCCTCTCGAAGGATAATTTCGATTTTTGCACCGCGCTGCCGCCCTTACGATCCGCCCCGCCGATAAATTCCGAAGCCCGGTTGCTTTCCCGGTTGCTACTTACATCGAGCAGAAACATCAGGCTGGCGCGCTGGTAGAGGTTCGCTTCGCACATCGCCAGCACGACGTGATCGAGCGGGGTGAGGGCGTTGGGCTCGTCAGGGCCGATCTCCCGCCCGTCGTACCGGGGCTGATGACGCTGGTGGTTCACGGCGAACGACGATGCGGTGCGCTGCAGCGTCACGCCGAGCGAGTAGATCCACATCTGCAACGAACGAACCGAGAGAAAGAGAAGGTGTGTGAGAGGAAAAGAGAGAGAGAGAGCGAGTTTAAACTGAACAAAAAAACAAAAGCAAAACAAAACCTCGACTCGATTAACCGTGATTGGTTTATTGGCATATTTTTGACAGCTCTCCCACTCTGTCAAATCACGTCGAATTACGTCGTCACAAATCTGTCACAGAGCGCTACCGCGGGCGCGTTTTAATCGAATTTCGTACCATTCACTACGGTCGTACTGGGAATTTGCAGTGCGAAAAGCGACATAAAAAAAAAAAACACTCACTACAAAACTCGAATCGAAATTGAAATGCAATTATTGTTATGTTGTGTTGCGGATGAAATGGACGTGGCGCCCGTGTCTCGGTCTTGCGGTGACAAAACAATCACTCTAACGGTGGCCCGGCGTTGCTGCAAAAACCTTTAACTAGATTGCAGCTACATCCTTCCAACCGCGGTGCTTTTCACTCTCAGAATTCGTCTCACTCTTTCCCTTACCTTTTCGACGTCCGATTCACTGAACTGGATGTTCTTGCCGAGCGAGTTAATGTACTCGGGCGACAGGAACGGTTCCTCGGTGGTGGGATCCAGCTGGTGGTGGTCCGTTCCAACCCCCGCAGCCTCCTCCCGCTGCTGCTGCTGCTGCTGCCCAGCCGGGACGATGCTGAAGACGACGCGTCCACGCGCACTGATCTGCAGGCTGGCGGGCGTTATCAACGGTCGTACTTTGCTGATTGATGGTGTTTCTGCCGAAAAAAAAAATGGAAGCAAACGAAAGTCAGCACCGGGGAAAACGCACGGCCACTATGGGCCAGAAAACACTTGCATTCGGGTAAGTAAATAACCATTTTATTATGATTTGTTTTCCACCGTCTAGCGGCCGCAATGCTTATTTTGTTTTATATCCTTTTTTATCGGGTGCTTTTGGTAAACTTTCCGACCAACCTAACCGCAGCCCTGGTTGAGGGGAACACTTTTGGAACATTTTTTAAACATTCCCACAAAACCGTACAAGTTTAAGCGTTCGAAAACCCCTTTTACCCATTTATTAACTCTTTTTTAATATTCCTGCGAATTTTTCAAACACAAGTAGGATCAAAACATCATTAAAAATGTATTTTTTATAGAAAAAAAAACCTCTTTCGAGTGTATTCACTCCGGTGAATGTGAAGAGTAATGGCTTCTGAACTCGGGCGGATTTTTGAGTACTTTTCGAGCTAAGCTGAATCACAGAGCGACCCATGAAAATTATCCGAAATTACGAATTACGGGTAATTACAGTAGATGAAACTCTACATATTTCTTAAGTAATAAAAAAATAGGTTTTGAACCTTCTCAATAAATAAAAAAAAAGAGCATTTTAAATAAAAATAATTCAGATTTGTTTAATGTTTTTAACTTGTTTCACAGCTTCAGTAATAGTTTTATGGAAACTAAACAGAGTTTCATGGACTTATTCGCCCGCATTTATGCAACCGGCATAACACTCATCGAATTCGAGTTGCTTTTATCTGATATCTTAATTATCTTTTTACCTAACGCAAAGAAATTAGAAGGAGAAACATTAATTTCATTTGCCTTCGTTTGGTGTGTAAAATGCCGTAGATTTTGATGCTTTATGATTTTGCAAACTATTATCACAACTTTTAAGTTACCCCGTTTCACTCTCGCACTCGGTTCATTTGGATAAATTTCCGCAGGATTTAATCAGAAGTTTGTGCAGCTTGCACATTCCCATTGGTTTCCGATCGCAAGGTGCAGCAACTTTGCAGCTTTGCCTTGTACCGACAGGCTAATGATAATTAATAGAATCGTTTACTGTAGCCGATGGTGTCCCCGTACCTGGTGGTAGGGAAGCGGACGGAAAAGCCTACACCCTCCTCCTCTGCGCTCGGATTGCGTCCTGTGCGTCTCGGGTGAGACGCATCTCCGTGACGCACATTTCTGCCCAAACGGCAAGCACTGCGTTTGACGTTAATTAATTGAATTAATTAGCGTGGCAAAGGGAGGCAGCGCGCAACAAGCGACGAACCCTCCGTCTAATGAGCTTGTTAGTTAAGTTCGGGCCACTAAGCGCGGGCGTGGGTTTTGATCCTCAGCGGAGACAAATTTGGTGCGCTGCAAACTGGATTAAGGAAACTGCAGCGCGTGTACTTTAAAGCGTGCGAGACCTTTGGGTTTTGTGGAAAAGAAAAAAAAAGCATATCTTTAAACAGGCGAATTGCTCCAGCAGCCGAAGGAACTCACGCTGCCGAGACCGGCCCGTGAGCAAATAAGGCACTTGATGTGCTCCTTGCCCTTCCGTTGCGCTACTTTCCCGTCCGTGCAATGAGGTTCGAGTGAAAAGAAAAATAAAATAAACGCTAGTAAGTAACTCGCTTTAAACAAAAAATAAAATCCGAAGCTCGGAAAAGAAAGAAGATAAATGAATTCAAAAACCGAACGATTGAATGGCACGGCCGCGAAACAAAGCAGTAAAGGAAGCGTAAAATGGGAGTCCCCATCCTGAGGGGTTTTTTTTTTGTTAGAAAGGAAAAATGAGAAAAGTCCAAAGGCAAGCCTGCTGCAAATGTTATTATTTATACGCTGCTGCTTGCGGCAAAAGCGAGCGAGCGAGATGAAAATTTGCGCGAGGGAGGGCACGAATCAGGGGCAAATAAGTGGAAAATCTTGAGCGCAAACTTTGCCTTTGCCGTGTTCCGCAACGGCCGTGCCGCAGAAGAATGCAGAAAATGGGGAAGGGGAAAATCGCGTCGCCTCCAGAGTGCAGCCTAGCTAGAGCTCGCATGGTGGGGTGGATGGTGAGGGGAGAGGGGGGGGGGGTGGAATGAGTCGCAAGGATTACGGTTGAAGGTTCGTTAAATTCGGTTTCTGCTTTTTCCCCGCATTCGGGACGAGACTTGCAATGCTGATAATGTTGTTGCGGCTGTTGCTTGATTAACATAATGAATATTTGCTGCGTTCGGGTGTACTTTCTGCGGCTTTCGCTCCACCTGTGCGGGGAACGAAAGGCACGCACGTACTCGCGATCCATACAAAAAAAAAAAACCCCGACCGAAACATCACCGGAAGGGGAACGAACACCATTTTCCATCTGTTGCTGCTGGTTGAAGTGAAGTCAACTAGGCGGAGACGGAGAGAGAGGAAATAAATAATCAAATCAAAGCTTCGCTCCGGCACCCGCGGAGACAGCGCATTTCGTTTCGGTTCTCCTCCCAGCACAGCATGTGTAATTTGACGCGCCCGCGCTATTATCTTCATCGGCCGGAGTGAGTGGGAAGGGGAATATCGAATTTTCGGCGAATTTCGAAAGTATCGCGATATCGCAGAGCATTTTATTTTTTTTTCTTCTACATATAAAGGGCATCACTAGTTGCGCTTCGCCCGCGTTCGGTTCCAGGAACCGCTCGAGTACAAATAGGCTCGATGCGCGATGTGAAAATGAGCGAGTAAAATTTGGACTATTTATTTGTTTATTTCACCGAAACAACGATCGTAACGATGAGTTCGATATGCAATCGAAGAAATAGATACTAATAGATACAAATAGATACTAATATTTCAATCTGCATACATTTATATTTACCGTGATAAAATCAAAATATTGAATATAAAAACTTTTTGGACAAAATAATGTCATTAAATGGACTGCAATTTTCCCTCTATTTATGGGCTACTTTGTGCTCATAATTCGCATTAGTAAATTGCAAATTGTGTCGTAATTTGTTTTTTTTTTTTTAATTAAATTTTCAATTCTCTAATTCGAGAGAGTAAGAGAAATTTTAAAATAAAATTGTTTTATTAAAAATTTCCTATATAACTGGAATTTGCTCACCATTTGTACGATATATTACGATGGGTATTTTGTGCACAAGGTTCGCACCGTTTCACTCCATTCCAGGGCAGGGGAGCCTTAAGAGTTACGCAAAAGGTAAAGTGAAGAAAAAAATTACCAGCCACGCAAAAAGACTGCGCGAATGTAAAAAAGAATCGATGCTTAAACGGGCAAATTGGCGTCCAATTTCGTGCCGCGTGATCGTGAAGCGAATGCTTTCTGCGTGCACGAGGAGAAGGAGGGGAAGGGGGTGGGAGGCCTAAGAGTAGAATGAAAGACGAGACGAGGGGCGCAGTGGAAGGATTCCGAATGACAATCAGCATAAAAATCCAGCTGCCTGGAATCGTTTTGTTACAAAACACATCGGTGACATCCACCAAGAAGGCGATGCGGTTTGGCGTCCTTGGGATGTGTTGCGCGTTCTTGCGTCAGCTGCTGCTCCCTCGTGGGGTGGTGGAAGGACGGACGGTATACAGGACGGTTGGATGGGCTGGGTGCGCCTTTTCGCTGGCGCTGTCTTTTCAAAACGCTCCCGAACAATGATGGATGTGTGGGCGCACCGATGCTACTACATTTCCATTCTGCCGTACGTGCGCCCATGTATGTGTGTGTGTGTGTGAATCGAACCGCAAAGGAGATGCAACCCCCGCGAAGGGTGCCGTTTTGTTTTTGACGCAACGCAACAACGCAGCGTTTGTTCCGGGCGAGATAAGAGAGCCGAGAAGGAAAGAAATGAGGGCAATGCATTTTTCGTACGCCCACAAGCGCAGCTGCATCGCTGCTTCACACAGCTGTGCCTGTCAGCTTTATGCTTTCCCCACCCGCCATTTCTCATTTCGAAGTTGACATTGAGTTGCGGGTTCGGTGAGCAAAAACAAAAATAGAAGCACAGAAACAAAAATTGCTTAAATGAAAGAAGGAAAAAAAAACTAGTACAATAAATATTTCTACCGTCGGGGAGGGGGTGGTATACGTTTCGCACCGGGGCGGGTGGGCTGGGGAGGGATCCATTTAATAAGCGCGATTCGCCGAAACATGCAGCACTGATTTCGAATCGAATTCGAAATTAAAATGGTGCACGATAATGGGAGAAAATGTTGTAACTGTTGCCTCGTTACTCGGATGAAGTAGTGCGTAAGTGTTAGTGTGCGCCACCCGCCGAGCAGCCGAGGCCACCGAGGATGGGTCGGACCACGAGAGGTCTTACCACCCCCACTCTCCCCCCCTCCCCCGCGTTCCTCCGGCAAGAGGGAGGGAGCAAGGAAAACAAAAAGGAATCCACATCTCGTTTGCATTGCGCGCTTGGTTTTTTTTTCTTTTTTTTTTGTTGTTGTTTCGCTGTATTTGAACAGCCCGCGCTGGTGGCGTGCGGGAACCGATTTGCGTCACTGCGACCGGCTCGAGAGCCGAAGCGGATCAGGCAAACGATGACAAGGACCGTTTTCGCCGACGCCACGACGCCATTTTTCTGCTCCCGGTGTGAGGGAAGGGGCAGACCAGCTGTTCAAACAAATTTCCAAAGCTTTTCCCGGGGGCTCCACCGTTGAGTGCGCGTTTCATCATTTACCATCATGATTACAGCGTCAGCAGGAATTGGATGCACCGAAAGCTGCATTTTCCACGAGGCGGCATCGTTCCAATGGTTGCCTTTCTAAGCATCCGTCGCAAACACGTTCGGTATTTGCCGATGGTGTTTGGCGTCCGTTTCGGCACGTACACGTTTTGTTGTGGAAGAATGGATAGGTAAATAATTGATAGATTATTGTATTTTGTTTTATTTTATTAATTATAATTTTTTTTATTTTATCAAGACAAGTGGAAATGGAATGCTGTTTTCTGCGAGTCACACACTCCTGTTCAGAACGTGGTTTTTTTATTTCCACATTACCATCGACTTTCTCGCCCTACAAATGTACCAAAACCAAGACTAACCCCTGGCTGAAGCGTGTATTTGTTTCAGATGGATAAAATATTCCCCCTCCTCGGAGGATCCATATTCGTGCAATTCGCGAGAAAGCAGCAAAGGAAACATATCTGCGGTTTTTGTTTTGTTTTTTTGACTATCGCTTCAATCTGGTTTCTCCTCTGCTTCTGCCAGAGGGGGAGCCGCATCGGGAAGGGGAAGGCACACACATCAGCCACGCAAACAGCGCGTTGAAACAAACCAAGACCAGACGGAAGCTTTTTTGGGGTATTTTTTGTTTTTTTTTTGATTGAGTTCCTCTCAGCGCAAACTCATGTAATAATTCGGTGACGCTCTTTAAAGACGGTAGATAATTACATTTACGGTAGCTACCCTCCCCCCCGCCACCACCCCCGCGAGCGGTGGCGGCATATGATTAATGAACCCTCCCCCTCCCGCCCGGCTTCGGTCAGTATTTATTCGGTACGTGCCTGCGGTGGTTTATTTTTCGATTAATTTCATCGACCCCACCAGAAGGTTCCCCCCCCCCCCCCCCAGTGGGCCGTGCGGCCAGCTGCGTTTAAATCGTAATTGAAAGAGGGAGCGCGGCAAGCAAATGAAGAACAAATTTCACCGTCCGACCCTAAGCAAACACGGCCCTGGTGCGCGCGCGTGTGTGTGTGTCTGTTTGGTTCTCGTTTTTCCCTCCCATATACACACGCGCTTGGAGCGTGCTTTCAAGCATGGGCGTGTGTGTATACCCTCATGCAAACACATGCCCAGACATCCCGCCGGTGCAAACGAGAAGATTTATTTGATTTGAAGACTCCACCGGCCGGGGGTGGCAGGCGGCAAGGGAATTCTCAGGGGGCACGGGATCATCCCGGACGCAACCTTTGGCACGTACGCACATTCCCACACACATTACCAAAATGACCGCAACGAGCCTCGTTTCCTTCACGGTTTTTTTTCCTCCTTCCGACAGCAACCAAGCAGCGTGAGTCAATTTAAGGTGAGCTTTAAGCGCACCGTCCTCGCTAAAGACAGTTTCCTTCGCCTTCACGGCCATTTTGAAATCCGCTTAACGCGTGTGCGGCTCATCATGGAGACGCCCGGTGGTTTTGAAGCTTCCATGGAGGCGCCTGGTAGGCGACAAAAAAAATCAACAAAAAATGCACGAGATAATTCGATTTTCGAAATTCTGACCAGAAACAAATAATAATCACAGCACGGCTGAGCGGGAATGCCGAAACAGAAGATCAAACGGAAAGGCGCACCGCTTTCAATCGCAGGATGAAGGGGGGGGAGAGAGGGAAGGGAGCTTTGCGATTATTGCAACAGGTGAGATGGCGGCGCGTGGGAAGGGATTATATCACTGCGGCGGGGAGGGGGAAGGGTAGAGAAGCGAAGGCGCTTAGCGCGCAAAGGCTTAACCAACCGAATCCAATCCAAAGCCGGATTCCCATTTACCGAAAGGCAAACAGACGGCATGGTAACAGAGAGCATGGTAAGGGGTGGGGGCTGGGGTCGCGGGGTTTTTTTTCTCAGAGAAATTGTACGAAACTTGAATCCGACTTTGTGATCCGGCATTGTACACGCTGCTGATGCCCGGCCGTAAACAACAAGAAACAGAAGAAGAGTGGATAGAACGACGGGGGGATAAAAATCGGAACGGAAGGTCCATGCAGCAGGGTACGCTCATTGCTTCATTTAAATGGCCACCTCGCCTATCTTATCCCTCGCCCCCCACCAAAACACTCCCCCTTTAAGTGCTTATCAACGGTGCAATCATAGCCGCGGTTGTGGTGAGGGGTAAGAGGGGGGGGGGGTGAGGTGCGGGATGGATGTTCCGAAAAAGTCCGGAGAGCAGGTTAAACACCAACTGGAAAGGTCCATTAACCGCTTGAGCGGTCATGCTTTATGGGCCCCGAACCAAACCCCAAACTTCCGCCATCCGTAATTTCCCGTTCGGCGGGAATAAAAACAAGCACACAGGGAGGGAAAACTCCACCCCAAACCCATCCCCCTCTCCTAGCACACGCATACACAAACAAATGGCGAACAAACAGTCCAATTTGTCCAAGGCAGCCGAAAGTGAAGGGGAGGGAGGGATTGGTGGGGAGAAGAGAGGAGGAAGGGCAGGCGCATCATCATTAGGTTTGAAATTCCACCCCACAACAACAACAAAAAAATCGCTCCCCCTGTTGAGCGGCAGACTTTTGGCGTAGAGCAAAGCGAGATAATTTTAGCTTTAATCTATTATGTAATATTTCGCTGTCCGATGCAGCCCAATCGCTCGTTCTAAAGATTTGAGGAAGAGGGAAAATGGGGAGGGGAGGAGGAAAAAAACTACACCACGAAATAGCTCACCCACCCGTATCACACACTCACACACACAGGGAGAAACATGAGAGGAGAAATAAAAATAAATTGGCAAAATTAAGTGAGCACAAAACGTTCGGAACAGAGGGGAACGAGGGGGGAAAAACGTTCCAAAAAATCATTTCCTCCTCCACACCCCATTCCCATTTCCTTTCTCGCATACACACAGCAAGAAAGCGGAAACGTGTGCGCCCCGTATGATTCCGGTCGGGGAATTTTTCAGTTCAGTTTGGGGAAATATTTTATCAAACAAAAAATATTCTTAAGTGAGCATTTTTTGTTTTCTGTTTCGGTTCTTTTTTATTTTTGGTGTGTGGTGATTTTCATTTTTACCCTCACCATACACACACACACACATACACGGAGAGCCAAAACCGTCGCTAAATGCTAAAGCGTGAGAGGTACGACAAAAAAAAAGAAATGTGAACGAAAGAATTTGGCACGCAGCCCACAAAACACAAAAGCCTCACCGGGGTGAAGACGAGCGCAGAAGTTTTCACGCTCCGCCAGCTCCACGGCAAACTGGACACCCGCACCCGTGTCTCCCACACACCCGATGACGATATGGTTTTGCGTGTGATAAATCGCGATAAAGATAGACCGACGTGACGGCTAAAAAAGAAGAGGAAAAAAATCGAGCAAAAGTACACCTTGAAAAGGGAATGCCTAATCCCAACCCGCTTCCCTTGCCCGCTTGGAAGCGCGCGGAAAAACCACAGCACGAGCAACTGGCAAAGTGGAAAAGTTTTATAAGAAGCTCAAGTGCGCACACACACACCGCGTGGAAGGAGGAAGGAAAACACGCCCGTGTGAAAAGGGTGGACCTGCAGCTGAGCTGAGTTTGCGGACGAAATTCTCCCGTCTTTCGAGTTTTTATCCAAATCGAACGGTTTGGAAGGCTTTATTTGGTTAAATAACCACTTAACGTTTGAACCAAACGGAAAGTTGTCAAAATCGTTACATTTTTCACAAGCAACCGCGACAACATTAATCTGTCAAAATGATTTATTTACAAACAACGGCGGGTACAGATGTAAACAAAGGCTGTTCGCTGCGCTATTGATTGACAATTTTGGCACATATTGCACTTTTTCCGGTGCAAAAAAAATGTTTTCTTTTTTCAAATAAAAAGCGCCAATGAGTCAGTGATAATAAAAATGGGGAGAATATCTTTGGGAAAAAACATCCAACTTTTCGAAGTGTTTGGAAAATCGTTAGAGGTTTTTGTAAAAGAAGAAAAAAAAACGACACTAGCAAACAAGCGAATGTTGTTTGTGCTTTCTAAGCAGAAGTTCATCGAATTATTCTATTTCTACTAATTTTTTATTTTTGGTAAATCGTTATATTCGAGTCATTTTTTTCTTGGCTGAATATTATAGCAATAAATTTATAAAAATATCATTATAGCGGGCAAACTGTGAACTGCTACAAACATTCCGTAGCGTTAAGCTGATCGATGTTAGAGAGCAAAGTTTCGTTAAGTTTGAGCTGTCAAACTGTGTCTCGAATCGAGTAGCCAGCATTAAAAAAACATTAAACATTAGAAGTCATTCATTAAAAAAAAAAACTATTAAATTTTCCAAAGGATACTTTAAACACATTATCCAACAGATCCAACAGATGCAAGCGAGCTGGAATATTCTGAATTATCCAGATAATCCGGATGATTTCAACGAGATAAACCGCTGTAAAAGAGCACTTGGGGTTAATAAGTGATTACGCTAGATCATATTTTCTGTGATAGCACTCACGCACAACATTGCACGCGTCCGATACCTTTTAATTCCGGGAGGATATTTGCTCAAAGCTTCCATAAGCCGGTAACACAACAAGAAAAACCATTGGAATCAAATTGCAAAGAAACAAAACAAAAATCAATGCTTATTTGCTCGTCTATCAAGGGAAGACTTGTGCCGCGGGATGGATCGGTATGGGGATTTTCGCTTCTGTCAAGGGGAAGAAGCAAACCCGCGCGCTTTCGCTGCCCAACAAACAAAACGAAACTGGCCACTACTCCGGAGCTTCGCGTGGGTAACGATGTGTGGGTAAACGCACCATCGCCGGACACATACAATTAGTGCGACACTTCATTAGAAGTTGGCAACATCGGTCGACCCCAGGACATACGCCGCCGGTCACCTGGATATCCGTCTTCATTATCCACCCACGGCCACCCGTTTGGCGTACTGTCAGTTAACTCCACCGACAGGACATGGCGGCAAAAGGGCGACGGAACTGATAGCGCTAATTAATTGATGTGCGCTGCTTCCACTTACCGCCGAGGAAGAGGTCCTGGAGGGCTTGCACCGACTGGCAGAGCAGGGCCCACCCTTCCGCCTGGGTCGGTCGCTTCAGCGCGATCACGTTCGTGAGCGAGACGGCACTGGTCGCCGGAGCTGCTGCTGCTGCTGCTGCTGCTGCTGCTGCTGCTGCTGCCGGTTGATGGCCGGGCGCCATTGTTGATGGTTGTTGATAGTGCTGTTGATGGTGCCGCTGGGTGGGTGGGGGCGGTGGTTTGCCGCCCGTGTGATGCTGGGCGGATGCTCTGCGACCGAGCGTACCCGTGCCTTCGCTCTCGGTGCCGTGTTGCTGCACCGTGCGCCACTGTTGCAAATCAACATCCGGCGAGTGGCTTTCCCACGCCTCGGGCTCCTTTCGCACCAGCAAACCCCCGTCAGCCGCCGGCCGGGGTGGGTAGTGGTGGCGTGGGGGAAGCTGCTGTTGATGATAGTGTTGCTGGTGTTGTTGCTGCGGATCCTTGCCATTGTGCTGTGTGCGCTTAAACCGTGTGATCATTTCCAGCACTTCGCTATCCCGCAGCGGCTGACGGTGAGGCTGTTGTTGCTGGTGTTGTTGTTGCTGGTGTTGCTGGTGTTGTTGCTGTTGTTGATGCGCAAATTCATGTTGATGATACTGATGCTGGTGGTGGTGGTGGTGGTTTAGTATAAGCTGCTGTTGCTGCTGCTGTTGCTGCTGCTGGTGATGTTGCGGTTGTTGATGTTCGTTATTGTCCTGGTTGCACGGAACACTACAAATGTTGTTATACTTATACTGAAGATAAGGCCCCCGCGGTAAAGTATTGTTAGTGTAGGCACCATATGTTGGTGGTGGTAGTGGAGGTGCTGCTGCTGCTGCTGTTGTTGTTGCTGACTGGTGCTCGTCGACCATTGCCTCCTCCGCAACCGGTGCTCCTTCCCGCTCCTGCCCAAGCGCTCCGGCACCAGTTTGCGGCATGTCGGTGGCCGGTGTTGCGGCGGAATCGCTACGGTTGGTGTTGTTCTTGCCGCACACAGCGTGCGCTGCTGTTGTTGATGCGGTGGCAAATGAAATCAATGGCAATGGGTTGCCGCACCCAGCTGCACCAGCTGCCGGCGGTGGAGGCGATGCGTTCGAGGGTAAAAAGTTTTGATTTTGCTGCTGTTGCTGCTGTTGCTGCTGCTGTTGTTGCTGCTGTTGCTGTGTCGCTTCTTCCACCTGATGTTGCTGCTGCCCTTCCCGCGCAGACGGCGACAACGACAACGACGAGGATGACACTAACGATGACCACACCAACAGAGACGACGGATGTGTACACATGCTGCCGAGCGCCATGGAAATAAACAGGAAAAGATAAGGAAGCACGAATTAGAGATCCGTTTTTTTTTGTTTAACCTTCCACTCTTCCTCTCCACCTAAACTTCACCCGGGCTTCCCGGACCGTCGGAATGTCGGTTTTATTTAACATTTCACGTCAATCAACGGTGACGGGTGGCTTTAAATCGCCCTAAAAAAGGGACCCCACACCGCAATCGAATTAAAGCGCCGCTGCTGTTCATTACCACGCGCACCGTGCTGGCAAGCAAAAGCCGAAGTTGATATAAAACGAGCCACAAAAGGGTCATCATCGAACGGGATCGCTAATTCTTTCGGGCTTTTCTTCCCTCCGTCCGGGGTTTTCCAATTAAACACAACCCGCCACGGCAAGGCAAATATTTTTCGATTGACATTGATTTGCCTCTCGTTCGCGTCCCAACCAATCCCCTCTCCTTCCCCATCCCAGCGGACACGCCATCCAGATTTGATTGGCCCGATTCCAAGGCGCGACACAAAAATTACCTTTATTAATCTCTTGCCGTATTAACGCTGCGACCTGCCAAAAATCGGCGCGCGAAAATCGCAAAAACAGCATCATCTTGCGGGGCTGAATTATTTGTACACGGCTCGACAGGCTCGAGGGGATCGGCATGATTCGATGGCAAAATTGATGGGCTTTTGACGGACAGTCGCTGACAGCGCGAGGTGCGAGAAATTCGCCCAATCGCTTCACTTCGCTTTTTTTTCTTCAAAGCAAACGCAGGAAAAAGGTTAATCCTTGTGCTGTTTCTGTCTGTGCGCCCTTGGGGGGAACGTAAGAAACAAAACCTCGAATCTCGCAACAAAAACCACACACACACACACAAGCGCGCGCGCGCGCGCGCTTCTCCCGCTCGCAACAACAAATCGTATCCGGAGCAGCCCGCAACGAAATCAGCGCTCAAAAAGTTAATCTAAAATTAATGAGAATCACCTCCACCGAGCCGGCGAAGGGAGTTATCCGATTGAGTAAGCGTTGGTTTTTCGCCGACCACCCTCACCCGCCTCCTCCCACCCTCGCTGACCCGGCGTATCTGGTTGCCTCTTCTATTCGCTTCTTCCTAGCGTGAGCGTGCACGCGCGCGCGCGCGTGTGATGAATTATGAGCTTCACCTTTCGAGAACCTTCCCCTCCCACTCCTCCTCCTCCTCTCCCCTTTCCGCCGGGACCCCCGGGAGGATACTTTTCGCGTGAAGCTGCCCGCCCCACCGCCGGGCTTTATCGTTAACTACACTGGCGAGCGTTAACATAATTGTTAATGGTTTCCGAAAATGTGAACCGTTTGACGTTTGCTGGGCAGGCAGCCGCCCCACGAAAGGTAGCTCTCGCCCGTGCAGACGCCCACCGTCGCATCGTATTTATTAAATTTAGAAACAGCGGCAGCAGCGCCGTTGGGAGGAAAGGTTAAGCGTTCAGCGGTCGAGGGTTAAGGAGTAAGAGAAAGTCATGGTTAGGTTTAGAGAAAGAAAATAAAAATATAAACAGAATTGTTCTATTAATTCTTTCCTCAACCAACAAACTTTATTACATCGAAACAAATAGAAAGGATAAAAAATTAAATAAAAAAAAACACAAACCAGCTATCACGTCTTTCTTCAACTAACGAGTTATATTTAATAGAAATAATCATAGGATTGTCGTTCGAATAGCGTCATCCTTGAGCTACACGCTAAAACTTACAAAAATATATTTATTTGCTGCCTTACTCGCCTTTTTTATATTGAAATTTGTTCAAAATTTTCAAAAATAAAATTAAAACAATAATCGTAGGCTCTACATCCGTCGGTCTAAGCTGCTCCCAGTGATATTTAAAATTAAGTTAATTTCTTTCATATTTGCCTACCGCTCAATACATTGTTAAGCATCTTTTCTGTTTCATTTCAATTGTTATTTTAGTTATAAAACATATTTTAAATTGAGCTTTACGGCTTACTTTAGCTTACTTTGCTACGGTAGAGATGAATGAAATGTTTGCCCGAAAGAGAACGCACTACGGCACCAACGTATCGTTTTAATTATATTTATTAGTTCTTTTGCTCTCATTCACCTTCAACGCACGATCGTTTTTATCGCTCGTTTGACGTTCGCTTCCGGCACCGAACGGCAACCAATCACGCCAAAAAGCAACCCGGATGCGGGGAGTGGGAGCAATGATTTCGGGAAAAAATAATTAATTTGTCACAATACATCAAAAACACAGCGCTCGCGATGGCCGCAACTCTCCCGGTGGTTGCGCAGCGAATCACCAATGTTCGTCCGCCAGCGTCCGATGCAATTTAATTGCTGTTGTTGCAGCGACTGTTCCGGCCACATCATTTGGTTGCGGTGTTGTTTACGGCCGGTGCGCCACTGCAGCAAATCAAATAATTAATATTGAGTGGGAGAATGTGGCAGGGGAAGGGAAGGAGGGGAAAGACAAAATGGAAAAGGAATCACGTTTCGCGTGCGCAACGCCGGCACGCTGAAATCAAATACGAACGACACGCGGATGAGAGGTTTTTTTGTTTTTTTTTTTTAATTTTTATTCTTCTCCGCCACACCATTATGAATAATGATAATGGGACGCTTCGCTAGCCGCACTCCGGTTTGCTGATGGGCACACGTTCAGGAGCAGAACCGGGAGGGGAGGAGGCAAGGGATTCCGTCATTTCCGTTTGCTCATTGTGTTCCATTAAAGGGAAAAATGACATCGTTTCCGTGCGAGCGATGATTTCATTATTCTCGCCCGGGGGCGCGTGAGTGTTTGAAAATGTTTGCACCACGATGACCTCCCCAAACCAGGGGGGGGGAGGGGGAGGCGGTGGAGCGCCGCCTCCAAACACGCTTTCAGCAGCCTTTTTTTTGCCTGCGGTCGGGCAAGCTTCTTACAAGGATGAAACAGCCATTATGTGAGCTTTTCTTTTGCTGCACTCTTGCTGGCTTCGGGGTTTCTCCTGCGCACAGGCATACTGCACCTGCGTGTGTGTGTGTGTGTGTGTGTGTGTGTGTGTGTGTGTGTGTGTTTCGAAAAGCGGACCGGAAAAAGTTGCACATCACATCAACCGCCACCGGGTCCGGTGTGTTGCTGTTTGTGTGATGCAGCGATGAATGTAACACAAAAAAAAAAGGCAGATACACACCATTACCGTCCGCGCTTGATGAGTTAACTCACCTAGCGCGTACGTCGGTAGATAAGAGAGAGGGGAGTGTGCGCCGTCGTTCCCGGCAACCTAATTACTTCCATAATGACGCGCGCCATCGTGCTCGTGTTGCGGAGCGGCACCAGGCGTCTCCATCGTGCTCGTGTTGCGGAGCGGCACCAGGCGCCTCCATTTAGTAACGCCCGAAAAGGAGGACGCGCTACGTCCACCGCTTGCGGATGACACCACGTGACAAATGCTGTACGGGGAGTACCGAGCTGACACATTACCGATTCTTCATTTCCGTTGCTACACCTACACACAGACACACGCACCCGCGTCCAGTTTGGATTGTGTGATCCAGCTGGTCTCGCCCTGCGCTTGCTTGGGGACATGCATCCGCTTGCACACCGCGCTTGTTACGCCCTCCTTCCACACCAGCCGGGCCCGGGTTCGCAATTAATCATCATTAATCTTGCGAGCGTTCCTGAAAGGAGCCCGGTGGAGGAGGCGAACCCGAAACCGGACTGCACACAGACACACACACACACACACTCTCTCTGGTGCGCAAATCCGCACCAAGCAGGACTGCAGGCGCGCTCGCATTCGAACGCTCATTTGCATTTGCAGCACACTCCGTTTCACCCATGCCCATTTTCCCCCTTGGCAAATGGCGTCGCATACAAAATTTGGCATTTTAATTAAATCGACTATCGGGGCGAGGAAGGAGGCGGGGGGGGGGGGGCGAGTACAGACGGGAAAAGGATAATGGAGGCTGTTCTCGAGCAAAAAAAAAAACAATCAAACAAACAAAACGACTCACAGCAAGGCGCAAACCCGGGAATCAATTATCGTTGTGTGCCGCAAATAAAGGGGAGCTAGAAAATGCTCCGGCATTTGGGAGATGGATGTAAATTTGTGCGTTGCGTCATACGTTCGGCTGCTTGTGCCTCGCACCCCCCCCCCCCCCCCGGCCGGCTTACCTCTACACATCGTGGATCGGTCCACTGCACGCCCTGATGTCGGTATCCTTCGCCCGGACGTAGCAGCAGTCCGGCATTGACGATGGTTCGGTTGCATTCGGTGCTGCTGCTGCTGCTGCTGCTGGTGGACAGTTGGTGCCGCCGCTTCCGCTACTCCGTTCGATCTCGATGCGAATGTACTCGACTCGTTCCTCCACCTCTTGTTCCTCATCCTCCTCCTCCTCCTCGTCGTCCTCCTCTTCCCCGTCGTACTCTTCCTCCTCTTGCGGGTGCCGCTGGTGCACGAGTCTCGGTGGGGGTGGGGGTGGCGGCGGCGGTGAGGAAACCGCGGCCGACGTCCATCGGTCGACGACGGCCGGTGGCTGCTGCTGTTGGTACTGGTACTGGCAGCAGCAGCTGCGACACGACTCGCCCGACCCTAGCACGGTCGCCATCCGCCGCAGGGCGATGATATCATCCAGGCTGCAGTCGAGCAAAAGGACCTCCTGCTGCTGCTGCTGCTGCTGCTGGTGCGCTTCGTCCTGCTGCAGCAGCAGCCGATTCCGCCGGTCGTTCGATGCCCGGAGCGTCGGGTAGGGGGAGTAGCGGTGAGCAGCAGGATCAACGGGATCAACCCCGTCAGCTGTCAGGACGACCCGTTGCTGTTGCTGCTCTTGTTGTTGTTGTTGTTGCTGCTGCTGTTCTTGACTTTGCACCAGTATGATCGGCGTACCGCCCTCGCCGGAAATGCGCCGGGCAGCGGAAGCACAACCGCGCACCAGCGGTCCGCCCGACGCCGGCGACGGGAAGGACGTGCAGGGCGGATGGGGATGATGATGATGCTGCTGCTGCTGCTGCTGCTGGTGATGGTGGTGGTGGGTCGGGGGCGGGGGCGGCGTATCGTGAGCCGACAGTTCCCGGGGCGGCAGGTAGTAGACGAGACAGGTGACGCCGACCAGAAACAGGAAGAAGATGAACACGATGTCGAACATGAGCAGTGAGTTGAACGTCATCAGCTGCATACTTTTAGGCGCTAAACGTCGGCAGGCGGCGCGACACAAACCCGGCGGTGTTTGTTTTGCTGCCGCCGCTTACGTGGTGTGATCGGGCGATGCGGAGGATGGCTGTTTTTTCTTGTTATTTTTTTTTCTTGTTTTCTTCTCTTTTTATCAGAGACCGGAGCCGGGCGCCTCCGTTTCCAGCACTACACTTCTTTGTCACACGTAAATTTCACCACCGTTTTTTGTCCGACGGTCGGGCCGAGCAGCGACCGGTCATCATTTAAGCGCGCAACTTCGCGGGCACAGTTTCTCACTTCTTTTCGTACGGGCAGGGCCGGGCAGGGGGATATCAGAGCGTTAACGAACAGCGAATGAACACAGCCGCCGGGGAGCCGGGGGATGGGGAGCTTGCGAAACTTTGCCTTCGAGCGAGTGAAAGGGAAACGGGCCGCATTTCCGACGGCAAACATTTATTTTTTTTATGTTTACTTTCGATAAAAACGCAGATCGATGCAACTTTCATGCATCGTTAACTGCGGTTCGGTTCAAATTTCTCTCGACCGAACGCTTCTTACGATACGCAACTGTCAAACGGCGATCATTGATTTGTAAACAAACTGGGCAACGTATTGTAAACAAACGTCATAATTTCCTTTATAAAACCACTATTAATATTTTTTTTATTGTTTCGACGATACTCCGGATAATATTACGACGCCTCAGCTGAAGGCAGAATTTCGAGTTGTGGAAATTTGTTTCAATCCTTTATATTTTTGTATGGCATTTTCCCCCCATATTAATAGCTATATTAATTAAAATTAAATACAACACAACACTTCAAACAACAACATGTATGAGCAAATTAAAAAGTGGATCATAAAAAAAACTTTTAAACAAGTTAAGTTTTGTGATCAGATTTAAAAGTTAAAAGTTAAGTTAAAAGTTTTAAAAGTTAAAAGTTTTTAAAGTTAAACGAGCTGTCAAAAAGCTGCATTAAATGATTTTTTTGTTGTGACAAGAAATTTTCTAACATTTTGACACTCCTTGAAAGATTCAATGCCTCTTTTACTAAGCGTTTGAGTGCCGTTTGATAGTCTGAATATCTTTTCAGAGGATTTTTTAATTAAAATTGATTACAAAAGTTCTGGTTTTGATTGTGTTTCACAATGTTTGTTGTGCAAATATATTTGAAATTTTTTTCTTAAAAATTTCATCTTCATGGGGAATTCAACTATTCTTCTATCGCCATTCGCGTACGTTCCTCTTATAAAAAAATTAAAATTAAGGTAAAATATCGATCGGCACTGAATTTACCGCTTACCCCTTTTCATTGCAGCACAAAATATGCCTTAAATATAGGCCCAAAAATAAAAGCGATATTAACGGAGGCAAACATGCAAACCGACCACCACACCTGGGGTTGTGTCCCGGAATTGCGACACGATTAAAAGGCGACGGGCACGGGGAGCAAGGAACTAATGGTTTCTCAATCTGCTTAATCGTTTCATCGTCTTTGTGCTGGTTTCCGCCACGTTCGCAATGGGGTACGGGATTATAATATTATGACATCGAGGAGCGAGAAAGGGAGACAAACAGAGCCGGGAATAATAAAACGCTCTCGCCGCATCGCCCGACACGAAACACAAATATTGTGCCAGCATTAAAACTACTTTCCTTTCCGGTCCGGGGGAAATTATTATCCCTGGTCCCCCACCACCCCCTCGATTCCCGCTTGCCTTCCACTCTCCCGCGGGAATATTCTTCCGGGGCAAACACGCAGCAACGCATTTCGCGACGGACCGACAGTTCCGGCGGATTTCTCGCTTTTCTCTCGCTCCATGCCTCCCCCGTGAGGCGTTCGCAAAAACAATCCAAAAAAAAAAATACATCCTCCAATCCTGCAGCAGAGCTCGCGCTCGGAGGGGTAGGATCGGTCGAGCCTCCGCAGGGAGGGAGGGGGGGTTGGTAGGGCGACATTTCTCCCAAGCGAGCGCCTCAAACGTCGCAAAACACACACCTCCACATACACACGTCTCGAGAGATAAATGGCAATTTATCTTTTCTGTAACGGGTGGGGAAGGAAAAGGAGAACGGGAGACGGCACGGGGAAGAGGAGGAAGAGCGGGAAGGGGTTAAAAAGGTGAAACTTTATCCCATTCTTCGTCCGGATTTTCATGTGGCTGATCGGGTGGAGGGGAAGGGGCGAGCAAAGCCGGGAGGACAGGGGTTTATAATTGAAAAATCTTCACGATAGCGAACACGTGTTTCTGGAGGAGGCTGGAAAGAGGGGTTGGCCGGAAAAGGGAAAGCGGGTATGGGTCGGTAAACTATCTCTTCAGCGTGGAACAATGCGAGGGAAAGAGAAAGAGAGAGAGAGAGAGAGAGACACCGTTATCGTCGCAAGCGCGCCGGAAGTGATTGGGTCTCGGACGTGAACGTCGTGTGGCGCTGGTAATAAGACGATGATGGGAGGAAGTTTGAAATTATTCTCCCCTCCTTTCTCGCGCCCATTTTCAAACAGTGGAGGGCGAAACGATGTGACATCTGTTACGTCGCGAACTACCGAAAACCCGGATGTAACTATATGGGGCAATAATTGTTCTGCTATTCCGCGCGTTGACTAGCCTCATCTCCTGCACGCTGGAACGGAAGTCCTTACGAGACGTATCAATTTCCGTACGCGCGACGGGTTTCGCAGGCCGGATCAGACGGTGGAGAAAGGATTCGCATTGACGTGGCGCGTGTATGCTTCCACACGGAAGGTAATGAAAGTACGACAAGCGACGCTTAAAAGCGATTTTGTTTGTGTTTTTTAGAAATTTAGAAAAAAAAATTTCGATATAATTTTTTCGTCGTGAAAGTGAATGAGCAAATTTATGTTTTGCATGAGGAAATTTTGAAAATATTGCCCTAATTTTAGAACCATATTTTAATAGAAATATAAATTTAACCATTTCACCAGGATTGTCCAAATTCATTCACATTTAAATAATTACGTGAAATCAACGTGAAATTATCATGAAAATCAGACAACTGTATTCCAGTTTTGAAAAGACGAAGTTCATATTTTAATAACTTCATGACAAATTTTGTTATAGATAGTTCTATTTTTACGTAAATACAAATATTTATTTTAAAATTAATTAAATTTACAAAAAAAAATCGAAATCATTCGCTTGATCGAAAATTTGACTTATTTTTGATTTTAGTTTTCATTGCTTCAACAATGTGAAAATTCGAGATTCTTTCGATGTTTTACGGCGATGACACACGCACAAACAGGAAGAGCTCACATGCTCAAAATTTAGGTATTTAATTTTTAAATGAAAAAAATATTCTACCAATTTCACTAGCATTTTTGTACTATGCAGGTAATTTCATCGAGATTTTTTAAAAATAAAAGTGAGAAAAATATATTACTCTTTAAAAAAAAAAATGAAAAAAATATATTAAAAAATTCGCGAAAAATTTTAAAGATTGATCAATACATCTTCTTTCTGCATTTTCATGAACGTATTGTAAATTTAAATAATAAAAAAACTATTTTTCATCAATTCTCTCTCTAGTGATCCCAATTTGCATTCTCCTTACCAAAATGGCTCGACATTTTCGTCCAAGTGATAGTTTAACCGGCTCCAAACGCCACTAGATCATCTTGGAAAACTCCCCTAGTGCTCCGTCGCGTGTCGTGGTAGTTTTGTATCGCAAAGTACCCGGAGCGAAGCGATAAGCGCTTATCAAAAAATAAAACAAAAAAGCTGGTGGATGGTGAAATTGATTGCAACGATGAAACGATTCCGAAGCGGCACTTCTCTGAGCACATACACGGTTTTGAACGACCCACTTGCGAGGATAACTCTCTCTCTCTCCTTTTCTTTCCGTCTGGACTGCTCGCAGCCGTCTCAAAAACATTCATATTCAAAAAACCCAAAGGTTCGGGGCATGAAGGATGGCGGTTCCAGCAGACAAATAAAGCAAATGGGAAAACAATCCGCGTGATTCGAGCGGGCATGCACACACACACACCCACACATGGCTCGAAGCTTCCTCAACCTCGCCCACCTCTCCACATCCTAGCAAACCATCCATCATCGAATGGTTTAATAGCTTTTCAACAAATAGCAGAAAAGCGGCACGCAGCGGCGGCACCATAAATGGTGAAAAGTCATGGAAATCCTTCAGAGTCCCCCCAAGGGGTGGTGCCGAATATAGGAAAAAAAACAAACCCGGCGTGATAGCTCAAAAAAAAAACGTGGAAAAAGTCGATTGTCTATATCCATTTCGCGGTAATCTATTCCGCTTGGGGTTTTCTCTCTTTCTCTCTCTCTCTCTCTCTCGCTCTCTTTTTTTCTCTCTCTCTCTCTCTCTTTCGTTCCCTTCCCCAATCAGTTCATTTGGCGATTGGGCTTTATCGATATTTTCTTCCCGTTTCCCGTTGGTATCAGCGTTGTTTTTGCGCCCGCCCTTCCTCCCCTGTCCGGGATGGAAAGGATTTCCATCCTTAAGCTGTAACAACCACATAACCTTATTTCATGCGAAGGGTTATCGCTGTCTCGCTTCGCTGTTCACGCTCCCACGAGATGGGCGCCGTGCGCTGGAAGGCGATAGAAGGGGTTGTGGGGAGTTGGGGGGGACGCGCGAAATGGATTGAAAAGTCTCCCTTTCCCCCGGAAAACCGCTCACCTTCCGCAAGCGGCGAACGCGACGCCTATTCTGAATGGTTTTTTTTTCCCCCCCCTGCTGAATATGATTTAAGAAACGAGCAAAAGTGTGGGAGAAAAACAAAGCACAAAAAAAACTTAGAACAGCATAAATGAGGTGCGCGATGAAGCGGTGGGGTGGGGCTACGAAAATAACATGTTAACTTTATCATGATTTTCTCGCACGACAGTATCTCGCCGGTTCGCATCTTTCGGGTCTCATCCCGCTGATGGAGGATGATGATGATGCTGCTGCTGCTGGTTTGGATTATCCCGCCCGGCTTCCGTTTTGCTTGTTGTAAACTCTCATCCGCCGGGGCTTCAATGGGGATTTCAAGGGGACGTGGAGGACCACGACCGACTAGAAGAGCGCATTGTTTCTGCTGTGCAAGCCCAACCATCCCCTCCTCACGCACCACCACCATCACCAAAACCCATCACCATCAACGAACCGCGCTGATGCTGGTGGCATGCGTTCGATGGCGTTCGAATAATGGGTCCGACCTGACGGTACTCGAAAGCGAGCGACTGGAGTTGCTGATAAGTAGGAGTTAATGCAGGCACATTGGCGGAAAGCAATTTTGCAACAACGAAAACCCCGCTCCCGTGTGCCGCTTCGGTACCGCTTTTGGGGAGGAGGGCGCGAACGCAAAACAAAAAAAAATGCCTGACTGAGTGAAATTAGTCAAAAAATAGCATCGAGCGAGACAGAAACGAAACTATGCTATGAAACGAGCGCGGGAGGAGGTGGGGGCAATGAAGAATAGCAAGAGTTGTTACATGATCCCTTCTCTTCGCCTCACGCTTGATACAGAGAGGATGGAAAACCGGGCCAGCCTTTCCCTGCTACAATGAACGCTCTTGGGAACCGCTTTAATTCATTTTTTTGTCGGTTGTTTTTTCCTCCTATTTTTACCCATTGCAAATTCGAGTAAAGCGCACGATTACACGGCGATTCTAAGCAGTGTGGGATGTGCAATTCAATCAAATCATTATTTTTAGCACGTGGGTGTATGTAAAAATATCAGGATAAATAAGCAGCCCGAGTACGAATGAAATCATCCCGGCGCCGCTACCGAAACACCGGCGTCAAAGTGGGAGGTGAGGTTAAATTTTACCCCGAAACCGTCAGCCACCGGGCGCCTCCATGCGTCTCCATACAGCCGCCCAGCAGGATATTCGAAATCCATGGAGGCGCCCGGTGTTTTATGAATTTTGAATGATTTATTGAATTATAGCGTGGCTTCTGCCGACGCGACGTCACATCCACCCCTGCGGAGAGCGGAAGGTCTCGTGGGATTGCTAATGGTTGCACTTTTTGCCAGCCGTTTTTAAGCATCTTAGATAATAAATAAATTTAAAAAAACGCGCACCTCGCCACTACATTATGGCGCGGCACGTGTCAATAACCCATTGTGACAAAAAAGGGAAGGAAACTACACAAAAAAAACCCGAAATCGCGCCCCTTTCACGCGTCTGTTTGTGTGTGTGTAAACCTTCCATTCAACATTTTCACACAATTTGTTAATGGTGATGAGCATTTTCCTTCGGCTTTCCCCCCCCCCCCCGCCGTTTCTCCTCCCCCGCCCCCCGTTTTCGTTCGGAAAAATCTAATATGAACCGTTTTTGGCACGGGGAGGGCGGGTGTTTCGGGGGCGTTTTTTGTGCCCCGTCAGACCGACAATGTTGACTTTAATCAAATGGCT
The DNA here is from genome assembly GCA_000473445.2 of Anopheles farauti. NCBI lineage: Eukaryota > Metazoa > Arthropoda > Insecta > Diptera > Culicidae > Anopheles > Anopheles farauti. Next base: position 6,821,086 of record KI915047.1, read on the forward strand.
CATTTTGTAGGCCCTCTTTTCCCAGCAGCCGAAGCGGATTTTACGACCCTCCCGCCGTGCAGTTGGCTCGGTCAATGATATATCATCGTATCCTTGGGATCATTTTGTCAACCAGTTGGATTTTTACGTCTACGCCGCTCTCCATTTACGTGTGTTTTTTTCCTCTCTCCTCTCTCCTCCTCTTTCTCTCGGATGTCCCAAAACCCTTGTCCGACCTTCCCATCTATTGTCGGGGAACGGTTCATTTACATGCAGCCACCGCAGGCCGGCTACCTTGAGGCCGTTGAGGGTTTTGTGGGTAGATATTCATATGCATTAAATCGTAATAGCGCCACCGCCCGGAACGAACCCATCCATTTTCACCGGTACGCCGTACGACAAAACCGGAAGCTGAATCAACAAGAATTAAGGCCCAGCCAGAACGTCGGAACGATGAACACGCCGGCTTCTCCTTCAAAAAAAAAAAAAAAAAAGGTGAATTACATTTACGAAAACAAACACACCCCGTCCGGTGGGAGGTGGTTTGGAACGAAAGGGCCGAGGGGTTCACTAAATGTGTCCCGAGAACTCGCTGTTTTGCGCGTGTAAATTTAGCCGAAACGACGATGTGCGATTGATTCGACGCAACCGAAGAAAATTTCCATTTTTTTTTTTTGCAATCGAACCCGTCTTGGAAGTCTCGCCAATGAAAAAAAAGACCACATGAGGAGGGTCAGCGCGCAACACAAGGGAAAAAAAAGAATATTCAATAATGTACCTTTTCCGGGCCGTTTTTCGAGTTCGGTTTTGCGATGCTGTGCTTTTCCACGCAAGCTGGTCCTGTCTATTATCGACCAAACACTCACACACACGCTACTAGGGATCGACGGGACTTCATTTCACCTGGGAGTGGTATGTGATATCCATCCCCATTCCCCCTTTCCCCTCCCAAAAAGGGGGTTTCTCCCAAAAGACCGCTTGTGAGTGAGTTAAGCTGCGGACAGGAGGACGGAGGGTGCGAGCGTGCCCGGAAAGCGAGCCCGTTTTTCGGAATATTTGTCGTTCAATTTCAATTCCTACGTGTGTGTGTGTGTGTGGGGGGGGGGGCGGATGTGGGTGTCCCTTTTGGCTGTCCTCACTTAAGATCCCGGCGCTCGGCAGGGGATCCATCGGACAGAATCCTTCATCACACGCATTGAGATTTTTCCTGTCCGTTTTTTTTTTCTCGTATCCTCTCTCACTCTTGACGGATCTTGACGGATCTTGACGGAACAAAAAAAAAATTAAAAAAAAAACATACGAATGGAAATTTCTTCAAGGAAGAGAAATCTTTAAAAGCGCCCTTATATGTGCGGCGCTGGAAAACCTCGCTCCGAAGATGAAACACATTGTGCCCGACGCCGCCTTAATTGTTTGCCTACCGGAAGTTTTTCTCCCCTCTCCCTCCACCACGCACCACCACCCTCTATACCCACCCGTTTCGCTAGCTCGTCTCATTATGCTTCCGTGTGCTGGTGGGTGGATGGGAAGGTGGGAAGAGTTTAGTGTTCAAGTTCAATCTGCGGGTCATGATTGCGTGTGTGTGTCTGGGTAAAGTTTTTTGTGCGCACACACACACACACGCACACATATACACCCACATCACGAAATTCATTTCCCTTCTGCCCGATGAGTTCGGGCTCGGATAAATTTCCGTTTAATTACCACTCAATCATCCTGCCGGTGGGTTAGCGCGGGAGAAGCTGGGGTGAGGGGGAGGGAATCGAGGATCGATTGACATCCTTAGGATGCCCCCTGCCACCCATAACGCCCTCCCTTCCTCACCCCATCCACATGAGATGAATTGATTTGCTGGAACGATTTTGGCCCTCTTCCCCAAAACCAAACCACGAATTTTTGGCTCACTTTCGGGGAGGGGGAGGGGGCCCCCAACGGTGTGACGGATAAGGCTCGTTAAACGGCATGTTAATAGGGAATCCCCTAAACAAGCGTTCGGTTGCCGTTGCGATAAATGTCGCCGAACGGTAGCAACGAGAAGGAAAACTAAACCACGAGAAAAAAAACAACCAGCAAAAAAACCCAAACCGGAAATTCGCACTCGATCGATAATCTTCGTTTAGGGTTTTGTGGCGGCGGTAGACAGCGTGAAGGTTGAGGGGAATAAATTATGCACCGCCAAATTGCATCACACATCGAGTTCGGGTGCCCGTTTTCAATCGCGCGCTGCCAAAACACGTGTGCTTAGAGATCAAATTGGCCGCATAAATTGGGTCCTGTTAATATGTTCGAAAGAGATTTTCTCCGTAAAAAAAAGGAAAAAATAAGTGGTATTTTAGCAAATTTAACTGTATTTTTCAATATTTTTTTTTTGTAATCGGAAATTATTTAGTTTTTGAACATTATTCTTTTCCACCGAGGTGAAATTCGATTCAAAATTTCTGTCAGCCCGTTTTTGCGTCAGAATGAAGATTAATCAGTATGAAAGAAACGAGCAGTAAGAAGCTCCGTCCTTTCGCTATAAGCAGGATTAATTCTTCGTGGAAGAAGAAAAAACGCTAGAATCCATTAAAATGTATCATTTTAGCGAAGCAAAAATCGAGTGCAATTTATGTGGAAAACGTAACTCCTCCCCAACCCTTTTTTTTTGACCGAAACTCTTTACTTGCTGACGAGCTACACTGCGGATTAAAATAATAAAACAAAAAAAAAACGGCGAGAAAAAATATCACGCTCACTTTCAGTCCGGATAAGATCTTTTAAGCGTGCGATTTAATTACATTTCCGATTTCCCACACGCGCTAAAACAATCAAACTTAAAACACCAAGGAGCATACAGAACAGACAACACACTATATCCTTTTGCTCGGCGGTGGTTTTTGATTTGATTGCGGACACAACACGCCGAGGTGTTTGGTTTTGTTTTTTTTTTGTACGCCCTTTTCTTCGCCCCCTTCCCTGCAGGGAGCGTTTTTCCAGAACCATAAAATGGCATTCATATGGACGTGAAGACGATGGTGGGAGGGAGCCGTCTCTCCTCCGCCCGCCCGAGGCATGCCTCAAAAGGAAGCTGCAAAGAAATTCTTAACTCCAGCGGCACCAACCAAGGAAGCTCGGCGCTCTCCGGCTCGGTTTGCTTAATCGGAGCTGAAGCTTCGTTTCACCGCACATCCTTCATCCTGGGCGAGGGCCCAAAACACGCACGCATGGTTGCGATGTGCGAAATGGAATGGATGGTGTTGAGCGGAACATGTCTGCCAAAATCTCGTAGCTCGGGCATCGAGGAAGTTCGAGACGGGGGAAATAAGAAGGGAAAAGAGGATGGGAGCCACACATTTTTAATGAATTTCATGAACGCCAAAGTAAAAAAAAAAAACAGACAAAACCCCCCCGAATGGTTTCGATGTAAAGTTTGGCTGATTTTACGGGAGGTTCTCGTTTCGGCCACTTTTCGGCAGGGAATCCGGGATGGAAATGCAATTCCCTCCCTCCTTCCCCTGTTTTGCTGTGTGTTCCTTTATTCGATGTTCGCTTTGCGAACCAGTTTTCCGAACTCGAGCTTAACTGTCAGAAACAAAATGGCACCACCAGTGACAGTGCCGTTCGGCTTCAGTGTTTGCCAAATTTTCGTGGAAATTTTGCCATTTTCGGACCGTTTCTCGTTTCCATCCCCTGTCTCTCTCCGTTGCCAGCACGTTCCGCAGAGCGAACGAGCGCATAAAACCGGAACCGGAATTCCTGCCCAAGCGGGCGGGCAATAAGACGCGCAACCGGAAACGGATGGAGCCACTTTACGCAGGTGAAGAAGGAGCGCTTTTGGTCACTTTTTCGGGTTTAAAGGAGCGGGAGGAGGAGAGAAGGAGTGGAGGAGCGGTAAAGTTTGCGCCAAACGAGACGTCTAAACCCAAAACTCCAGGCTCCAGGAGATGGCTGTTACAGTCATTTCCCTTCACCGTGCGGGAAAGCCATATGTCGTCGGGACGGGAATCCTGTGCGGGATGGATGTGCCAGTGTTGCCAGCAGGAAGCAAATTAACCCATTACCGGAGCGGCTCGGGAAGCGGTGGGATGTTTGCTGAGTATATCTAAATGTTTTGTGACATATGGGAGAGGGGGAGGCAAAAAAACCCTCTAAATCAAGACGTTCGCCTTTAACCGTTTCACCAACCAGAGGACGATTAATGAGCGAAATTTCCCGCTCGGCTTGGGTGAAACCGCGGTATCGCCTGCCTGCTTCGTCTCGTATCCGAGGGAGGAGCAGGAAAAATTATAAAAAAACCGAACCAACCCACCCGCCGGCCTGCCGGGCGCTTTTGTTCAGAAGTGTTTGATAAGCTCTTCAAACTCGCCACGCTCAGGTTGCTACGCGGAAAGGCATCGACCGTGCCGCCGCCCCCTTCCCCTCCCCCTTTACGGGAGCTACCAGGGAGGGTAGCCTACGGGGTGAGCTGAGGAGCAACAGAAAAAAATAAAATAAAATAAAACCAAGACGAAACCGAGACACGAAACCCAACGCACCGAAGGCTTCCGCTTTGCGGGCCAACTTTTGCGCACGTTGTAAAAGATTTGCCCCAGCTGACAACGTGTTTGAAAACAACGACGAAAAAACCCCAAAGCAACAGCATCTGTGTTCATTGCAGCCCTTAAGAATGTCGTCCAGAGTGTGGTACCCAAGATGTCCACCTTCGTCTGGGCGGCACCACTATATCACCACTGCCCCCCGTCCCGTGAGGGTTTTGGAAACGGAAACGAACACACACGCACACACATACACACACACGCGCACACAAATGCAAGTCTATTGTGTTCTCGGACGGTCCAGCAGCGAGTACCACTTGCACACAAAAACTCGCTGGAGCTCAGCTGGAGTCTTGGTCGCAAGTTGAAATGATGAGATTCGCCAAGCCCACGACCAGGACCATCAGTGCGCGGTTGATTGTAGAGGGGTTCAGCTATGTCTGCGGCATCATCGCACACTGCCGGTTGTTTTGCTTCACTTTTTTTTTGTTTTTTTTTGTAACTTTTGGACGTTTGGAAGAGTTCGCTAACTTCCGGACGTGCACTGGACGTGCCGAGGATCAAGCGATCGTTGGCCCGATCGGGCTGGATTTTTTCCCTAAAGCTCGAGAGTTTACGTGCGTCCACGATCGGCAACCTCCGGAAGAAGTCGCGACGCCGACTACGATTCTCCCGGCGATAAACTCGCCTCAAGCCGCCAAGCGAGACGCGAACTACACCGACACGAACAACCCGGACGATCGTGGGGGAAAAAAAAACGCGGAGCGCGCACTTGTGCACAACGGGAACGGCACGATCGAAATGTATCGGCCCTCGACGACTTCGCACAGGACAGGCTGGCCGTCCCAGGACCAACCCCGACGGGACACCGACGAACGCACGAACGGACGTTCCGCTCGGCTTTTTTTTTTGCGAACACGCTCCGACACGCTCTGACGCGTGTGGCGTTAGGGCGAGAAGCACCGGGATTCATCACACCCAGGAGCTGTTGCTTGCTTGGAGATCTGCTTCTCGAGCCCGAACAGTGGGCAACACTCTGCCCACTGCACTTCTCCTTCTCGCACACGCCAGACGTGTCCGAACGACGCACTATGGGCAAACGGCACCGAGCGCATCTCCAGCACGCGCACGCAGCCCATCCCTCCTCCCTCGATCCCACTGTGCGACCGATTTCGAAGTCAAAAAGTGCTTCGTGCTTCCATGTCGAGCTTCTTCGCTCTCGCTCCCTTCCTCTCTCTCTCTCTTTCACGCCCATGAGCGCGCGCGCACTCCGTTCGGTTGGCTCGTTATCAGATAACACAGCCGAGGCCGAGTCTCCGAAGCAGCATCCACAGCAGCCGCGGTAACCGCACGTGTGCGCTTGTGTTGCCTCGGGACCATTTGCCGGTGAAACGCACACCCATTGCCCGCTCTCTCGTGCTTCGAGTGTTTATCCGTGCGACGTGCTTTCCTGCAGAGCGTGTGAGTGTGTGTGTTGTGTGCGGCTCTATCCTAACAAGTGGTTTCAGTTGCTTCCTCGACTGCTGCTCTCCCACCATTAACCCTTGCAGTGACAGGCGGTTCACTATTTCGATTAAATGCCTCTTTAATAAAATTAACGCCGTTTTTTCCGCTTAGCTATTTTAATCAGTACGATCAGTAGGACAAGTGATAATTACGTGATGATTCTTACAAAATGATTAAATGCAGTGGAAAATTACCAAATAGAGCAATTAAACCTACCTAAATGTTTGAATATTCACATAAAAATATCCTCTGTAACATGATCTATAAATCCCCTTCTGAATTGGAATTTTGTGGAATGAAGAAGCCTTTATAAATAATTTAATCAAATTAACATGATAACTTTAATCAAATCAAAACTTTAATCAATCAAATTTAATCAAATTAACATGAATCAAATTAACATGATGTATTTTGTTGACTATTTAATTTTTTGCTTATTAAAATATTTAATCATTTAAAATCGAGAAGCTGACAACTATCGAGGTAAGTTGAAAGTGAAAAGAGAGAGAAAGAGATAACATTACAAAAAAAAACTTATTTTTCTAAGGAATACAAATCAGCAGCGATTTCGTAATATTCAACTCATGACAACGAGTTTAAGATTTTCAGTATTAGCTCTAAAATCTAAATAATTTTTTCTCTGCTTAAAGCGATTACGGTGCGAGCGACAATATTTTTGCTTTTTATTTACCTTACTCTTTAACATAAATTGGAGCAAATTCTAAACCGGAACGAAACCGCTCATGGATAGCAAAATTCGTCATCCTGATCAGGTTGATATTTTAATTTACCTAAAAACAATTCAATCGTAGTTGAGCTTCTATTTACACTGGAGATAATTTTGCTGAAATGTGAACGAATTCGTTCCGTGCGCTTTAAAAGTAGCATATCTAACCTATTCTTAAAAGTGTCGAAAAATAAGGTAGCGAACGCCAGCAACTAATTAAAAATCAATATCGTTAAAAATAAATAATTCTGCAGGTGAAAGTATAAATCCCATCTCAACCCTGTTTCAGTGGTCATTCCGAAATATAAGCTTCATGTATATATTTTTTGCATCCATATTTCATATTCCACTCCTGCACACTCAAAGGTTAGAATTTGCGCTTTCGGTGTCCGTTACGAGCACCGAGTGGCACATTCTTTCGTTATCGCTCTCGCTCGCTCACCAGCTCGTGCTTTCTCTCTCCCTCCCCCCGTTGTGGTGTTCGGTTTTTGCGTCAGCAAGCTCAAAAATGCCATTCCTCGCCGTTGGTCGGGTCTCGTGAAACGTACAACACCGGCTGTTGCACGCCGGAAATGAACTGTAGCGCCCGCCACCGCCACTCGTTTCCCTCCCTCCCTGCGACCGCCTCCCGTTCCGTCCTCCAAACGCGGGCAATGAATGGGCAGCAAACCTGCCCGCCTGCCTGTCACAACACTCACCCGAAAAAAAAGCACCGATCCATCAATGAATAAACGATGAGCGATATTTCGAAACCGATTCCAGGGCGGATGTTACTCGCTTTATTGCATTGCACTCCTTTTCACCGGCGGTCAATTCCGGACCGTGCGACGAAGGGTTTTCAGCTTATAAAAAGCACCAAAGGGAGAGAGAGAGAGAAAGGACACGAATGGCCGGTTTTGTCACCATAGTCCCAAAACATAAACGAAAAAAAAACAAAATGTTCATCCGGTTAAAAGAGTCCCCGGGTCCATTTCGTTTTTCGCAACATTTCATTCCGGCTCATTTCCCTCCCCCGACCCGGTTCATCCCATTTATCAAACACACACACACACACACACACACACACACACACACACACACACACACACACACACACACACACGCTCCCCGGCACGCGTCCAGCGAATACAATCCAATCCGACCGATCCGAAAATAGACCATTTTGGGATGGGAAGGTGTGTGCTAAAAATCGGCATTCGCTGCACTCGAGACGTGTGCGGCGAACAATTGGCGGTTGTAATTCCGGCACGTACCACCATAATCCGCCGTGTGCACGTATGTGTGTGATGGCTGGAGAGCCACCAGTCGCGCAGGGCCGCCTCGAAAAGTGGTGGTGCATTTTATTTTATTTTATTTTATTTTTTTATTCACCCAGCAGGAGGAGCAAGGGTATGAGAAATCGGGGGCTGTGGATGGATTAGCAAAGAGTAAATACACTCAAATCCTTTCCCGAACCCGCTCGGCCAAACGCCCCCTACCCCCACCCACAACAAACGGTGGATGGTAGATTGTGAAACGAAAATACTGTTTCCGAACAGCCCGTAAAGGTGTGAGGCTTTCTTTGCGGGATTTCTGCATGCGCCAAAGCCCGATAGCAGGATTTACTACGGGATGGAGGCGTTTCTTTTCCTTCTCTCTCTCTCTCACACACACATATCCATATTTTGCACACTGTTTTGCATTCAACACGCTTTGCGCATTTAAGCGCAAGAGGGCCCTTTTTTATTGATGCGCTCCACCGGAATAGTGGAACCGTATCGATGGCCCGGGCGTTTATGGCGGTGGCTTATCGTGCGTGAATTTAATCCCATCCCAGAAACGGGAGCAACCACGCACGCACGCACGCACGCGTACCAGGAACGCAATCGTGAGCGGAATTGCAAATGCGTGCGGGGTAGCCGGCCCGGGAAACGTCGGAAAAGAAACACAACCCCGACTGGGTTGGGCGCCTTTATTTTGGTCATTTTGTTGCCAACAAACCAACCGCCACATTTCTTACCCGCTGCTTTACGGCTTGCCCTAACTCGTTATGAATATGCCCGCCCTCGCCGCCTTTCGGGGCGTGCATAAAGAAATGCAATAAAAAGCAATTTAGAAGACCACCGCCAGCGGAGCGGAAGATGGAAACGACGAAGGGTGCGGTAGGGGGGCGGGGGGGGGGGGGGCTGGGCGGTTGGGGGTGGAAG
>KI915047.1:6833261-6872942 GCA_000473445.2 Anopheles farauti
TTTGGTATCGATTTTGCGGGAGACGAAGACGGGGGGGGGGGGGGGGGGGAAGTGGGTGGGAAGCAGCTCTATTGAGTCGATGCATACACCCGGACAAGTGCCGCGCTCGGAAGCTCGTTAGGCACCAGGTGAGTGCGTCGCTGTGGGCACGAAGACTCACAAGCAATTTGTCTTGTTACGACATCTTGGCTTACCCCGTGGGTGGGAGGGAGGGGAGAGGGGAGGACGGGACCCAGGTGGCTCCATTCACACCCCGCGGTATTATTATGCAAAACAGACAGCGCTGCTGCGGTGGAGAACATTTCACTTGTCACTGTAAAACAAAACAGTAAATCACTTTAAGGACCAAGAAACCGCAGCAGAGAGAGAGAGAGAGAGAGAGACGCACCATGACTTACCAGCGTACGGAGGAAAGTAAAAAAAAACCATACTGTCCGGTTCCAGCCCCTCCCCACACTCCCTCCGGACCTTCTGGACCCCATGCCGGGTAGACTTTTTTCCTCTGTTCTCTAGCTTTTGTCGAGAAGCACCTCGGCACAAGTACTTTACTGCCAGAAGTGTTTCCTCCCGGTCCGACTCCGCTCCATCGAGCGCATCTCTTGTGCGGTATGCTTCAACCAACCGTCTGTGTGTGTGTCTGTGTGACATATGTAATCCGATTACGTAAGAGGATTAAAGTGAGCTGAGGTATGACGACGTCGTTGACGACAACCGCCTACAGGCAAGCGAGACGGCGGGGAACGGGGAGGGGGAGGATGCATATACACATCGATCCTTTCCCGCAGACAACCGTGGCTTGCAATCGTAACCGATTCCCACCCTCCCACCCCACCCCACCCCAAGCGACCGTGAGGACATGAGGTGTGTGCGCATCGCAACGGCTTCCGAAACGTTTGGAATAAAATACAAAAATCCCGCCCGTGCTATTTCTGGCGACACACTTGCAGGGCGTCCCCGGATCATCTCGTTAGGGTCGGGGGGCTAAGAATTGTCGAACCGACGGGCCTCGGTGGGCCTCAGTTGTCCCGAGACCGCGATCTTGCTCGGACCTTCCTTGCAACCGCCAAGTCGCTCGCCTCTAAGGACTCTTTCCAAGAGCCACACTAAAATTTCAAAAAAAAAACAGAGATCTTTTATTTTTCGGTTTTCCATTCTTTTGTTTTGAAAAAAAATGTCTCCCAAATTAACCATTTACACGCGGGCAGCGTCAGCGTGAGTGGATGTAAGTTTCGACCAGTGCGTTTGTGTGTTTGCTGTGATATACTTACAAGTTGCTGGACGTGCGTAACTCAACCCGACAACGTATCTCAATCAACTGGAATTTTTTTTTCCTCCAAGAATTCTTTTTTTTTTCCCTCCCGGTCGTGGTGTCTCAGCTTACCTAAGGGGAAGAAGAAGAGAAAAAAAAAGAAAAGGATTTCAAAAAAAAGGACTCAACTGCATCACACAACGACGAACCACTATCAAATAAGCACAACAAAAAAATAACTTCGTTGGGAGAAAGTTTGGCGAGACGCGTTTTAAACAGTTTTACCAGCGACGACCGCGCTCGTCCTAACGCTAACGAGGGATGATATCGCAACAGTGGGTTGTTTGTGTGTGTGTGTTTGTGTGTTTGTGTGTGTCTGATGTCTCCGGACGGAAAAAGGCCGGAAGGCGTTTCTGGCACGGCGAAAGACCAAAGGGTCCAGCAGTTTCGTTCACCGGTGAATGGTGAATAAATAAACATGAACCGGGAGGAGGAGGGGGAAGGGGGGGATCCACCCGCGAATATGTTTGCAGATTCGAAAGCCAGGGTGGGGATGGGGTTGGGTGGGGTTAGGAAATACGTTATCATTGTCCAACCAGCAGCCGAGAGAGAAAGAAAGAGAGAGAGGGAGAGTTTGGGTCGTCGTCGCCGTCGTCGCCGGAAGTTGACGTCCCCAAGTGTGTGCCAGCCCGAGTGATTTGCTGCGGGAGGGGAGCGTGTAAGCAACACGCGCGGAAGTCGTCGTTTTGCGTCGCTCTCGGCCGGAAGTAGTCGTCGCTTTCGTAGTGGCAGCGTCCGGAGGGAAAATGATTGATTAAATTTTGGGCTCCAAGGGTTGTGTGACGATTATTGTCGGTGGAGAAGGTGCGGTAGCGGGGTAGGGAGGAGACAGGGGATGGTCAGGGGAGCACAATATCGTATCCTTTTCCCCGGGTAGGTTGGAGCTCGCTCCTGCGCTGCGAAACCAGGAACCATGCTCCAGAAACGTCGTCAATTTCGAATCGTCGCAAACAGAGTTCAAGGGTTGTTTTTTTTTTTGGAGGGGTTTGGGGTCATGTAGGAGGGGGAGAGAGGCGAGGGGCGAGGTGTAGCAGCACCCACCGAGAACTTCATATATCCTTTACCGCCGAGAGGACAGCAGATGGCGGGTTTAAGGGAGGGGAAAAATTACACATAAAGAAAGAAGAAAAAAAAAACATCAGCTAATACTAATTTGGACCATCCCGGACTTTGTGTTTCTAACCTCCTTTTCGCAGCCGGCCCGGTGTTTGGGTTTTGGCCGTGCGGTTCCCCTCGAGCGACAAACAGAAAACAACAGCCTCCGACATCTGCCCTCGCAAGTAAGTCATGCACGGTGCCTAAGGGCTGTTACGACGAGGAGATAGAGAGAGAGACCAATAGAGCAAATAACAACCCGCGCCAAGCATCGGTAACGTCTCGGGGAGTTGTGTGCGATTATGCCACCGACGACGGCCCCGGGCGGACGGAAGGGCGGCGGCAAGGGTGGCAGCGGCAAGGGGGCGGCCCCCGCGAAGGGTGCGCCGAACGATCCGAAAGCTCCGCTCCCGGATCCGGACGACGAAACGAACGCCGGCTTCGGGAAGTATTTAAGATCGCAGGAAGGTGAGTGGGTGTGGTGGAGGGAAGGGCGGGGGTTTGGGATGGACGGAGCTCTCTTGATTGGATTTCGCGTACAACGACACACACACACACACACACAATGCAAAAATGGAAAAAAAAACCGGAAGCTTCCGGTGGCAAAAGGCTCCGGAAAATGTAGGTGAATAGGTGTCGTCTCTTCGGTGAAATCCAATCAAAGAGGGCCACGGGGGGGGGGGGGGGGGGAAACGCGGCACGGTGCGACGGTGAAAATGCATTGACCTGTGGCTGTTTTGCTGTTCGAGATGGGGATATCTCGTCGCCGCGGTTGAAGAGGGCAAGACGTTGCGTTTTTCTTCGAGATGCTATTGGAGCTTGGAGCTATTGACTGATAGCTGTCCAACTTGTTTTGTGTTTACAATGCTTGATTTGCTGTGCAAGTGTGTTCTTGTGGCAGGATTTCGTGAGGTGAACAAACAATAAATCAATAAGGGGTTAATAAAAATGTTATAAAAATATTGTTGCTCAAGATATGCTTAAAGCCCTGATGGGTAGGCTTTTTGAAAAGCCTCTGGACTTTGGACTCTTTGAGGCTATCTTTGGCAGCATTTTGTAACGTAAACATAAATAAATCAATAAGGGGTTAATAAAATTGTTATAAAAATATGATTACCGAAGATATGCTTAAAGTCCAGATTGGAAGGCTTTTTGAAAAGCTGCTAGACTTTGGACTCTGGACCAGTTTGAGGTTATCTTCAATGGGATTTTTTGTTTTAAAGAGCTTTGAAGTTAGGGAACTCTATTATAAGACACTAGAGATAGGAAGATAGTATTGTCGACCGTTCGGTGTCCAAAATCGCTTCTTGCAACTAATCTCGCGTGCATCTTTCCCGGCAGGAATCGAGATGATGAAGCTGTTCGTGATCGCGAACACGATCGTAGTGTTTATGACGATGGCCTGGCCGCAGATGCAGCAGTCGTACCAGATCCTGCGCTCGCTCGTCTTCAAGGACGACGACGACGACGACCACAGCAACGACATCGGTGACTTTTAAAGTTGTGTGCGTGCCCGAGTGACATTAAGATACTGAGACATTGAGACTTTGGGACAATTTGGACGTAAACGAGCGCCTCTCGCGCGTTGAGTGTGTTGGGGTGTAAGAGAAAGGGGACACACCATGCTGCTGCTCGCCTTCCGCAGCTTCTTCTTCATCGCCGTCATACTCGGCTACAGCACCGGCATCTGGCGCCTGATCAACGACTACTTCCGGCGCGAGTTCCAATCCTACCTGGCGGAGCAGGCGCAAACGAACAAGTACCTGTTGCGGGATCCCGAAACGGCGCCATTGCCGGCACGAGAGCAACACCTGCCGCAGCTTCGGACCGATTCGATTAAGGCGCTGTTGTTCGAAACTGACGCCACCGGAAGTGGCGGGGAAATGGCGACGGTCGTGGACTCGAGTGATGGAGGGAAGCGGGACGCTAATGGTGTGGTTGGAGCGGCGGAAGCCACCGATATCCGGGAGAAACCAGTAGAAGAGCGAGGCGGTGGCGAGGAGCTGGAGGAGAAGGAGCCCGAAGATAAGTGGATTTCGTACTGGAGCGATCGGGGGAAGGGAGGACCCGCCGCGCCCAACGAATACTGTAGGATTAGCCCACCGGAGGCGGAAGCGTTCCCTGGTTGCGATTAAGAAGAGCACCAAAAAAAAAAAAAAAATGAACTTCCCACCTAACATGTCCGCTTGGTCCGAAGAGCGTGGATTGGCTTTTTTTTCTTTTTCTTTTTTGTTGACAGGTTTTTGACGGTGGTTGCTTGTAAAATAAAATTCTCCTCGCCCCATCAGCAGCCAAAAGTTCGGGCCAGCAGCTTCCGGCACATGATGACACGAGCGGGCTAGCTGAAAGAACTCGCTCGCCCAAAAACTCGCACACCAATTAACATTCCGCCATTCTTCAACGTCCGAAAACCACAAAGTCCGGACCTCCCGGTGGACACTGGGAATGGCGTGATTTATGGCACTTTTCCCCAAACGGGGAGCAAAAGAGGAAGAAAAAACAAGAAAACGCACTAGCTGGTGGACCACACACACACACACACACGCACACACTAGACGAGGCTTGCTAATTGACGGACGACTTCATGGGCCGTTCGTACGGTTTGTCGCCCGCGTGTCAGCCGTCGTTTAAGCGTGTTTAATTTCTCAAATTAGTCACTGAAGTTGGGCGTTTTTTTTTTCTGTTTCCAGTCTTCCTTTTTTTCTTTTACGCATTCTCCTATTGTCGATTTTTTTTCCGTTAGCTGCTCCCCAAACCATCAGCTGGCTTCGGACCAGGTGTGTGTGTGTTGGAGATATTGAAAATCTCTACACTCTAAGTTCCACACGTTGGAACCACACACGGAAAAAAATAAGCTCACGCATAGGGGAGAGGAAGCGAGATTGGAGAGGAGAAAAAAAAAGTGTTCGGCTGATAGTGACGCTTTGGCGTGTGTGTGTGTGTTTTTGCCGGGGTCTGAAGAAGTCTCAAGAGGTGTGGGTGTGGGAGCAGCACAATCACAGCTGGAAGAGAATGGAAGCGAAAAACGAACCAAAAAAAAACGGCAAGCGCATTATCTCTCGGACAACACACACACACACACACACAACACCTACACCTAACCACAAATATAGGCGATCCACCCGAGCGGAACGAAAGAGAACGAACGAACCGGACCGGACCGGTACCGGTGTGGTGGAGAACGGAAGAAGAAAACAATCGCCTCCGGCGGCTGAAGTAGCCCAGCGGCGAGCGAATTGAGAGTAATCGGAAGCGGCTAATTGAAGGTGTGCGTGGCTTGAGGAGGAGGAGGAGAAGGGGAGAGAGGAGCTGAAAGAAAGCAGCCGAAAATTGGACGTTTGAAGGCCCCCGCTGCTCGGCGTGCGTGGGAGTAGGTGTGAGTGGATGTGTGCGTGTGGGAAAGAAGTGTTGCGATGAAGAAATAATATATAAAAAAAAAAATGGAAGTGAGTTTTGTTTTCGGCCGCCCGGGTGTCACACTGTGTGCGGCTCCTCTCTGCTATCACTTGCTAAGCCGAGTACGTGGAGGTGAGAGAGAGAGAGGGCAAGGAGATAGTTTGAAGCGAGGAAAAAAAAAACTAGCGCCCGATTTAGGTGTTTCTTCCGTGCAGGTGCACATCTGGCACAGTGCCACCCAGAGCTCGGACGATAAGAAATAGCGAAACGAAGACAACAAAAGATCACCTCCACTTCGCACTTTGTGAGGTTATGGACATCGCAATGGCCCTGGAGTTTCACCAACCTAACCAACAAAAATGCACGTTCGAATCAAAGTCACCCAATTAGCAGACGCAGCCACACGAGAGCGGGCGCAATAAAGGGAGTGAAAAAAATTGTGGCGAATTGTGGCACCGAATAAAATGGGCACCCATATTTCGAAAAGCCGAAGAGAGAAAGTTGTCGTCGGATGAGCGCGTCATGTCCAGCGTTTTTTTTTTTTTTTTTTAGGGCGATAACAACGGCCGGCTGATTTTCCTACACTCGACGTGAAAGACGATTTTCAAATCACCCACATACCATTTCAACCATGCCGGGTTGAAGGGTTTTCGTTTGGTCCTTCTCCACAGGAAAGGGCAGGGCAATAAAATCTGCAGGTAAAAAGAAAGAAAAAAAAAACCTAACCTAGCCGGCGTTCCAGGATCAAGCGGCAAAATACCGGCGCTTGAAGGACTGCTCTAACAAGCCGCAGAGTGACATGTAGCAGGCAGGCAGAAAAAAAGGCCTGGCGCGCTGTAAATTCCTTGCCTGGACATTCCCAGGTCAGGGGCTGGGACACACGGAGGACGAACAAGGCGACACGGCAATAAAACAAAATATTGTTGCAAGCGCGGGTTGAGGAAGCCGGGCATTCTCCGTAGAGAGAGTGCAAAATTAGCTCTTCCTTTTCCTCCGTCACAAATGCTGCAATGGGTCCTTCACGCTAAAGACAAAAAAAAAACATGGAGGTTATTTTTATTACATTTCGCCACAGTAATGCAATTTCTGCGCCGTTTTTCCTCCCGCTCCGCATGCAGTTTCCGAAGGATGCAAATGAGGGGAAGCGATGAAAGGCGTTCCCGGGGATGGGTTTTGTTTTTTTTTTTTTTACACTGCCACCAAAACGTTCGAGAAATTTGAATTCAAAATTTCGCCACATGTGCGAAGAGTGGAAGATCCGGAAAGAAGAACACACACATGCACACTCGAGGGATGACCCCCGGTTAGGGCTGGGCATGTCCTCATTTATGCAAATGCTGGTTTCCCTCCGGTCGCCATTGTTACATATTTAATTATGGCCACGCTAAAGGCTTTTGCCGGTGGACTTCGCCTCACGTGCGGAAGAGGAGGAAACCTCAAAAGGTACGTCACATTGCTAGACAGCATGTTCGGATGGACGTTGGACGAGTTCTGCTAATATCTGTACTTCTCGAATCCGGAGTTCGGGACATTGCAGGAATGTTTTAAAGGTGATTCCTACGAGTGAAACGCAAAATGAAGACGGCCGTCGTTTATCAATCAAGAAGAGCATGTTTAGTTTAGGTCCATACTGAGGAGATGGTCCCAAACTAACTACCATGCGCTAGGTACTCCACTAACCTCCAAAACGGATAAAAATAGAACAAATAATTGCAAAAATCTTTACACGTCGTGCCCGCTGATTTCATCGCCATGTTTGCGAGCTGCTTCCTATCCTGCCTCCCGGGAAGTAATAGACTCTCGTAGACTTCAATTTTCTTCATCCGGCCGAGCAATTACCAGGGCACGGGAAATGTATAATCGGTTACGTCCCCCGGCCGCTCCAGAACCCATCGCACACATTTGGCCGAGAGAGCACATGCTCCGGGAGGGCTTGTGATGAAACAATTACACCAGCGCACATCAGGGATGACAAGGGATTGTCGTACACACCACCGCCGGCTTGTGTAGGTGGTTTCTCGGGAACTGGGTGCATCCTCCGTAAGACGTTGTAAGGCGCAACCCCGAACGGGTAGATTCCTCTGTCAAGCCAAGGACACGACGCGTTTGTATTCAAATTTAATTCGTTACATCACACACCGTCCTTGCCCTCGTATATCCCTCTGCATTCGCACAGACACACCAACACACCAGCGATGTCTTATCGCCAACCCTGGATCTCCCCAGATGGTGCGTGTTTTACATCCGGAGGGCAACGGAGAGAGTGGGGGGGGGGAGGTTTTTCGCACACACAATGCATACATCGCCTCCCATGGGAAGGGTCGTTTATGTCTTCCTTATCGCTCCCGTGCGACCGCTGGGTTTGTGTGTGTTGTAAAGGAGTAAATGTGGCCGCCCGAAGCAAAACCGGGTCGCATCGGTTTGCAAACGCTTCGATACACATGCTGACGCTTCGCAAGAAAGACCGCCAGCGATGCTAGCGAACAAGACGAAAATTTGCCTCCACCTCGGACTCGGTCCCGTCAAACGGCTCCGTGGCTCCTCCATCGTGGGTGCGGATTTTTGTGGATTTTTTTCCCCCCCCCCAAACGCACCTTGCCTTGTGATGCAACGGTCGAGACGAGCCGCCGGCGGCGGCGGGAGACTTCGCGCAAATAATGCGCGCGCGAAAGTAATAACGCATAATCATCGCTAAACAGGCGCGCGCGTCAGGCGTGTAACAAGGAAATAACAACCCGCGAAACGTAAACGAAAGTGCACTCAGGGAGGGGAAGCGGAGGGACGGGGAAGGGCTAATAGGGGGGCACTCACAGCAGCATAATTGATGGTTTTGCGAAGGGAAGGGCGAGACGCCTCGTTCACCTAGTGACGACTCTTTCATGCGGCCCTTGTTCGCGCTAGCATGTGTTTTCGTGTGTGCGTGCAGTTTCTTTTCGATTAGTTTGCGTAAAGAAAACCCAAATCGCAATGTAAACACAACAGCAAGATTGTTTTCAAACTTCATTTGACATATTGAAGTGTTATCGGGCAGGGTTGTCAAACTTTATTTTAATTATTATTTTTATTGAACTTTTTTTTTTAAAAGTGTTTGACACCCCTGACAATATCCTGTTTTGGTCGTAACTCATATTTTTAAATCGTCGTGTTGCGTTTAAGCTGCCCGTTGTCAAACCAAACAAGGTTTTCCATGCACTTTTGATTCCTTTTGCTGCACAAAAAAAAACCAACCCACGCAAAACAAACGAAATGTTGCTTACTTCTTAACCCGGCCCATACGCACACGACGCTCTCGAAACAGCGACACAGTACGCTCTCGAAATATGCTCGGCTTACGCTTTTTATGGTGCAAAACACCGAGTGCACCGAAAGTAAGCAGAGGTTGCGAATGCAAACGCGATCACGTAACACAACACCCGCTCTCGGTTCGGTTTTACCGCGCGCGCACTTGTTTTCCCTTGACCTCCAAGTAGGCAATTTGCTCCAAAAAACGAGCGAGTTGGTGCGCTTCTTCTTTTATTTGTTTGCGCCCGAGGAGTCAACTCCACTGCGCTCCGTCCTGTCACTCTCTTGTGCCACAAAATCTCGTGCTGTGCTGGCTTATGGTTTACCCGGTGCCTATAGGATCGAGTTTTGATTTGACAAAACACAAAAAAGAAGGAAAAAAGAAGAAGAAGAAAAAAAACATTGTCTTTAGCCCGACCCACTGAACATGACCTTCCGCCCGACGGTGGGCGGTGTAGCGTAACGCGCGGCGGCGAGATTCGGGCGAGGACACACTTTTTGACATCAAAACAAAACAAAACACACACACACACGAGCGAGAAGCCTCCAATGGCGGGCCGGAAACCGATCACCGCTTGTGACCGGGCGAGCGTAAAATTGTAAAAATGCCTCGTTTTTGTTTTTGTTTTTTTTTTCCGAGTGCCTTCAACAAGACTTCACATGCACGCGCGTTTTACGTTACACACACGGTTTGTTCGGTGGGAGGTTTGGATGACTTTGATCTGTGCCGGTCAGCCAAGGAGGTACAAGGACGTCCGCCCAGGCCGAGCTCCTGGTGCGGAAACTTTAGTAGAACGTGCTTCCGGCAAGCCAGTCGGTTAAAATGTGGTCCGATCCAGAGCTAGTTCTCAAGTTTGGAAGATGCTCCCGCCCGCCGCCATATTCGTTCGAAAGAGCATTGCCTTGCCCAGGCGGAGATCTTCGACGTCTGAGAGTTCATCTGCTGGAAAATAGCAAGTTTAGGCATTGGAACGCCACGCGTCGAAGATCTTCGACGTCTGAGAGTTCGTCTGCTGGAAAATAGCAAATTTAGGCATTGGAACGCCACCGGCGAAAGTAATGCCGCGTTCCACGCTTCGGCGCGAGTGTCTCGCGAAGCGTCACTCGAACTCCCGGACATTGGCAGGTCACAAAAAGCTGGCTTGTGGCAGAGGAGCATCCGATAATCGACGTGGTGTATTGGCTAGCGCGCATGATGAGGTGGATGACTCCCAGCCGCGCACAGAAGGCGCCCGAGGTGGTGTTAATTGTGACGTCCGTCATTAGAAAGTGTCCACCAAACACACACACACACACACACACACACAGACACACACCGAGCCGAACGGGGACAAATTGGTCTCATCCCGCTTCGGCGCGCCGTTGGCGATTAAAAAACCGGATCAAGCGCTAACTTCGCTGGCACGTGGTGAGCAGGCGTGAAATCGTCATGCCAACGACGATGACGATGACGACGACCGGTCAAGCGCTCCAATCTCCGTCCCCTCCCCCCCGGGCGCAGCAGCGCACATTGCCATTTTGTGAAAGTTGCTCTCGATACGCCGGCGGCTCACCGGTGTGTGAACTCTGTCTCGGTAAGTACTGGCCTCCTCTCCTCCTCGAACCGTAAAGATAACACCGCTGGGGGCGGGAAGGGGGGGGGGGGAGGGGAATCGAGCCGAGCGGAATAGAAAACCTCCCAGAGTTTCACCTTGCGCGATGCGGTCGTCCACACCAACTTCCCGGTCGTGTTGGACATTATGGACATCTTGGAGCACACCAGCGCCCGGGAAAGGCGAGGACCTTTTCCTCCAGCGCCCGACCCGTTGCGTAACGATGGCAGACGAACCTAAAGGCAGGTACGGTGTGCGCCCACAGTGTGCCAGAAGTCGGACAAAATTGCAGTTCTTCCAGCAAACTCCTGTCAGCCTGTTGCAGGCACCTGTACTTCCTTGGTCAACAAAAAAAAAAAAACATCCATCCGTTCAGCCTTTTCAGGCCACGCTCGGTGGCTGTAAAAAGCTGCGGGCAAACGGGGAAACAAAAAGAAAGCTTCTCCACCCACGTGAGAGTCCGGCGGGGGTGCGTGTGTGTGTGTGTGTGTGTGGGTCTGTTCGTATGAATAAATGTTATTATTTCCAATATCGGACGTTTTGCTCGCCACCATATCATCATCCCCGGCGTTCCCCCCCCCCCCTGCACCTCCCCCTCCGGTATCGTTTCCCTCTTATCAAAAGTACCGTTTAGATAAGTTTCTCCTCCCCCTCCCAATGCAACGACCCTGATTTTCCAGGCGCTCACTCGCACATTTTCCGCCGACTGGCGCACCGTTACGCCTCACAGTGCGGACTTGTTATTTTGCGCTGTGTGCGTGTGTGCGTGTGTGTGTGTTTCGTTTCAATTTGTGCTTCAATGGGTTTTTTTTTTCTTCTTTTAATTCTGTTTTCTTTCATGCGTTTCGGCTCATTCGGCTGTGTCTGTTTGTGCGTATGGTTTTTATTATTTTCTTTTTTGTTTGGTTTCTTTTCGGGAGCTCCAGACCGGCTGCTATAATTGAAATAGCTCATAAAGGTTCAAATGCGTTCAATGGCGAGATGGTGCCGGTTCGTGCCTGAATTGCCTGCCCGTGCGGTGCGGCATGGGTGCGGTGTATCATTAACGTGTAAAATGATCTGCTTGCCCACCTGTTTCGTGGCGTCTGGATGCTCGATGGGAAGCGATTATCCGGGTCCGGTCGTGCGAGCGTCCCCGTTCGCCAAAAGTAGCAGAAATTGGAAGCTTCCTAGCGATCCATTACCGAAAAAGGCACGCGCACCTCGTGGGGATGGGCATTTGCTTTCCAAAAATCGCCATATCACCAATGACATAATTGTTACAGATATTACAGGGTCTTACTTGGTCCAAGTCTGAGACGTGCGATGACGATTAGACATTGATCTCCTATATCAAACACCCTATATGAATGTCGATTAAAATAGGAAAAATATTAAACATTTCACTACAGGACATTGGAGGAACCTAATGTCCACTAAAAGTTGTATTGTGACGTTCTTAAAAAGAAGATATTCAGTGTGGTTCGACTATTAAGATAGCAACAGGCTTTTCGATCCCTCGAAACGATGTTCTTCGTGATCTTTCTGCTTCCAGTATTAACGTTCCAACCGTTCTACGAGATTCTTCATTCTACTTCCCTTCAAGTTTGATAATTATTTTTTTGAAGAATTTTAAGGTTATGTCCCAAGCATATTATGGAGATTCACTCATCAATCAATGCAAAGTCCAATTTTTTGCTGTGGTCTCAGGAACCTACGTATATATACTTCAGTGGCTAGGTGTCTATTGTTTGAACATATATTGAGAGTATAAATAGAGTAAATCTAGGAGTTCTCTTACAGACTTCAAACAAGTTCTCTTTCTACCTTCTAATAAAATTTTAAATCCAGGTTACGCACTTGGATTTGGATGCATATTGAAAAATTTAGATAAAATAGATAAATGACTTCAATCTTAATTTAGTTTTTGTTCGAGTAGTCCTTACGTGAGTCACTTATATTCGTCGAAATTTGCTAGATTTTTCATTACAACTTTTTACACAAAAATTCAAATTTTCCGCGAATAATAATTCGCAAAAAAACGGTCTTTAAAAAAGCGATACCAATTCCAACATCACCCATCACTAGGAAAAAAAACCGCAAAGCAGCCGGGAGGAATGGGCAGTTCGTGGAGCAGCCATTGAACGCGGGCCCAGAAACAACACTTGCAGTAAATTGGGAAAAATTACCGAAAATCGAAATCGTCCTTTTTGGAACGGGCGCGCGCTGATGCTTCAACATGAAAAAACAGGAAACCCACTTTTTACTCCTGCAAACGTGACGTCAAAAATACCCAATATCATGCACAATGGGCGCAACAAAAGAAAAACACATAGCACACACTGCAAAAGTATAATACAATTAAATCGGCATATTGTCGAATTCGTGAGAAAAATTCGCATCAAAAATAGTCGATCGGTTTTGATGCCCGTTTTTTCTTTTTTTTTAGCAATTTCCCTTGGGCATTTATTTCGCTATCAGTGCTCGGTGTCACGGGACAACGGTTCTGGTTCCAAACCCACCCACCAGCACGAGATGCGAGACGTAATGGTAAAAATAGGTTAGCGTTTCGGAAATAGAAAACTAGTTATCGAATTGCAACGAATGTCGGGGATGAATTCATCCGATTTGGTGTTTTTTTTTTTTCAAACAAAAGACACACATTTGGACATCAAAAAGACGTCGAAACTCAGGAGGATATATCACTTGAAATTGTCCCTGTGAACAAGAACCCCGAGCGCAAGCAATTAAGTTCCTCCCTATCACGCTCGATGAGTTATTTCCCGAGAGGTACCAAGCAGACTTTTCCATACAATCTAAAAAAAATTTAAAAAACAGGCGACAAACGAAACAAGAACAGCAAGAAAACAACCCGCTGGTGCATACAAATTATGTCACCCATGGAGTGTGGAGATGATTCAATCTCCCGCCCAGCCCTGTCAAAACGCGCTCGTAACGTCTGCTTCTGACGGAAGAAACACGTGTTTCAGCGGCCGCGCTGAAATAAAAAAAAAAGGCAGATCGAGAGCGTGTTAATAGGCGACAAAAGACGAAACATGACACGCGAGGAACCGCCTGCCCTACCGTTCACCCTTTTGTACGCTGGTAAAGTGGCATCTTTTCCCACAGCGGGGCCCGGAAACCCAAAACTGCATTCAAACTTTCCGTTCCGAACCCGGGTCGGTTTTTTTTTTTTTTTTCTCTCTCTCGGCAGCGTAGCGGTGGAGCGATGGAGCTGATAAAAAATACAGTAAACTACAAACACACACACACACACACACACACACACACACACACACACACATGCAAGCGGAAGCCTGACGGAAGAGCGGTGTGCGTAAAGATAGCACACACCGAAATGGAACCACCGACGGGGCGGAGGAAATCGTGCAGTCGAGCTGGGAGAAAAGGGAATTATAAATAAATATAAGAAAAATAAACACACTCGAGCGTAAAAGCGTTCGAGAGAGTATAACACAGCGACACAGCAGCAGTAAACATCAAGAGGCATTTCGGGCACCATCACACACACACACACACGCACATGTGTGCGCAACATAAATGAAAACGAACATCCCAAAAACAGCATAAAAAAAACACAGGTATAGGAGTTTTTCGGGTGTGAGAAGCTTCCAGGCAAGAGATACAAAGCCGACCTGGACGTGGACGTCAGGGCAGGTAGCCGGGAAGTGGAGAAGCAAAACCGATCGGTAACAACATCATCTTTCTCTGATGGACCGTAGATTTTTTTTTTTTCTATCTTTCTTTTCAATTTCTACTGCCCGTTCTCACTCTCGCACACCAGCAAGCGACTCCTCTCGAACGAAACAAAAACGAAGTCGTGAGCCAGATTTGAGTCGGGGCTTGGGCTTGGGGTTTCTCGGTGTGCGAGAGAAGCAGCCACTGGGAGGGGAGAAGCGGTGGCACACGATCACAAAACCTCGCGCACTTGTGGTGGTGGAGGTTTCGGCACGTTTTTTTTTCTTGATTTTTTTTTTGTTAGCGTCGTCGTCGTTGGAGAGGTTGTTCTTTGCCTATATTTAACCATGCATCGGGCACATGGGACCCTGGTGCGTTGGTGACACACGGAGCCAGCTGGATGTGAGGGACCGCACCAGGGCGCTAGAGAATCAAAACGATCCGCGCCATAGACAGCGTCGCTTTACGATGCTCATTCCTGCCCAACTGACGTACTCGATTAATCAGCCCGAAGAAGACGCTTCCGGGATGCGGGTGTCGAAACTCGGCCCATCTGTAACCGTCCGCACCCGCAGGCCTATAATTAAAACTCGAGAAAAAAAAAAAAAAGAACCCCGAAACCTAGCCGCCAATTGGAGAGGGATTAGAGGCTTTCACACCCTCGCATGCTGCTGACCCAAAGAAGCGGTTCTGGTTTTGGTACAAACCAGAGCAGCGGAGTCATGGATCTAAAACGCTGTAATGGAGAAAAATAAAGCCCTAAACGGGGTTAGAATCATATCACCACAGACTCGGTTCTGAATGTGTGTGGAGTAGGTCGTAATTTCGCCCAGCTCAAAAACAAAAAAAACGCGCTTGCTCAGCCTATTGCTACTCTAGCTTTGAGGGATCCACAATTGGAGTCCTCTGCGCGAAATTTCCATCGGATGAAATCTCGGATTGTAACCTCCCCCGGCTGGGAGCCTCCGTAGCCTTTGTTGACAACCGCCTCTTTGGCTTTCCTTCTCCAAAAGGCCAAAGCCACGGCGAGCCGCTGGCTTTATTTGTACCATAAACGGTAGCGCGGACGTCGTGGCTTGGGCGCGTCTCGAAAGAAGCGACCGGCGGTTTTGCTTCCAAAACAGGTTTTCTGGGAAGCCAAAACATTGCACCCGGCCCGCACCGTCCCTCCCGCCCCAAAACCGAAGGCGGATCGGTTTGAACTGCAAGCAGTAACCGTCATTCGCTCGCACGCATATCATCACACCGGCTCCCCGCTTGGTTGGAGCCATCGGCCACCAATACATCTGCAGGGCCGCGCGCGTACGGGCGTGTGTCGCGGGAAAAGCGAGCAGGGCGATTGTCGGGATCGGTTTTTAGTGTGCGTGCCAGGAATTGGCATACATCAGCCGCGCGTCTTGAGCAAAACAAAGTCCAAACAAACGACGGACCGAGTCCGAGAACCCCGAAGGAACACTATGGAATCCACGTGCGGCTTTGTGTGTGGTTGGTGGGTTAGGAGAATCGTTGAGGCCAAACACGCCAAGTTTTTTCTCCTCCCTCCAACCCACCCCTACGTTCCCAACGTCCAGCGTATCGGAGTACATCGAGGAGCTAGTAAGTCGGACGGAAAGTGAAGGGCGAAACCTTTCACATTTATCGAATTAGCGCGGTTGGTTCTCGTGAAGTTGAGTTTCCTTTTCTTGCACCGCTGTGTGAGTGTGTGTTTGCGGGGGGGGGGTTATATTTTATTTTGGGAGGGAGTTAGACTTTTCGATTAGCATGGGGGAGGGTGGTTTCTACGATTGCCCTCACCCATCGGCCTCACGGTGCTGGAAGCTTTTCGTTGCAAATTTCCCTGCTTCGGTTCTTGAGCCTAAACTTACCTTTACCATGCAGCAACCATGGTGCACCCCGGGGGGAGGTTGAAGGCTGTGGCGCGGCAAGTTACGGGTATGGGAGAGGGAGGACCTAGCGCGTAAGTCCTCCCATCGTTTTGATTGTACTGACGCTCCGCGTTCGTTGAATGCTGGTTTTTCTTCGGAATTGTGAAGCTCAACCCAACCTCGACGGGAGGGTGTTGCTTTCTGCGCTTCGCACCTTTATTCCGCACGTTGGGTGACCCGCACACAATAACGCACACGCACCGCCATGTATAGAACAGGCCAACCCGCAGCACGATCAAATGATCGATTTCCGATTAATTTTCGAACGCCGCGATTAAGGCGCACTTTGGGCAATGGAGAGCCCAATTAGGGCTCTTGCTCTCCAACACTCTTAGCACACTTCGTTACTTGATTGCCTTTTCCGGATACGGGCTTCTCGCTCTTCAAACACAATTACACAGCACTCCTGGCACTGGTGGGAAATTTCCCGGAACGCCGCAACGATATCAGTTCACTCACTGTATGACCCTCGCCTGATCGGAGACGATTCGGCGAAACGATTTCACAAGCACGGTACGAACGCACGCTTGCTGAACGACGCTCCTCCAAGGCTCTTACTGACCTGTTCCTATCATTCGCTTTTAAGGATAAAGTGCAGACTTTACTTGATCCAGAAAATTCACCCCTATCTTTAGCGCTTAATACCACACTTGCAGCAAATCCTGTCGCAATTGTGATCTCCACTATCTCTTCAAAGCAATGTGCGCAAACCGTCTGTAACTACGCGTAAAAAAAAAACACCAGCAGCGCGCACGACCTGCTTCTTCAGCTTAGATACTTGTGGTGAAGAAAACGAAATTCAAACGTCAACGAATTTCAAGCAAGCGCACACGACGCATCTAGCCTTCACTGTGCAGAAAGACGGACGAAGCGAAGCGAAGGAACGAATATGGCGGTGATCTTCCCCGGAGACAAAGCCGAAGGAACGAGATGCAACAACCTCTTGGCAGGTTTCGTATCGGGCGAATCGGCCGATAGAAAGAGACACGAACATACCTGAGCAAATGCTTCGGAAACGCCTTCGCCTTGTTGATCAATTCAGTTGCGAGGGCCGATCGCTCGTGAAACCAAGGGATATAAATGGAGAATTTTAATACCACAGCCATATGTGGAAATAAAATAACATTTGTTGATTAGTTATTCACAAACCCTACGTTTCCTTCATCATGCGCTTTCGTCTTCCCTCACGATCGGATTGAGCGTTTATTTTTCGGATTTCAAATTTCTCGCTCCCTATTCGCCATGATCGGGCGAAAGCTCCCATCCTTCATTTTCTTGCACAAGTTGATCGTTAAAAAACCTCGGTGTGCTTTGCGATCGACTTGGAAAGCTTTCATCGATTTAAGCTTCAAAATTGACCTAGAAAAGACAAGATATAAAAATCAAAATAAAAAAAAAATACGAAAAAAGCACAGATTTTAAAATCCAAGCTCCAACACGCTCGAAACCTTCACGTCCGTAACGTTGAATGACGGCCGACTTACTGGTGCCCATAATAGGTGTCGAAACCGAACCAAACCACCAATCCCGTGGTCATGAGACGCCCGGTACGCGTTCGATATACGACTTTCGGGTTTTTGCGGGCGCCGGCCAAACGGCAACGACAGCGAACGTACCGGAAGTGGCGCTGCCGCTGTCGCTTATCGCTGGACCCATTTGCCACGTGGGATGGGCCTGCAGGCGACAATGGTTTTATTGCGGATCGGTGCCGGCAGCGTGGGCTCCTTTTCAATTCCGAAATTTATTCTCCTGCCACAAACCGAGCAACTTTATGCTCCGGAAGTGCCGATACGCTTTTCCCATCGACCCGGGAGGGACTCGCATCGACTCGCACCTGCCGTTTGGGAGTGGGTGGGTGGGTGGATATTGCTCCGTTCTGACGGGACGTTCTGTGCAGTCGCCCTGTCAAAGTCGGTCGGTCGCCCGGACGTTGGGCGTTGGGAAGCATCCAGTTGCAACGCGTTCCAACTGGTTCGAGTGCAGCGGGATTCGATTGGCACGACATGGAGCATCAATTATCCGACATTCCCGGAACGATCGGAGGCCAATTATTTGGGGAGGAGTTTCTGGTGGAGGAGTGACGGTCGCCCGGTTGGATGAGCAACAGCCCAGAGCGTTCTCGCTTCGTCTGGGGCTCGAGCCGTCGTCCACATCAAACTTTCCGCCCCCCCCCCAACCCGTCCACTGTTTCCGCCCAGCGCCATTATAATTGATTGTCAAGCGACGTCACTCGCAACATTCGTCCGGTCGAAGCGGCATTCTAACGACCACAAACAACGCATACAGCCGTACAAGGTTCCGATAGTCGGTTTTATTGAGAATCTCGAAGCTCGAAGGTGGAAACGTTCTTATGCAACGCTTTGGCGAGTGAGAGAAGGAGAGAGAGAGAGAGAGAGAGGGAGAGGGAGCGAGCGAAAAACTTCCGATACAGCCACGAAAGACACGAAATGCGAAGTATTCGCAAGCGAAGTCTCCTTCCGCCAGCGGGCTTTACAGCTCACCGTGGTGGGCCATTTTGGAGCACCGCGCCATTTTGAGTGCCGGAGTGGCATGAAAAAAGAAAAACAACTTTGGTAAACTCTTCTCCCACCTGTCGAGCGTGCAAATGCTAAATGCTATCACTACGACCCTACGACTACGCTACGCTGCCTAATATGTGTACAAAAAAAAAAAAAAACAAAATAAACAAAATCTTTACATCTAGCTTCCCCACGTGCTCGGGGATGGGTTTTCTTTCCTGTTTTCTGTCTCTTCCTTTTCTGTTTTTTGGTGGGATTGGTTCTCGTCCACCGCGTGTGGTTCACTCCTCGCCGAGAATTTGTACACTGCGCACCGGCTTCTTGCTGTACATGGGCAGCATCGTGGCGGCGGCTGCCGTCACCGTGCTCTGCGAACTCCCGGCCTGTCCCGGCTGGTTCGGTTGGGTTTGGGGCCGCGGCATCGAGGAGGCACCCTGCAGATGGTGGAGCGGCGGTGCCTGAAGTCCCTGACCGGAGAGAACCTCCCCCGAGCCGGGTGCCTGGATCGCGAGCATCAGCATGCGGTAGAGGAGACTCTCGCGGACCTCCGGTGGGAGGTAGTCGGCGGAGCGGAGTGAGCCGCCGGAGGGGGCGGCTGACTGCGAGCCGCCGTCCAGCGAGGGTTGGTAGAATTGGCCGCTGCGCCGAACGCCCGGATAGCCGCCGTCCGCGTCCGAAGGATCCGAGCCGCCCCGCACACTAGCGCTCGGTGCCGACGGGCTGTAGAGCGGATTCTGGTAGCCCGGACCATCGTACGGGCCGCCCGCGTACGGGAAGGGTAGCGGTGGGCGGGGGATCTGCTGCTGCGGATAGCCGCCGCCGCCGCCGCCGCCAAGATAGCCGCCAAGTCCGAACGGTGGCGGGGACGGTCCCGGGAAGTAGGGATTGTACGGATATCCACCGCTGAAGCCACCGGGAGCGTTGAATCCAAGGCCACGGTAGCGTGCGAACTGCTGCTGCTGCTGCTGGTGCCTGAAGATGAGCACCTGGAGGATACGCTCGAAGTCACGCGCCGTCAGCGGCCGCTCCGGTGGGATGTCGTAGTAGTACGGGCTGGAAGGTGGCCGATGCGGTGCCCCGTACTGCGCGGGATTGTACGGCAGTGGCACTGGGAAGGAGTTTTGCTGCTGCTGCTGCTGCTGTTGAGCCGCCCCGAGCGGCTGCTGATAGAGCGCATCAGCCGCCGGCACACCTCCGTTCAGGCGGCGCTGCTGCCGGTACGGGGACAGGCTTTGAATGTGCTGCTGCTGCTGCTGCTGCTGCTGGTGCTGCTGAGGCGGTTCGTCCACCTCGCGGTCCTTCTCATCAAGCGCACCGTACGGCGGCTCCTGCGGAGGCGGCAACGGCGTGAAGGCCCGTGCGTACGGCGGCGGCAACCCGTAAGGCGTACGATCCCGGGGTCGAAACTCGATCGGGCGTGGGCGGAAAATTGGGCGCCGCTCGTCGGCGTGCGTTTCCGTCTCGCCGGCGGCTAGGACGCGATTGGCGGCTGGAATCTGCACGACCGACCCCACCGGACCGTCCGTAACGTACGCAGGTTCGGCGCTCGGCGGCTCGGTGGACGTTTCGTACAGTATCGGGGCGGGTTCGTGCCGGTGGGAGGGAGCGGTCGGTCGGGCCGGTTGCTTCACGTACACGCGCTCCGTTGTGAGCCGCTCAGGGGCGGCGGCTTGCGATTGCGCCTGCAGCACGCTCTGGATGTGAGCCGCCCGTTGACGGGCGGCTAGTACCGCCGCCGGGATGCGTGGCGTTGGGTGCGCGGTGTAGAGCGGCTTCGCCCCACCGTAGATGCTGCTCAGCTCACCGGTGTCAGCCGCCGACTGGCCGTAGATGATCTGCTGCGGCTGCGCTTCGTACTGCTCGGCGGACGATTCGCTCACGGCCGGGGCCAGCTGCCGGCGGAGGAAGTTCCCACGGACCGGTTTCTTCGATGGGTGGGGCGGGGCGTGCGTGTATTTAGCCGCCTCCAGACGCTCCGGCCGGGCGAGCTGTTCCGCCGTCCTAGCCGCCTGGTAGGGGAGCGGCGTCGGACGGATGATGAGCAGCGTGCCGGGCTTGGTGTGCAGCGTGGAGGAGGTGTGCGTGGAGGCGGCCGTCGGCTCCCCGAACGATGCCGCCAGATTGCCGCCCGTCTCGGCCGCCGTGGTTGTCGTGGTGGTAGTGGAGCCACTACCACCATTCCCGGCCGCCATTTTGCTCGAGATGCCTGTGGTTGGTGGTGTTGGTGTGGTAGTAGTGCTGGTGCTGGTGCTTGTGGTGGTGGTGGTGGTCGTGCTCGTCGAAGAATAACCGTGCCGCTTGCGAGGAATCGTCTGGATGACACTTGGGCGCAGTGTACTAGCGTGCTGTGGATTGTGATGAAGATGCGGCTGAAGCTGGGCCGGTGCGTGATAGTTCGGTGGCCGACGTGTCGTCGGCACCAGCAGCTGTTGATGCGTCCGGTTGAACCGAGGCGGAATGTGCACGATCTCCTCCTCCGGCGTTGTGGCCGGGGTCGTCCCATGCGGTAGGGCCTGGGTCGGTTGGCCGCCACCACCGTACGACACCCGCTTGATGTCACCGTTCGCATCGATGTACCCGTACGTGCCCTTGATGTTACCGAGCACGTCCCGGCTCTCGATCTTGAACGTACCGTCCTCCGCCTCGTAACCGACCGTGTACGACCCGTCCTGGTTCACCTTCCGAATCTGCTTGATGATCTCCAGCCGCTGCGTTGGGTCCTTCGTTTCCGCCTCGCTCAGGTCACCCGCCGCACGGTTCGGTGTCGTTTCCTCGTCCAGCTCGGCGAGCGTCACCGGCAGTGTCGTGTGCGTTGCCTCGATCAGCGCATCCGTCGTCGTAATGGCGGCTGCGGGTGAGCCGCAAGCCACCACGACGGCCACTAGCAGCAACAGCGCCATCTGCAGGGGGCGAAACGAATTAAAGGAACAAGAAAAACAAACCGTCATTGCAATATTTCACACAGAAGATGGGGAGCAAAAATTAGTAAATTAATTTTTTTTTAAGAATTTCACATTTTTTCATCATTTTCCTATAAATTTGTCATTTGAATCCATATTTCGAGAATATTTTGTGAACCATTTTCTCACACCTGTTTGATGCTTCGAAAGACATGATAAGTAAAATGAGCTAACTTTGTTTTCATTTTTGTTTTTTTTGTTTTTGTTTGTTGCTGTATTTTACACTGTCAGACATAATTTGATTTTCATTTTTCATAATTTTTTTTTACAAAAAAAAAACAAAAGCAATAAAAATTGTGATAGTAACGGAAGTGTTGTTTGCTCATTCCATTCCAATAGAAAAAACTAATCATTAAAAAAATGTTTTTTTTAAATATTTTTTGAGCTTTTTGAAACAGCTTGGAGCTGTCAAAGTGTTTGTTGTGCGCGCAAAAAAGCATGTAAACAATGTTACGTCAGCAAAACAAATCGACAACAACATCTTGTCGCAACTGACGTATGAATTAAAAACAACGCAGGGGATCATTATTTCGCCAGCGGTGCCTAAACTGAACAAAACGTGTGAGAAAGGGGCGCTGATAAAGCCGCCGTTGCTTCCTTCGTGCGCATCGGCCCCTTTGCCGCATAATCCGTGCCGTGGTGGTGGTGATAACACCCGGCTTGCGACACACAGGGAGGGAAGAGAGAGAGAGAGAGAGAAAAAAAGCACGCAAATCCCGAAGCCGAGGGCGCGAGCGTGGGTCGTGTGGATTTCGTCACCCTCTCTCATGGAGGAAATCGAGCAACGCGCTCCCTTTTGTCTACCAGCGGGTGCGCTCGTCTTCACACGCTCATTTGCAAAGACGGCCGTGTCGATTGGGTCACACGCTGCTGCTGCTGCTGCTGCTGCCGTGGCTTGCGAAGCCAGCGAACGAAGGTGCGAAAATGTACGCATGTACGGGCGACACCCGGGAGGAGGGAGCCCTAGCAGCACTCGCAGCGAAATTGATGAATGGCCGCGTGCTGCTCCAGTTTCTGGGCTGCCGGTTGCCAACGACCACCGCCTCATCGCCGCCCGCTTCCGACCAGCGCGAAGCGAAATAATGCCTTTGATGATCGGGCGCGAGTGCAAGCGATGGCCGCGGATTGAAAGGCCACGGTGTGGGCAAGCACACCACTAATTAATTAGTGTATAATTTAGCGGCTCACGCGCACTGAATGGTGCAGAGGGCGCGGGGTCACAAACCATTTCTCGAGCGCTCTTCCCGCAAGACTAGCATCACGAGCTTTTCGCAAACTAGCGAAGGACACACACACACACTGAGCAGGAAGCGGAGAGTGTCGCGAGTGCAAGCGAGCTATTCGGTAGTAATTGCACCTAATGGCTATTCATTCAGCGCGCGAATGCAATCGTCCCAATCGTGCCTTATTTGTCCCAACGCTTCCACGCCGCGTGTGTGCGTTACTTACCTTGGGGCGCGATGAGTATCCCATCTTCCCGGCCTGCCCGAGATGCACGCAGGAGCCTACGGTTGCGTTCGTTACAAGGAAATTTGTTCCGGATCTGGCCGCGGAACGAAGGGTTTTTTTTTCCCTGTTTCGAAATTCGTTCTTCACTTGCGCGTCACAGCGAAAGCGTTCATGACACTAAGGCACTTTCCCACGGGGCGTCCTTAAAATACTAATTCGTGCTCCAGGGCAGCGAACGGTTGATTGAGCACGCAGTTGATTGATTGCAGAGCGGGGCGTCGTTTCGCCTGTTTTTCCCGACACCTTACGAGTCTCTTGAACGAAATGAACCGCTCAGTCCGTTTTGCGTTCGAAAATGAAGCGTTTTTCGGTAATGTTTTGTTCACGCTCGGTTTCGTTCACTCATAACGAAGGGTGCATTGATTGATGAGCGTATGCGCTTTATATGACGGCGAAACCTGGCAGTGTCCTCAGGGTGAGTCCTTGCTCACGAAAAAACGCACACATACGCACACACACACACACCCTCGGAACGCTTCATAAACACTTCAGTGCAGTTGATGTATCGCTTTGAGTGCCGGTTGCGGTGAAAAAGGATTCGAGCAGAACTGTCCTCACACACTGCACAGGGATAAGCGACACAGGAAAAAAAAAAAACACCAAATCACCACCCGCTAAGACACGACTGCGTGCCACCGGCTCCGTACACGCTTCACCACCGCTGACGTTGCGACGCGTTCGAATGCGACCAGCAGCGTAGGCGTCGGTGTACTATATAGGCATTCGGCAAGGGGGCCGAAGAAAAACGCCCCTCCAACCCACGCTGCGGCTGGTGGAAAAATCACAGAGCACCCGAAAAGCGACATTCTTCTCGTGGTGCATGGCGCGCGGGAAGGGGACAGACGGCTGCTGCGAGTGTGCGGCGCGAACAGGTGAGGGCGCTCGAAAAACAACGCTTCAACCGCGCGGGCTTTGTCCGCATCGAAATGCATGGGAACATTTTTTGGGACACGCACATGCTTCGATCCCGAACCTCGGCTCGTGTGTCTTTCGCTGTGTTTGTTTATGTTTATGTTCTTAGCGTAGGTGATCCAATTTTCACTCGCCCTAAGAAACGATTGGAAAAAAAGATCGATGTTCGAAAAACGCTTCAATAAAGAAGCGTTGACAAGCAGCACAAAGAGGACAGTAAAATCGGTTTAAAAAATGCCACATTTCGCAAACGAGCGCTCGTATGTGTGTGTGTGTGTGTGTGTGTGTGTGTGCGCATTAATCCATGCCGCAATCGTAGGTGGTTTTTAATTCGTATTAAATCGCCGTCGAATGGGCGATTTCGTCGCTAGCCCGGGGTTGCAATGTTTCGATAAACACCGGCGGTGAAAGAAATAGAGCGACGCAGCTGACCGACGCAACCGGACCGACTTCCGGGCGCGGCATTTCGCAAAAGGCCCTTTCTTTGTGCCGCAACCTTGGACGGGGAAGATGTCACGCCCGGGGAAACCCGAACGAGCACGCGATCTCCTCCCCGGTTCGCTTCCGTCAACAGCGACGGTGATGGTAATTAAAGCTCGGACGCCCAAGCGGAGGATGTCCAGCGCACTGGGAGATTTTTCGGGCCGTCCGAAACGTGCCGGAGGCCACCGGTGTGTTTAGCTTTAATTTATTCCAAATATGCACAGCGGCCGTTTATTTTTCAAGCCGTCC
Source organism: Anopheles farauti (assembly GCA_000473445.2). Taxonomy (NCBI): domain Eukaryota; kingdom Metazoa; phylum Arthropoda; class Insecta; order Diptera; family Culicidae; genus Anopheles; species Anopheles farauti. The sequence goes on from KI915047.1 coordinate 6,858,171, forward strand.
CACCACACACGGAAGCTTATGCTTTACAAACATGAGCTCCACCACCGGTCTCACGGGATCCTTCCGGCGAGGGACCTCCGCGAATTGCATACAATGTCCCATTTGCGCCTCCAAAGTCCTCGAGGGCGTGTGGCCTCCGCCAGTGTGTCGATAAATCATTCCACCGGACCTCGGACGCGGTGAGGTCGTCCAAGCGGCTTTTCGGGCATAATCACTTCCCGGCCTAGCCTTGGGAGGTTGGGAGGCGATCTTGGATTCGCTCCCATCCCGGCCCAACAATAGATTGGTTTGATTTGTGTGCGAGCGACCACTTGGCTAGCCCTGACTTCACGGATGAACTTGCCTGGTTTTTATTTTTTGGACTAGCTGCCTCCAAACGGTTGAAGACGATAGCTTACAAAACGACGCAGCTAGCCGCTCGGTCATCCGCTGTTAGTAATTGAAGATACGGGATCTACGACGCTTCGTAAAGCCCCCAATCTGACAGATGTCAGGCGTGACCAGCTGACCTCCAGTTCGACGACCTAGCGACAAGCAAGCAATGTTAATCGAACTCATATTCATAACCGAAAATAAAGAAGAAAATAGAGGCGAGAAAAAAGCGCGCCCAAAAAAAAAAACAAACACGCCACAGATGATCATTAAACAGCATCTCTTTAAACTGCTGGCGTGGCCATGCCCGCCCAACCTTCAGTCTCACGGTTGTGCCTCACGCCCAAAAAAAAAAAAAACAAAAAAACTGTATCGATCAACAAGATTTGCTTCTTTTGCTGTTGGCTTTTGGCTCGGGCAAAAATAACGCCCAAAATGGAGTCAATTTAGCTCGCGAGCGGTTGAGGGGTAGGTGATTTTTTTTGGTTTTTTTTTACTGCTTTTCTCACAGCTTTTCGTGTGCGGTTCGATTTGGACCGTCCGTCATCAGGTCGGGTGATGGTTTTCACGCCCCCCATTAAGGGTGGTGCTGCACATGTAAATATCGGTGCAAGAATGGGCCCATTTCGGGTGGGCCCCGGGTGACAATAACGATCGCGTCGTTGGTCTCTAGAACCGTGCGTCTTGAACAAAAAAAAAAAAAAAAAAAAAAAAAAAATGCGCAGCTCACAATAGCTCGCCACGCTAAACGGTGCGCTAAAGTGGCGCTCAAGGAGACGTGCGGGTTTTGGGAAAAACTGCCACCACCGTGCGGCTCATTTGCGTTTTTTTGTTGTTGTTTTCGTTTCGCCTTCGCGGGTTTTTCGGTTTGGTTCGCGACCGTCGCGAGATTGTTCTTCGGCCGCAGCAGCCGTGCTGCCGGTTGTCGTCAATGAATCGGCTGTTTGGGAGCCACCCAGCTGTTTTGCTGTACCTCCCCGCAGCTGCCAGCGAGCGTTTTGCACAATCGGGCCGGTCTGTCGCAATCGCCGGTGCGAGCGGGGCCTCAGAACGGTCGACCGAAAATGGGCCTCATCAGGCAGGGAGGGCAGTGAGCACAAAACCTAACCTAAAACCTTGCGTCGCGAACGGCAACCGGGGGCGGGCGGGGAGCAAGAAAAAACAAAACACAATGGCGAGAACAAACGGTGCCGCGTGGTAGACTGTACGATTATGGCGAGCAGGTAGAGAAAGGGGGAAAGGGAGCGAGAGAGAGAGAGAGAACAGAAGGAATGCTGTACGCTAATGCAGGTGAAAGGGCACAGGCATGCGCGAAATGTATGACCGTATCTGATACGCACAGCTTATCATTCGTTTTTTGTTCCACCCAACTAGAGATTTTTCCGATTAGTCGCGTAGTTGACAAGTATCTCGTGCGATATCTCATAGCCACAAGAAATTACTGGCATCTAGAGGTAGTTTTAGGGGCAGTTTCATCCACATATCGACTAGCTACAATTTGCATTTCATAAGCCAAAAGCTTCCAAAGCCGTATCATCCGCACGGCTCGCGTGGATGACAAGTTTTGTGGGATTAAATTTTCATCTTATTGTACCTATTTTTAAGTCAGCTTTTCGAGACGTCCAGAACTGTTTAGGAAGCAACATTATTTACAATTAACCTAATAAAAGCTGCGCCTGATAAAAAAAATGCTGCAAAAACCTTTGCAAATCTCGTGCGATATTTTCCACTTGTTGATCCTATTTGATGTTTGTCATATTCCAGAAAGGCCCGGAAGTGTTTAAGGAGACGTATTCAAAATAAACCGAGTGAAAATTAGCGCAAGATAAAACAGATGCGGGATAAACCTTAGCAAAGCGACTAACCGCGTGGATGGGAAGAGAAGCGTGTGGTATCTTCCTGTTGCACTGATGTAGATTTGTTTTAAGTCAAAAGATTTCAGAGAGAGGTGTTTAGGGAGCCATCTAATTCTCAAATGACCGGTTAGCAAGCAGCGCTTGATAAAATAAACGCTGCCAAAATGATACCCAAGAGACCAATCGCGTGGATGACAAGCGACGTGTATGATATTTTCTTTCTGTAGCAATTATTTCTTGGTGCAGCAAAATACAGCTACTACTAGATAAAAAATACTGCCAGACTAGCAGCTCTAACGAACGAAAAACAACCATCTTGATACAAAAAAAAATCCCCAACTGGGTTGTTGAAATCATTCCGATAAAGCGTGCCGTGATAAAAGGCGTGTGCGGTGCCGCAATCTCGCATCTTCCACGCGATAACTGGCGCAATCGGTAAACGCGCGCGCAATCGTCCACAGCACGCACGGTGCGAGCCCGCGAAAGCATGAATTATTAATCGAAGTCATCCACGCGGGCAGCAAGCGACGAACCCCGGCAGCGTTGGGGGTGCTCACACTACTTCCTCAACGCTAGCGACGGTGGCCGCCGGTTAACCGTGCATTTATTTACCTTTTCGTCACCACTGGGATGGGACGCCGAACCGGACCGGGTTGCGTGACGGAATAGTGGGCGACCGCAGCCGCCATTAATTACGGCGCCGCGAAGTGCGAAGGAAACGGTCGATTACGGTGCGATTGGGTGGTGTTCAAAATAGCGCTGGATTCGCCTCGATTGGCCACTAATTTGTTGATCATTCAAATGATGTTGAGCTTCGAAAAGGCACAAACAAAACAAAAACGCGCGAGAAAAACGCGACCCATCACAATTAACGCGCGGGACGGCGCGAGCCGAGCCAAGGGTGGATTTTCTTCGCCATATTTTTCGCTTCGCACATGTGTTGCAAACGTGCGCCCGGCGAGGAGATGCCGACGGTGGCTCGTGCGTGAAATGAGATTTTCCGAGCGCGATTTGCGTGGATAGGGGCTGATCGCGCCATTTTTCCCTCGCGAAACGGCCACCTTTTGTCAACCGGCGGCGTATGATTAATGCCTCGTGCACATTAGCACGCCTCGCAGGGGTTGTCATTCCCCCACCCCCCCTCTTTTCTAACTCCCCAAACTAACCCGCCAAGGATTCCGCATGGGAACAGAACCGAGCAGAAACAAAACCGAAAACCGTGTAAAAAAAAAAAGACGTGGCCAGTAAAGACACATTTCCACATGGTTCGGACGCAACGCAAAAAAAAGAACGAAAAAAAAATACACACGTTACACGCGTGATGCAAGAGGCACACCCTCGACCTCGAAGGAGGCGCTCGGGAGAATCGGCCGGGATTTCAGACCCCTCCCCCACCCACCGGGCGGACAATAACGCCCGCACACCGTTCTCACCATAAAAATGAGCCTCCCTCCCGCCGCCATTTGCCCTCCAAATCGTCGCGGTGGGTCGCATATGGGTCGCAAAACCGCTCCCCTCGTACCGCCCTCCCATGCCCCTAAAACAGAAAAAAAACCATAATTCCTTTCCTCCTTTCGCGGCGCCGTGGGAAAAGCGGCATTGCTGTTCCCAGGTACCATTCCGCGTGCGCCTTTTGTTTTTCGTGTTTTTCTCCCCCATTTTCGGGCCGTGTTTTGTTGTCCATTTTCATGTTCTCCGCCACGCGGTGTGTGTGTGTTTTGTTTTGTTCTTTTATGTTCTTTTTGTTTTCTTTCTGTTGCTGCTAGAGCGGCGGTTGGAAAATGGGCGAATTTTCGCGATCTTGAGCGCGGTTGGGAACAAAACAGAAATAAAATCGCAACCCGCGTGTCACCGTGTCCCGCACGTCATCTGCATACCCGTAGCCTTGCTTTCTGACAGTTTTGTGCTGCTCGCGAACGGTGACAGATGCAAAGCTGACAGCTAATTAGAAAGAAAAAAAAAACAACAATAAAGTTAGTTCTCCTTCTGAGGCGCTGGTTCTTTGGCGTAATTCAACACAACCTTAAGAGAATTAGTGGGCTTTTTGGTACGTTCGATTGCTTTTCGATTGTTGCAAGGGCGACATAGACAGAGAGAACAAGTGGATGGGGAGCTTGCTATCGCCAAATTGCAATCTTGCCACGCCAGCGCTCGGTATGTGCAATCGATTTGTCGAGCGTATTTTCACCTGCGTCAACAATGGCAAGGAAGTCGTTTAAGGTTCATTGTGTTGATCCCACCGTCCCCCCTCCCCCTCAAACACACACATACACACACATACTTGGAAACCTAGACGCTTTAAAATAAATGACAAAAATCCGAGCGAAGAAACAATGGCACCGGGTAGCTATTTGATTTCTTGATTGTCCTCTCTCGGTCGCACCGTCGTGTGCGCGGTTTTCGGTCGCATATTTTCACACGTACACGCGACAACCCGGTGGACACCACGCGTGGTGTGTGGCAACCAGCGCCCAAAGTGCACCCAGCCCTGGAGACATTTTCATCTCGCGCGATGCTACCGAAGGCGGTCGAACGTTGTGTCATATGTGCTGCCGGTGCAAGGATTACTAAAATGTTCCCCGGGTTGGTTGCGAAAACGCGTGTGAGATTCGATTGCAGCAAGGGGTTGTTCAACAACAGGAACGTTCGTTTCTGCTTTGCAGGAGAAAATAATTTTTTTTTGGAAAAATATTAGTTTTTTATCCGTGTTTTTACACATCATAAGGGAACACATTAGGTATTTTTTTTCGCATCATTTTTTCACATTACGCTTTGATACTTCTCATAGATCAAGTTAGTTGTCTCCTTCATACACTAGAGAGCTCTGTCTTTCTCTCTCTGTTTCTCTTTCTAACATATTTATTTTTATTCTTCCTTTCATATGCAATTATTGTTTGCTTTATATGTTTCTTTTATGTTACTGAGCTTAGTAACTTATTTTTATAAGTTACTTACTATAACTTACTTCAGTTGTCAATTTTTTGATATCGACACAAAAACCTCTTTGAGAAAAATCTCCTCCAAAAGCTCGCCGCAGCTTGTTTGCAAACAAGCTTTTTTTATTTCTTTATGCGGATTGCATACCTACCGGGCGCATTTTAAAAGCTCCTACTGCTTAAAGCCTGTCTGCTCTCTCTCTCTCTCTCTCTCTCTCTCTCTCTCTCTCTCTCAACACATCGGAGCTTTCCTCTCAGCGCACAAGCCCCAAGCAACGGGCATCGGGATTTGAACTGTCAACGAGCGAGGTCACGCGGGCGGATACGATCGCATACGGCCATGGGGCACGCTGCGGTATCGGTGCGTTAAAAGCACATGAGATCTGCAATCCGATCGTGTGCGCACCGATTACGCCATCCGCGCGCCACGCGTGGGGAATGTGGTTTTGATAGCGGTTTTTGTTTCGGTTGCGTGGGGGTTTTTTTTTCTTCCTCTCGTAAGCCATTCAAGTGCACGCAGCGTAACGCGTTTGAAATGACGTAATTTGAGCGACTTTTTTCCCCGATCTCTTGGGAACGCATGGGAGGGACATTCTTGGCGCGTGCCTTTCACCCCGGATGCGTTTCCGTCGCGTGGCCCAGGCGTCCATCGCCTTCATCGAAACGTGCTTTATCGGTATCGATCGCGGGATTGGAAAGCGAGCATTAGAGAGAGAGAGAGGGAAATCGGTGCTTTCTAACACAAACGTGAGTCACACCGGATTCTAGCATCGACCAAAAAAAAAAAAAAAAAAAACCCCCAATCCCAAACGACACTCGAGCGGAAAGTTCAAGGCTAAGCCCGGCTCGGGGCGCATTAAAACAGCAACCCAAAACCCTAATCAGGCTGTTTTAGTTTGGAGAGGGGAGGCCATTTTTTATTCGTTTTACGTTTTCACACGGCAAACCTTCCCCGGCGGAGGTAAACCGTCACCGTCTCTCTCCGCACGGGTGTTTTTTTTTGGGTGTTTTATCGTCGCGACCTTTCCGTCGCCCGTTTGTTAGGCGCTGCTGAATGTCGCTTCCGGAGGTTCCGGCCCCTTCAAAAGGGACGCTCAAGTGCGTGAGCTTGATTTTCCGTGCCCATTTTGCAACCAACAAGCAAACCTCGCAATTGTACAACTGCGAGTGTGCGAACATTGTGCGTTCCGTGCGCGACTATGTGTGTGTGCGTTTTTGGTTTTGTTTTTGGGTAAAACACGCTCACGCTAATTACCACGCTGGGTGGCTTCGGGGTGGCGACCAGCGACACGGCAGGCTTAGCGCATGCCGGAAAGCGTGTTTAAGTGCTCGTACTTGCAAACCCCCGGGGCAGCAAAGCGCATTACGCAAAACAACTGGCTGGCGCAAAACTGGTCGGGTCGGGCTCTTGCAATCGCCTCCCCCGCCGGCAGCGCCACATTTTCCGAACCGGACCGGGATGTGGAAAGTGTTGACACCCTCGCCGGAAGTGAAAAGCCCTGGCAGCTGGTTGGTCGGGTTTTCGGTGGAGAGAAAATAAAAAAAAACCAGCATCCGGGTCGTCCAGCCGGCTTTCTCGGCGGCAGCACGGTGAGGTTACGAAAATTGGCGTCCGCCATCTTGCACCAGTCGAGTCGAGACGTACTACATATGTGGACTCGCCTAATTAGTGCCTTATCAGTGGAGGCACGGTTTCGAGGCGCTGGCGCAACGACCAACGGCTCGTTGGCGCGTTCTTTTCCCCCAACCCGACCTGGACCTGGCGCATTCTTGGTGCGGCCGTTACGTCACCAGGCCCTTCTGTCACCCGTTCGACATGGGTGGGACATCCCCGTGGGCAGCCAGAAATGGCAGCACATGTGGATGCTGCCGATGGACAGCCATTCCGACTTGTGCAACAAACCGTACCAAAACGGCCACCAAATCAATCAACCGGTGGCGTAACCGATACCAAAACAACAGCACACAAATTGGGCTACTCCGCGCTAGTTGCTGCGACCGCAAGCGCGTTGCGATGGGGTGATGGGGTTTTCAAAAAAAAAAAAAATACGAAAACAAAAACAAGCCAAAATGGCCAACCCATCGAGAGTGACATTTCTCAACGCAACGCAAAAACTAATCGAGCGATTATTATTATTATTATTATTATTGCGTCCCGCCCCGTCCCCTCCAAACGCGAGCTCGAGGAGCGCCCCCGGGGGGGGGGGGGGGGATTGCGGGGAACCAATTTCCGAACGAGGTGCGGTTACGTAAAAACGCTACAACGTCCGCGCATGTGAGCTGCATTTGATGCATTCGAGAAAGTAAGTGAGCGTTTGGAGAGAAATGCGCCAATGGCGGGCGAGCGAGCGCACATTCCAATTCCTAACCTCACATACTGTACGTACACACCGCAGCGCGACAAGCAAAGCCTAAGTGGATATCGCTTTAATAACGGGTCTAGACGGGTTTGTTTTGTTTTCTTCTTTTTATTGTTGGACTTCGTATTATGTCGGAATCGTTGTTTCGGATTTCGTAATGTACACACTTGCCGAAAGCCTCCGGAGGGCTCCCTTTCTCTGATTGGCGTCGTCCTTTCCCGTGTCACCGAAATTGGGGCAAAGTTTGGAAAACAGGTTGGCAGGGTGCACCGCGAGCAAAAGCGACGGATTTAGTGGCCAACTAGGTGACCTTCGCGGCATTGGCGATGAATGGGGCCGAGTCAGGCTCCAGCTGTGCGTCGATTACGCTCGATTACGCTAGCGCCCTCTATCCTTTCTCGCCCATTCCGTGCCCATTATCGTGATTGCAGATATTAAATCTAAGTCCGGTTTGATCGGATTTTTTTTCCCTCTTCTTGCTTTCCTCACCCATATAACAGAGTAACGTCCGGGCATTTGCTTTCCGACGTCCTTGGGCGCGTTGAGGAATGGGGCGTTACGAGCGCGTGGGTTTCGCTCGAGGGAAGGGAATCGAAATTCCGGCCCGCATTAGTCACCTCCCGCACTCGGGCCGCCTTTCTAATAAATTCTGGCCGCCCGGTTCGCATTCCGCAGCGCGGCAGCTGGGCGGCAGCGGCGGTGACTCACTCGCCAGTTTGGGTCACTCGGTGCCAAGACTTCCCCTTGAAACCGCAGCCCTGTAAAGTGCGCCGCGCCGTTAAAGGTCAAACCGGGCGTACCGAGCCTGAAGCGTGTTATTTTTCGCACCCCCCCCCCTGTCAGCCAACGCCCCTTGCAATCGGTAAGGGCCGCGTAATTGGGTTCCAACCTCAAGGACGTCCGACGCCGAACGCCCAATCCCGGATCTTGCAAAACCTTTCTTTCAACAAACGCCCAAGCCACGCGTGTATGTTTCGAACGGTTTCTTTTCCTTTATTGAACTGTATCGTTACTCGCTTTGCATCGAATCGCCTGCACGCGGGTTTTGTACGACAACGCCTGATGTTCGGTTTTATTCTATCCTTTAGGCACCCCCGCACACCAAAAGGCACCATCTTTGCGGCGATCGAGCGCTGGAAAGAGGAACACGAATTTTGGGCTTCTTATTGACATTTCGCAACAATCAGTGTGAACAACTTTTGTTTTTTGTTTGCAAAAAAAACCGGGCTCATTGAAAGCATTCCCTCGTCTTGCTGATGTTTTGGTCTGCTCTTGGAAGTTACAAAAAGAAAAACTAAAAACGTCACCCTCACTTTCACAACCCCGGACCAGCTTCGGCATCGACCTCCAGTGGGCTCGGGCGACTCGTTTGTCGTTGCCAACTTCCCCGGCGCAAACGTAACGCAGTATGCTAAATCTTAATGTCCTTAAGGTAGATGTATGTATATATATATATATAAAAAAGTCTTACAGTACTTGTCCTAGCGCGGGAGAGGAGCAGGTCATGGAAGATGACCTCATGGTGGCAGTGTTGAAGGAGAGGAATAAATAAAAACAACCGCGCCGGAACAACCGGAAGCGGTCGAGTCAAGTGGAGATAGAGGATGTGCAGGAAGTCAGAGAGATAGCTTCAAGAATGGACCTCAAGAACGGACTTCAACATGGCGCGAGAGGTGATTGGAGTGGGAGAGCAGGTCTAAGATAGAGGGGAGTGTAAGGAGTAAGGGAGAAGCAATCTCAAGACACGCCGCCGTAGCGAGCCGCCTAGTACTCGATGTTGTGTCCCCGGAGGAACGCATCGATCTGCCCGGGAGCAGCCTGCGGTGGGCCCTGCGGCTGGATGAAGTAGTACTGCTGCTGTTGCGGTTGCGGCTGCGGCTGGAAGCGATGCATCGGCGTCACCTTCTTGGCCGCCTCGAGCCGATCGGCCCGCAGCTGGCTCTGCTGCAGCTCGAGCTGCTGGGCGAACAGCTGCTGGCTGTTGATGAACTGGAGCTCGTTCTGCTGCTTCTGGTAGAGTTGCTGCGGGATCTGCACGGTCGGGGAGGATTGTGGTGATGGTGGCGGCGGCGGAGGTCGAGCGACCGGTTGCGGCGGCTGAGCCCGATACAGGGGGGATTGCTGCTGGAGCTGCTCGAGCGTGACGAGCTGTCCGGCGCCGGGATGCGGCTGAGCTGATGGTTGATGGTGGACGTACGGTTGGATGCGATGGTTCAGCTGGAAGTCACCGTCGCTCTGTGGTAGCTGCTGGTACAGCGCGGTATCGTACTGGCCGGAGGCCGGATCGAAGATCAGCTGCGACTGGTAGATGGGGTTGCCCGGGGCGAGCTGGGGTGCGGGACGGCCGAACGGGGAACCGGTGGGTTTGGGGGCGGCCGAAGATGGGGCGGCCGTGCTCGGGAGTTTGTTGTCCGCCTGGAAGCGCTTGAACTCCGCCTCGAAGTCGATCGAGCCGGATCCGGGCCGGGCCGGGCTGGGAGACGTCGGCCGGTAGGTGGTGGGAGCGAGCGTGGGTTGGGTCGGGAGGGGAGACACGCGGTAGACCGGCTTGGGCGTGATGTTCACCGGCAGCACCGTCTGCGGGGCGGGACTGTGGAAGAGCGTCGGTGCCGGACTCGCGGTGGTGCTCACGATTTGGACGCGCGGCCGCTGGGTGGTCGTGACGGTACCGGCGAAGGGCCGGGCGGCTGGCCGGGCTGCTCCACCACGCTGCCCGATCTGGACCTCCTCCTCATCCTGCTGCTCCTGCTGCTGCTGCTGCTGGCGACGGTCCTGGTAGTCGTTCTGGAACACGGTCGTCGTCGGTCGTTGAACGGGCGCAGCCGTCACGTGGTGACGGGCCGGAGCGGCGGCTGAAGAAGGCGGCGTCGGCCGAGCGATCGGCACCGGACGCCTCACCGGGTAGTTCTGCGGTACGTTCTCGTTCGAATCGTCCTGCGCACCACCCTCCCCACGGTCCGCCTCCTCCTCCTCACTCCCGTCCGGGTTGTTCGGATCGCACGGGTTGCCCGACACGTACGTGAACTCGCGCTTGTTACCGTCCGGATCGATGTAGCCGTACTTCCCCCGCACCACGCAATCCGTGCCGCGCGTTTCCTCCTTGAACGACCCGTCCGCCGCCTCGTACCCGAACGTGAACGATCCGTCATCGTTCACCTTGCTGTAGTTGCGGATCGTCTGCACTGGCGGTGCGCGCGACTCACTCTGGGCCGCCTTCTGCCGAGCCGCCACCGGAGCCGCCGTCGTGCTCTTCGCCGCCGGACGCGCGTACTGCTGTGCCTCGGCACGGGGCCGCGCACCGTACCGCTCGCCACCGTAGTCTTCGTCCGAGGCGGCGACCAGCACGACGTCACCGAGCCGCTCCTGCGCCCGCGGATAGTACTGCTGGGCCTGCGGGCGGCTGTCTTGCTGCGAGGCTTCCTCCACGCTGTCCACGTACTCGGCACTGGACGGGGCCAGTACGCGTGGCCGCACGCGCTGACGACGCGTCTGTGCGTCAACGGCTGCCGCCAGTACCACCACACCCACCACTAACGCTAACCACTGCGATTGGAGAGAAAAGAAAGAGAGAGGGAGATAGGGAGAGAAGGTTGCATTAGAAACGGTGCGCTTGAACTGAACGGTTGGAGCTGGGCTCAAAAATCATCTACATCGATACGGCCCCGTCGTGCCTTCTCTATCATTCCCACACGCGATCGTCTTCTATTTTGGTTGGACCTAACAGCGAGAGAAGTGTAGAAGTTTCTGAGAGCACATCCGTTCGCATCAGCAAAAATCATCTACATCGATATTGCAGACAGCCTGGGGCCATGTAGTACCTTCTTTGTCATTCCCACACGCGATCATTTTCTTTTTTCGTTTGTGCCTGACAACGAGAGAAGTGTCATTCTGGACAATGAATGTGGTGGTAGAAGTATCTGAGAGCATCCGTTCGCATCAGCAAAAATCATCTACTACCATATTGCAGACAGGCTGAGGCCTCGTAGTGCCTTCTTTGTCATTCCCACACGCGATCGTCTTCTATTTCGTTTTTCGGAATCGTGCTTTTCAACGAGAGAAGTGTCATCCATTGTCCAGTGTGGTAGAAGTTTCTGAGAGCATCCGTTCGCATCAACAAAAAAAGGTTCAACGAGCGTGCTAACGCCAATGTTACTACTCGGGCGCGCGCGATTAAAACCAACGTGGTGTCAAAATTTAATATATTTGACAGAACTCCTACTAAAGGGCTTTGACAGAAACCGTCGCCGAGCGATTCGTTAGCGATTTTGTTGTACGAACTACAACAACGATGCTGTGATCGATATATATATCCTTAAATGTGCATTGTAACCCCTGTGCTTTCGTTTACCCACTCTTATATGTACTGATATTGTTGACTAGTTTTAAGATGTTTAGAAATAAACATTGTTTTTATAAAAAAAAACCGAATCAAAAAACTTTCTTTAAGTCTAATCGTCACCGAGCGTTTTTTCGTGTCAATTTGAACTCGCTTGTATAAACAAAAAAATTGTTATTTTTATCAAAAAATACATTCTTACATTTCTCGTAGGAAAGCGAAAATAATGAATGTTTTGTTCTAATAAAACCTTATGATGCGAGTGTTTTGTTTATTTCCATGTGCCGTTTGACAGCCAAAGCGGTGCTCGGCAACTAAATCGGAATAGAGCAGTGCTGTCAAATGTTATATGATATTTGACAGAACGTCGACTAAGAGCGTTGCTTTGAATCGCAATTGAGGCGTTTTCAATTAAATTATCTTAACAGCCTGATTATTATAATTTTTATTAAATACATATAAATCAATTTCAATACACACATGTAAAAGAATTTAAAATTCCGTGCAAAATTGTTTGTTTATGATCATTTCTAACGCAATTTCGATCAAATCAATTACCACTTCGAGCGTGTACGTTCATGAATCATCTCACCGCAATGAAGCCCTTTCGCAGGCAACCGAAACGACAGTCTTATTCTAACCGCGTTACTGACGCAATTAACGTCCACAACTGTCCAGCGTGCGAGAAAAGGGTGGCACGCGTTGCAAAAATAAATCTCCATTACCGGCACAACCCGATGCATCACAACAGCCCGGACGGTGGCGGTGGTGCCTTCCGTACGCGTTTGTTCCGCTGATTAGCCGGCGCACAACAAAAAAAAAAAAAAAACAAAGGAGAAACAACCAGCAAGAAAGCGTAATTAAAATTTAACTTCCCAGCTGCACCTCACGTCACGGGTTGCGAAATGAAAAGTGAAAATGGGAATTTATCGCCCCCGGCCAGGTTCGCCGCAAAAGGCAAATGCAAATTGTACACTCTGTGGGCCGGCGGGGCGAGTGAAAATGGTGCTGGGGGATGACAGCAATAATCACCTCCCATCGGTGTGTTTTATCCGGGTCCGGGGACGGCTTCTCTCGCCTTTTCTCTCCAGGGGAGGGGGGAGGAAAGCATGGCACTAGCGATTGCTTTTCATTAATAAATCAAACCACCGTGCGCACGTTGGCGTGGGGAGAGGAGGAGGAGATTGTGGCGGCGGCATTAAGTGCAGGCGGGAAAATTGGAAACAAAAGGATTGGGTGAAGGTGGGCCTAATGGCGGCTGCGACTTAATAGTACAGCACCGGCTGTCAGCAGGCGAGATGCAGGCAATTAATGCAGCCCGAAGACGAACCGACCTAATGGAGATGGAAGCCGTTGGCTTTCGTTGCGCCGCTTCCTCCCTGGTCCTGGTTGAGTGCGAAGCGAATCCACGGGCAGGCAGACGGTTGTCAAATAGAACCATTTTGCCGGCGATTACGATTTTATCGCCCCGAACTATCGAGCCGGGAAATTGGAGCCTTCGATTGGGGCGCACCACCGGGGAAGAACGCCACCGAAATGTATTGCCGGGAGCAACATAATAGCCGTGCGGTGCGGTGGCATTATTAAACAACCGAGCCCCGTTTTACGAGCGTTTGCAGCGGGATTTTTACGACCTCGAAATTAGGCTCACTGGGGCTTTTAATTGAATTTTCCAATCCGAGCCGGCGGGAATCGGTTTTGATTGGCATCGGGCCAGTTGCATCTCCGGTGCCAACAGTCGAGGCCCACCTTCCTGGGAGAGCTGCTCCCTCGTTGCCGGAAAGTTCGGCCGCCTGCACATAGCGCCCGCTTCGAGCGTCTTTGTTGCCGGAGATTTATCGTTGCATCGGTGGCACTGGCGTCCAACGGCCAAGGGCGGCGGAAGTTCGATAATATTGGCAAACGACTGCTGGAGCGGTAATTAAAATCTCCCGCACGCTTCCCGACCGGTAGCCGGGCAGGGCAGTAAATCTTACCGCGCCGCCCGTTTGTGCCGCTGCCGAAAACAACAATCAACTCTGTGCGAGCCCACAGGCCGGGCCGCCATTGCATCCTTGACATTTTCGTCACACCGCACGGTACCGCCGCAAGGCCCCGGTTTCGCTTTTTGCCCGGCGGCAGGGCTGCTGGAAATCCAATATCCCCGGCCTGAAAATCGATCCCGGCATCGGAGACGATTTCGACCGATGGGAGGGGAACGAGAAAAAACCGCTCGATGAACGTCACGGTTTGTAATTGAAGCGGGCGTCCGATTTCTCGCACTCCGCCGCGACATGTATCAACGCAACGCAATGTCACATGCTCCACATTTCGTTTGTTTTTTGTTTTTTTTTTTAGTTTTATGTTGTGTCAAAGTGACGTGTGTCAGATTCACTTTCAAAAAGGCGTTATTACGACGACGCTCCCGTTACCCCGGCAATGGCCGACCACCATTGCGAATGGAGCGAGATTGAGCGAGAGTGAGCGTGAGTGAGAGTGAGAGCGAACAAGTGTAATGAGCAGCTCGTTCGAGCGGAACGAACGCCTGTCGGTGCGCGCAAAGTGCGCTGCTCCTCCTCATTGCGATCTTCACGGTCAAGTCCAGACTTTGCGCTGCCATGGCGATCCGTATCCGCACCACCAAAACCACGAAGGAAAGGTGTGAAAGACAAACAAAACAAAGCAAAATTAAATAAAAAAAAACTTCGATGTCCTAGGTGCTCGGAGAAGATGTCACAGTCGGTTGCTGTCGCCGCCGAAAAATCTTCAGCAGCTGGGTGAGCCGAACACGCTTGCGAAACCCAGGCCCGGCCAGCAAATTGCAGTCAGGCTAGCTCCCCCAAAACCATGGGAACCGCCGCACGAGACCTTGTCTTTGTTTGGGTGAGAATTTTTCCACCCGCGCGGCGCGGGCATTTCGCACTCTCCCCTCC
>KI915047.1:6880872-6913162 GCA_000473445.2 Anopheles farauti
CAAAAACTACGCCGGAGCGCCGTTGTGCACTGGGGAGCGTTTCTTCGCCAAATGGTATCGAACGCTGCCAGCGCCACTGTATTTTATAACATTCGCGCGTGAACCACCGTCACACGCCTTCCCACACCGCGCGGGATGTGGATGGAGAGTAGGGGAGATACGGGGAGGAGAGCGGCACAAAGCAGCTCCGAGCGAGCGAACGAGTGAAACCGGGCGAAACAGAGAGGGGGCACGAACGAGAGCGCGACGGCAAAATGTCGTGATCCCTGGGGGGGGGGGGGGGGGGGGGGGGGGGGGGGGGGGGGGGGAGGGGGGGGGGGCGGGGAGCGGAGTTACGATCACCGTCCGGGATCGTGGGCGAAGCGGTGAGACCGGCCCGGGTGAGGTGGTTGACAGATGCGGGAAAGGTGGAATCGCCGTGCAGACCCATATGGCTGCCGATCTCCTAGCACACACCAACACTGTAACGAGGCTATTTCTGTGAGGGTGCTGCAAAAAGTGTCCAACTCCAACTTTCTGCAAGCTCACGGCAAGACTTCGATCGAGCGGTGTTTTGGGAGGGGAAGCCTCTTCCAGAGGCTCCAAAGATCCAAGCCAGGCATGGAAGTTTGGATAAAGCTCGGACCTAAACGTGAGCGGTTCGCAAGTCCCGAAACGGCGCCCAATCTGGCAGGTGGGTGACTTTTCGCCGCACCCACGCCGCACCGTACATGACGAACCTTGCGAGCCATTCACCTGGCCACCAAGCACGCCCGAAAGACGCGAACGAATGTTCTGGCAGTAAGTCGTCCACCGCAGAGGGGAGGCGAAATCTTTTGGAGCGCACCGAAAACCTGAGAGCTGTGGGAAACTTGATGCAGATGATGCGGTCGGGGCCAGGAGCTGGATCGGTTGCGAACGACCTGGTGGAGTCGATGCCAGTGAGGTTTGCTGATGAGCACATCGGCGCGCGAATTGGATACTCTAGGCCGCGATAACTGGCTCTTACTTCCACAGGACACTCTCAGGTCTTGGAACGAGGAAGAGTGAGTAGGTTTTGGTTTCGATCAGTCGCAAACACTAGGAAGACTTAGTTTGGGGGGTTAGAAAATATAGAAACAGGGCGTTTAAAGTCAAAAAATGGACTTGATCCGGTAAGTTATGATCCCGGCGGAGCTATAGGACTTAGATTTGGAGGTTACAAAATATAGAAATTGGGCTTTAACAGTCAAAAGTATGACTACATTCGGTACGTTATGGACCCGACACAGGTTGGAAGGTTAGAGAAGGTAGCAATTGGACGTTAAAAGCCAAAAAATGAACTAGATCCGGTACGTTATGATCCCGGCGGAGCTATAGGACTTAGATTTGGAGGTTACAAAATATAGAAATTGGGTTTTAAAAGTCAAAAGTAGGACTACATTCGGTACGTTATGGACCCGAAACAGGTTGGAAGGTTAGAGAAGGTAGCAATTGGGCGTTAAAAGTCAAAAGAAGGACTAGATCCGGTACGTTATGATCCCAGCGGAGCTATAGGACTTAGATTTGGAGGATACAAAATATAGAAATTGGGCTTTAAAAGTCAAAAGTTGGACTAGCCCCGGTACGTTATGGTCCCGACACAGATTGGAAGGTTAGAAAATGTAGCAATTGGGCGTTAAAAGTCAAAAGAAGGACTAGATCAAGTACGTTATGATCCCGGCGGACTATGGGACATAGATTGCAAGGTTAGAGAATATAGAAATTGGGCGTTTAAAAAAGTTGGACTAGATCCAGTATGTCCAGTATAGATCCAGTACGATCCCGGCGGAACTATGGGACATAGATTGGGAGGTTAGAGAATACAGAAATTGGGCTTTAAAAGTCAAAAGTAGGACTAGATCCGGTACATTATGGTCCCGACAAGACTAGGGTTCTTAGATTGGAAGGTTAGAAAATATAGGAATTGGTTAAAAGTCAAAAGTTAGACTAGCTCCGGTCCGTTATGGCTCCCCGCGGGAGGTTGATTTAAGTTCGGACATCGACGAACTCGGGCATCGCGCAAACCTCGTCCAAGCTCGCAACATTCCACTCTCGCACCGCAGCGCGTGTGATATTTTTATCTTTTTAAGCCGATTGCACGAGGGCTTCGGGAGCCCACCCCGCTCGAACCACAAACCGGTGACCTCGGCAGTGACATTTCAATTCCGTACGGTTCGGCGTCGGCCCCAAAACCGCTATCGGCGACCATCTTACAAAAAAAAAAAAAAACTCCAGCCGCTAGCCGCCATGCCGCCTAACGCCTGACGGCTGTTCTTACCCGCTCGCCGGCCATTAATTAGTCAAAGTCAAAGCGGGTTTTGGGGGGGGGGGGAGTGCGGCTGGGTGCCGGGGGTGGGATTTGTAATTATGTCCCGTGCGCGCATCCAAACAAAAGGCGTTGCTGCTTGGGAGATGGAAGCTTTGGTTTTTTTTATTGTTGCGTTCTTTAAAGCGAGTCGTCGCGCTGCTGGAGGAGCAGGATCTTTGTTTACACCGGAGTCTGTGCTTTATTGATTCCCAATCAATCAGCGATGGCATGATGGATGGTGCATGGGCATGAGCTAATGGAGCCCGGAACTGACGGGTTCGCCGCACAAATCGGTGGTAGTTAAAACGTAAATAAATTTTTAAGAGAGGCAAAAAACGTAAAACAAAAACCCACAACGGCAACAACATGGCCACCGGTTCCACAAGTCACGCTCGCGGTCTTCGCTAGATCCATCGGCCTAATCGTCGTCGGATGCGCGTCTTTACGGGTTACGCTTCGCTGGGTTTCGATTGCTTTCGCATCTAGAATCGGAATGGGGTTCTTTATCTAGAATTGTCCACGCTCCGGCGTTCCAAGCGGCAACCTTGGGCCGTTCGTAAGGCCCACTGTTACCGCACAGCCTCCAGCTCACCTGCCGCTCGCTATCGCCAACGGTGCGAAACCACCACTTTCCACCACACGCCCGACGAGCGTCTTTATTTTCACTTTTTTTTTGCCTCTCGCCTGCTGTTGCATTGTTACGGCCGATCATCTTTTTCCTTTCGGTTTACCTTTTGGGCGCGGCGGTTGCTCCTCACGGCACGACACGTGTGACAGAGTGTGGCAGGGATGTGTTCGCGCTTCGTTTGGGACGCGCTCACTTTCGACTTTTCCGCGACGCACGGTTCGCCGCACAAACGCCTCCCCGTGCGGGGTGGATGACGATTTCGGGCGAATTTTCTTTGTCGCATCAGCAGCGGACTAATCCATTTCCATTTTGATGACTTTGGTGGCTTTCGTTTTGCGCCACATGCATGAGCCTTCCGTAATGTTTTTCATCTTTTCCTTTCGCCTTTTTTGCTTGCTCGCTACCCATCCCGGGCACCGGAACGGAAACGATGAAAGCTTTAAATTTCGATCCGTAAAGCGTGGTTAAGTTGTTGGTTGATTTTTTTTTCTTCTTGTTTCTGCTGCGTTTTGGCATTTTCTTACCAGCGAGTGGAACGCTCGAGCTAGAGAAGCGTATCCTCTGGCCACGGTGCATAACACATGCTCCTTGTTTTTTGTTTGTCTTTCCTCCTCCTCCCCCCCCCACCCCTCCCCCTTTGCGCGGTGCATACCACGCCCGATGTGTGCGAGAAAGAGAGAGAGTGTGCGCAATGAGTGTTTTGCTGGCAGCATTTTACTAGCGGCCATTATCTTCGCTATTTACGAGCCTGCTAGCGTACTACTACTGGAGGACATATCGTCCGGTAAACATTTTTCCGGCCAGCTGTGTGTCGCTGCGGCTGCGACTGGTCTGTGTGTAGCGGGTGAATGTAAGAGGCTTCCCCTTCCCCCCCCCCCCCCTCCCCACTGGACAGGATTCGGTTGGATGGCCACACTGGTTCCGGTTTGCAATGCGATGCACGACGATCACAGCCGATGTTGCCAGTCGGCGAGCAATACTTCCTGCCCCCGGTCCAGCATTCGAGCAACAAAAAAAATCAAAACACCGCCCACTGGGAAGTAAACCGAGCAGGAACCCTAACCTAATTTATACGCGCCAACCTGTCGGCCGGCGATCGAAAGGATCTGTCAACCCCACCCCTGGGCTACGGTTAGGACGCGGGCGAAAATGGCATTATGTAAAAACGGCTTCACAAGGTTCGATTACGCACCGTCGAAGCAAATCTCACCTCCTATCAGCTGCGACTAATCGCCATCGGTGTACGGAGCGGTGTGTTGCACACGTAAACACGCCACTTGCGCAAACGATGCCTGCGGTTGCTGATGCAGCGAACGCGGACAAACACGATCGGACGCAAAGCTTGGACAGACGCACAGGAGAAGCATTTTTTTTTGTAATTTTTAGCGGTCTGATTAGTGTCACACACTTGAATAGTTGTTTCGGTCAGTATCAAGGTTTGTTTGTTATTGTCCCGAACGGTTTGACAGCTCCCGGCCAAACGAGGGAGAAGTTCGCAGCGATCAAAACAAAGCCATTGTTTTGATCGCAATAAAACATGCTTATTCGATTTACCGCTGACGGGTTCGGAATGTCACCTGGGTAAGAACCGGCAATTGGCAACCCGAAGAGTGGTTCGTGTTTACTAACAGTGCGTTTTTACATGTTTTTAATAAGCAATATCAAACTTGAGTTTAAGCGAGCAGAATTAGAGAAAATGAGGCGTAAAAAAATGGCGTTAAAAATGTTCCAACTTTAACATTGTCTCCTTTCGTGTTCATTTTTTCTGTTAGTGTGAATTCCCCCTGTAAAAGCACTGTTTTCAACTCATAAATTCAGCTTTTTGTTTTCCCCTTGCTTAGCACGATCTGTTATGATCGAAACCGTAAAAATTGCATGTTGATGATTTCGTTAGAAACCCAGCTTCATGCCCGGCTGTGAATCCAGCCTGGGCACTATCTCGGGACGAATTGATTTGACAGGTCTCTACGTTGCTCGGAGTGTCACTCGGGCTGGGGAATGGACGGGGTAACGCCGAGTTCACGCCGTGACATGCATTTACAGGTCTCGTAGTCAGCATTTCGACATAGTGCCTAGTGTAGTGGCTAGTTGTCCGAAAGGGTTTTACCCGCGCGTACGTGAAGGCCAGCACCAGCGTGAGGCGGGCCACCCGGAGAAGGGCGGGCGATAGGCGTTGATAACGCGGTGAACTAGATTCCGTTGCGTGTAGTAACCGGGGCTTTTATATCATCTCTCCGCTTCATCCGTCATCCAATCGTGGCTGGCGTGGTCGAAGCCGAAACCGAAACCGAACCGTGGCTCGTCCGGCGCTCCCGGGCTCCAGCGCGATGCTTTATTTGATTTGCCTCGCGGGCAATCGCGCCGGTTTCATTGCCATCTTGGGCCGGTCGCACACAACGGTGGCACGAATTTGCCTCGCGCACGGAATTGTGGCGCGATCGCAGCGAAACAAATTCAGTCGGTTTATTTTTTTTTCTTTTTTTTTTTTTTTTTGATAGCATCCGTGAGCCGCCTCGGCAAGCAGGCATTTCGAGCACTTTCGATTTTTTGTCCCCGCCGCCGTCTTCGCATTGGTTCGCCATTGCGCGAGACGCACTTATAACGCGCGATGTAGAGCACGTGCTACACGCCCGTCGTGGAATACGCAATCGGACTCGCAAATTGCGCAAACCGATGCGTTGGAATCAAACTGTCAACCGCTAACTTTCTTCCAGCGAGTCACGAACGACCGGACATTCCTCGAACCATCCTTTCCGAAGGCCGTAGCCGTAGCCCTAGCCTAGGGAGGCTGTTGCGACTTTGCACCGACAACGCCTGCACGGTGCATCGTGCAATCGTGTGCGCGCCTTCCCTGATGTCATTCGCTCTGAACCAAATTTCTTTGGGTCAAAACCGACCGTGCTGGCTGGCACGTTACGCACCGCGGGCGCAAGTGCACCTGCACGGGGTATTACATCGTCGCACGCGCGTGATATAATGATATTTCTTTCCCCGCATCCGCGACCCACAAAACGGCCGAGGGGCGGCTGTAGCGCCTGATTTCGGACGATTGCAGGCGATCGGAATGTGCAGCCGTGGATTGATTGCGAACAAGTGGCACCAATTGCGGGCGCCAAATTATTGTTATTTTCGAGAAGGGAGCGACCAAGAGAGAGAGAGAGAGAGAGGGGGGTTGTGAGTGGGCGAAT
Organism: Anopheles farauti; assembly: GCA_000473445.2. Lineage (NCBI taxonomy): Eukaryota > Metazoa > Arthropoda > Insecta > Diptera > Culicidae > Anopheles > Anopheles farauti. The sequence continues at coordinate 6,886,997 of KI915047.1, forward strand.
CCCCAGCGTGCGTGTTTTTGTTTTGAGGTATTTTTTTTTTGTTATTTGCATAAGCCTCCTTAAAGAACCGATTAGTTCCGTAATCGCACACGAAACTAGCACACCACCCGAAAAACATGCGCCCATTCAGCGCGTTTGCCTCCATTTGTTTTTCGTTTTATTCACGCGAGAAGAAAGCGAGTGTGTTCCGTTGTCATTTCACGCGGCCCTTGCCACCAAGCTTAGGACGGCAGGCGTCAGACGGCCGTATGAGTCATTGGTTCCATTGGCCGCTCTATTAATGATGTAAAAGCAGGCGATAACGACAAACTGCCCGTTGTTTAACTGCCAATCCAACCCAATTAGTTCCACACGGCCAGGTGCCCGTCACCCGTCAGCGCAGCGCCGTCGTTTCTCTACCACCTCGCACAGCGATGAGCACCAAGTTTTCCTACGTAACGTCGTTTGCTTTTGGAAGAAGTTGCCCAAGCGAGAGGCTTTCGTTTTGCGCCTGGTTTGTATGCAATTTGAGCGCACATTTCTTTGATACTGGATCATTGCCCTAGAGAGATGAATCGGACTTTTGGGTTGATTTATCCAGGTTTAACATTCACTTTTAACGCTTATTGATTGTGCTTCCGTTCAAAATAACCAAAGAAATTAGAAAAATTATCATAATAGAAAAAAAACGCAAAAACTATCTAAAAACTATTTACTTATTGATTCAAAATGATACCTTATAGTCCCGGAAAAGGTAAAATCCATTTTATACATTCCTATTGTCGTAAAACACAAGTAAACAGCACATTAAATTCAGGCAATTTATCCTTTAAACTCCAGTAAAATCCACCGTAAAACTTTGACCTGAAACAAGAAGACTTTCAGACAACTGTGTCTGCGATTCCACCATGCAAGCCGATTGCGTGCAAGGCCCCATAAAAGCTTTGACGCGCGAGACACTGCCAACCGCCGTGGAGGCTCGATGTGCCGGCTGTTTGTTAGCGCCCGTTTGACATTAGTTTTTCTTCCTTTTCCTGCACTTTTTCAAAACAAAGTTGAAGGAAGAAAAGGTCAGTGTGGCGTGCAGGCGCGTGTGTTTTGTATAGTTCTTTATTACCCTTGTGTTTTCATTATCATAAATCCGAGCCAGGTAAGTTGGAGGGGGTGGGGTAGATGCATACCGTGGGCGGTTGTTTTTTTGCATGTGTGGGCGTTTAAAAGCGTTTTCAAATCCACCCACCTGGTGGCCTGGAGCAGAGCGAAACCGTTCGCGTTTGTGGAGCAAATCCAACGGACCGGATATTAAAGCGTAGAGGATCGAAATTAAGCACTAAATTGTGGCTCTGTGTGTGTATGTATGTGTGTGTGTGTGTGTGGGGGGGGGGGGGTGCCATTTGTGAAATGTGCTTAGGCAAGCTGTTGTCAAGGCGCGGAACGTCAGCATAAACAACGCACGCTCCCTTTGACCACAACCAATCGGTGTGATCTCCCTCGAAAGGCATCCGGAAGAAGTGCTAATGTGGAAAGGAGAATAAAATAAAACCACACGCGCAAACTGCATCATCTCCCAGCGGCAGCGGCAACCTCCAAAGGCCTTGAGCCCGTCATGCGTCATCGCAACACTTCAAAACAATAAACGCAACAATCAAAATTCAAAGCTAAACCACACACCCGTGCCCATCAGCAATTCTCAAGTGTGATCGATTCCGCTGGTGTGCGTGCGGTTGCTGCATTCCCAGCGCGTGTGATCTCGATCTCGAGTGACATAACCTGGTGTTTTCACCCGCGTTGCCCATCTTCTTGTTGGGAGGTGGAGAAGATGCCGCATTCCGAGACCAGACGGTGTTCCAGACCGGCCAACCTCTCAATCTCTCGGGATGATATAGATTTCAGTGGCGGCGGCGACAAACGACGCTGCGTTCAGTGTCAAAAGGGGTGGATGGGGAGTGGGAGCGCGCGCGCGTGTGTGTGTGTGTGTGTGTGCTGGTAATTGCGCGCCATTCGCGTTCGATTTCATGCCCTCCCACCCGTGGGCCCTTGAGCAGAAACCCTTGAACGGCTAACGGCTCGGTGCAAACTGCAGCCAATCGCTACATTTTTTGCCCCCGTCAAAACGACAGTGGACGCCCGCTGTTTTGTTTATTTATTGTTTATTTGTTTGTAAGTTCTTTTTTTTCTTAATTGTTGACTGCACTCCACCAGCGAAAGTCGCACACGTCGCGCCTGCAGAGGCGCCGGAAGCTGGTTATACTTCATTTTTGCTCCAGCTTGTTTCCTTCTCTCTCTCTCTCTCTCTCTCTCTCTCTCTCCCTCTCACTCTCTCTTTCTCTCTCTCTCTCTCTCTCTCTCTCTCTCTCTCCTTCTCACTCTCTCTTTCTCTCCCACGAGCGCTAAAGGTTTCGAGTTTAGGCTATTTTTGTTTATAAATATGCCACAGACGCACAAGGGGTGGGCGGGTGGGTGGGTTTGAGGGTGGTGGGAGGTTGAACCGCGGGTCTCGACACCCACGAACCCGCCCGGGCAGGCGCGCATGCGCCCCACACACACGCGCGCATGCCCACCAAACCGAACCGTCGTTTCAATCGTTTTCGGCCGTTCGATTCGCCTGTTTTTTTTTTTTAATTGCTTTCCGTTTTCTTCTTCCACTTTCAGGCGCGGCCGAGAGCACGGGAGACGAGGGCAGGCAGCTCGCAGCAGGAACAAAAACACATGTGCACAACGCGCCGCAACCGCTGACCACGCTAATCTCGCGCGAGCGCGCCTCCAATCCAAAACCGCGCTCAACCACCCACCGATCAACGCGGGAAAGCCCGCCCGCCCGAACGTCGGTTGCGTCGGTCCCGGCCTGGATGCGACCGGTCTGCAAAATGCTGTCGAGTGGAGGAAATGAGACTGGCCCCGGTTGCACCATCTAGCTCGTGACAGCCGCACTCTTTGCCCACGTCTCTCTATCCCTCTCTCTCTCTCTCTCTCGCTCTCCTCACTCCGTCTCTCTTTAATCTCCTCTAGAAACTCCCCGGCGCGAGGGAGGATAAAGAATCCGCTAGTCTAGATATTAAGTGCTCAAAAACCCGGCCGCACGTTTCCCAATCTCAATACGGACGTCACCATGGAGGAACCAGGTGAGCGTTGTTTATTTATTTCGTTTTCAATTCACTAAGGTTACTTCTAGTGTTATTTATTTTGCACATCAACTCGCCAGTTTTTTTTTCCAATCGAATCGAATTTTAGTAGTCCAATAGAATGGTAGATTATGAGCTGTAAACAGTAGAGCTGCGTCTAATCATCGATCAACAGCATTCAAAGGGCGATAAACAAAATGAAATGAAAACAAGAATTTAACTGCCGATCGATATTTCGAAATAAACCTTCCTTGCAAATGGACGAGTTTTGTGTGCGAGAGTTTTCCGTTTCAATTACATAGCGTCGTTTATCAGTGATAAAAAAAAACCACATTGGCATTGCGTTTAATGGCGTCACCAACACAGACCAATTAGAGCTGCGGTAGTATCCTTCGGCGCTCAACCTCCAATCGTAATTAGTAACGCCTAGGCCAGGGCCTCACCTGACAGCCCAAGTGACCAGCCCCAGTTTGGGGGCCGTTCAGAAACTCCGCGAAAACGAAGGACGATCGTAATTGCGGGCATTTTTTGTTTTTTGTTGCTTTTTTATCGCAATGCGCGGCTAGCGAAAAGGGGAAGGGAAATGTCGTAATCGAAGGAGCCGCCGTTCCGCGTTCGGGCAAGACGTCCAGCTGCATTCGCACAAACAATGCGCATTCTAGCGCCGCGTAGGGCTTGCGCAAGCGCGGCTTGTTTTTATTGCCCTACGGTGTTGTTGGTGTTTGCTTGCCGGTGCGACCTTATCATTACCGCGTTTGCCCCGCTCCCGACCGCACCCTTGCCGTGGTGACGATATTCCTCTCTCTCGCTCTCGCTACCGGCGGTGTCCGTAATTGATAGTAAAATTGTCATCGAACCGACCGGACGGACAGTCGCGCCATCATCTCAAAAGCTGCCCGCTCAGTATCGTGATAACGCTTCGAGCGGGAGAACGTGCCGTTTTTTTTTTTTGCTTCCTTTTGTGTGTGACGTAGCGTAAGCGTTTTTTATTTGTATTGTTTCCCTCACGAATGATAGCATGGATGACGTTTGGAGATTGACGTTTGTGCGATTTTCTCTTCCCGCGCAGAAACCCATGCAGTGGCGGCGAGCGGCAAGCACGGTGGCAGCATGTCGAACCTGAGCGACATATCCGGCAACACGGCGGTGCCGGTTTCGGGGGCGAGCTCCCACGCCGGCCACCCACGCCCCCGGATGGACATCGCGGTCGTGATCGATTGTGAGAAGAGCGCGTACTTGAGCCACCGGAAGGCGGCGCTGGAGGAGGTGCGGCAGGCGTGCGCCCAGGTCGGTGCGAATCTGCAGCTGCTCCAGTTCGAGGTGCTCGACTTCGGCGACCTCAACACGCTCGAGTACTTCTACAACGCGGACGTGGTGGTGGTCGATCTGAGCGTGCAGACGCAGCAGAGCACGCTCTGCTACCAGCTCGGCGTGCGCGAGAGCTTCGAGATGAACGAGAACATCGTGATCTACAACGACACGCAGCAGGAGGCGACGCTGCGGATGAAGATCTCGTGCGGCAACTATCAGTTCATTTCGTACCGGTTGCACGAGAACGGCAGCGTCTGCATTACGAGCCCGCTGAAGGCAAACGTGGTCGTTCCGACCGCCCAGGACGAGCAGCAGCAGCAGCAGCAGCAACAGCAGCAGCAGCAGCAGCAAACGCAACAGAGTTCGGTTCCCCAGCAGGTAGCGATCCCACAGCACACAACGACGCTCGTCGCTGCCCTGCGCAAGCTGTTCCAGGACGTGGAGATCCAGTCGAAGGCGCACCTGCGGGAGAAGTTTCTCGCCGATCTGCGCAGCCTGCGCGATCAGCACGCGGGCAACGTGGAGGAGCTGCAGCGGATGCTGCGCAACATGCGCAAGCGGCTCGACGATCCGCACGTCCTCTCGAAGGAGATCGTCCAGACGTACATGCTGTCGTTGCGCGACGTGCAGGACTACGACGCGATGGTGCAGCTCGTGGACGACCTGCAGACGATACCGAACAAGCAGAACTACATCAACACCGGCCACATGCACTACCTGTACGCGTTCGCGCTCAACCGCCGGAATCACGACGGTGACCGGGAGCGGGCGCTCCGCACCTGCACCAAGGCGCTCGAGAAGAAGGAGAACCACTTCCCGGACATGCTCTGCCTGTACGGGCGCATCTACAAGGACATCTTCGTCGAGTCGAACCACACGGACCGGGAGAGCCTGAAGAACGCGATCATCTGGTACCGGAAGTCGTTCGAGGTGCAGCCGAACGAGTTCGCCGGCATCAACCTGGCGACGCTGCTCGTGATCGACGGCAAGGACTTCACCGACAGCGAGCTGCAGCACATCGGCATGAAGCTGAACAACCTGATCGGGAAGAAGGGTTCGCTGGCGCAGATCAAGGACTACTGGAACGTGGCGACGTTCTTCGAGATCTCGGTGCTGGCGGAGAACTACGCGAAGGCGATCCAGGCGGCGGAGTGCATGTTCAAGCTGCGCCCGCCGAAGTGGTACCTGAAGTCGACGATCGGCAACATCACGCTGATCGATCGGGCGCGGAAGCGGGGCGGCGAGGGGGACGGGCCGGCCGGTCCGGCCGGCCTGGCCGGGCCCTCGATCGAGCAGCAGATCTTCCAGTTCTGGATGGAGTTTTTCCTCGAGGCGACGGCCCGCGAACCGTCCAGCATGGTGCGCTTCCCGATCCTGATCCTCGAGCCGCAGAAGATCTACATGCCGAGCTACGTGTCGATCCACATGGACGCGGAGCAGAAGTCGATCGACATCACCAACATCTGCCAGCAGCACGCGAAGGGCAGCTGCCTCAAGCTGCACGATTTCAACTTTCTCGCGAGCCAGATCAAATCGGTCAGCCTGTACAAGCGGGACGAGCGGTGCGCCTACCTGTACGTGCACCACAACTCGGACGACTTCCAGATGTTCTTCCCGTCCGTCCAGTGCCGGCAGACGTTCTACGATCTGATCCTGCAGATGACGGCCGACCAGGGGTCGGGCTTTATCGACCTGTCGTCGGCGGACACCGGTGCGGACGAGCTGAAGTACGAGTACGACCTGGACGACGAGGGCCAGCGGATCCTGCTCGGCAAGGGCACGTACGGGGCGGTGTACGCGGCCCGCGACCTCACCACGCAGGTGAAGATCGCGGTGAAGGAGGTGTACGAGCGGAACACGCACGACGTCCAGCCGCTGCACGAGGAGATCAAGCTGCACTCGCAGCTGCGCCACCGCAACATCGTCCAGTACTGGGGTTCGAAGTCCGAGAACCAGTACTTCAAGATCTTCATGGAGCAGGTACCGGGCGGTTCGCTGTCCGCCCTGCTCAGCTCCAAGTGGGGCCCGCTCAAGGACAACGAGACGACGATCGCGTTCTACTCGCGCCAGATCCTCGAGGGCCTCAAGTACCTGCACGACCAGAAGATCGTCCACCGCGACATCAAGGGCGGCAACGTGCTGGTCAACACGTACAGCGGCGTGGTGAAGATCTCCGACTTCGGTACCTCGAAGCGGCTGGCCGGGATCAACCCGGCGACGGAAACGTTCACCGGCACGCTCCAGTACATGGCGCCGGAGGTGATCGATCAGGGCGTGCGGGGGTACGGACCCGCCGCCGACATCTGGTCGTTCGGGTGCACCGTCGTCGAGATGGCCACCGGGAAGCCACCGTTCGTCGAGCTCGGCTGCCCGCAGGCGGCCATGTTTAAGGTCGGCTTCTACAAGACGCACCCCACCATCCCGGAGGAGCTGTCGACGATCGCGAAAAACTTCATCCTGCGCTGCTTCGAGGTGAACGTCGACCGGCGGGCGACGGCCGCCGAGCTGCTCGAGGATCCCTTCATCTGCGAGTAAGTGCGAGCTTGCTCGCGTTGCCGGTCTGAGACATTTTTTTTTTATCAACCCCTTTTTTATCTTGGCAGAAAGCACAAAAAGATGCGCCCGTCGTTCAGCAGCAGCAGCACCGGCAGCGGCTTGCCACATCCGGCGGCGGCGGAGTTTTCCCGCAGCGTTAGCATGCCCGCCGATCGGCACAACGTGAAGACGCTCACCTCCCAGCAGAGCTCGGTCAGCTGCAACACGCCCACCTTCAGCTCCGAAACAGAGTAAGTGGGCCCGCCGAGACGAGAAAGGGAGAGAGAGGGGAAGCGGCGAGGGAATTCCGCTTACCGGTGCTTGCCACAAAACTCGTTTCGGACGCGTTACTTCTCCTCACCAGCCTTTTCTCATCGTAAAACGCTTTGTTTTGTTGTCCATTTTCCATTATTTCAAACGTTATTAATTTAATTTATTAATTTTAAATTTGTTTTAGTTACTTTTAACTCACTTTGTACCAGTTTCGTTTTCAATGTTACGTGAAAAAAAATCCCAAACCAGTCAGTTTCACACGCGACAGGCTACTCTCTTTCCCTCCAAAGCAATATCTGTTCTCCAAATGTAATATGCGTTAAATAGTTTAATTTGTTCATTTAGTAAAAAGTAATTCAAAAGAAAACGCCCCTCACCCATCTTGCAAGCCGCTTAAAAACAAACCTTCTACCTTAGCAAATGAACATTAGTCACCATTCATCACGCTCGTGGAGAATAATCTGTGCTTACTTGTGTTTTTTTTTTCTCTCTCTCTTTATTCTTTCTTTTTCGTTTCACATGCGGCCTCACACACACACACCCTGCCTGTGTTCTATTTTCCTGCGCTACCACGTTTCTCCGAACCATTTGTTTGCGTGTTTGTATGTTTACTGTTCGTTTACTTATTTAACAACACCCACAACAACAACCAACAAAAAAACAAACATTTTTAATCGATCATATTCGGTCCATTGGCAATATTCGTTTTTGTTTTTATGTTATTTTTTTTTTTAACTATTTCCCTTATCGACCCGTCGTCCCGCGATATGTGTGTATGCGTGCGTGCGTGTGTGTGTGCGTTGTTTTCTCGTTCCGCGCGTTTTTCCTGCGACGCAAACGAACGAAACAACTCGTAGCTCGTCGTCGATCCCACCGGGGAATTCGCAGGCCAATCCACGGTCGGTTACGGACCGCCGGTACAAGCATTCGCTCCAGCTCACACCGATCAAGATGCCCAAGCACGGTATCAACAGCATCGGGTAAGGAAATGCGTCTCTAATGCTGTTTATTCCTTCGTATGTTTGTGTGTGGGTGTGCGCGCGATTCTTGGCGAATAATTTGCGTTTTAGGTAGGGAGCTGTGTCGGGCTGTTGTTAATATTTATACCTTTGCACACTTTTTCGATTAACAGAAACATTGCCGAGACGCCCTCGCTGGAGATTGAGCCCTCCGAGCAGACTTCAACCGTGTTTCAGCTCAACCGACGTAGTTCCTCCGGTGGATTGCTTTCGCCTGAGGTAGGTAGAATTAAATGTGGCTCATTGTGCGTTGTTCGGATGATGTTTAAACGGCTCTCGGCGTTCCGCACACAGGTCGATATGACGGCAACCGCTGCGAGTAAGCTGCCACTGGCCGGAGACGCGAGCGAAAGCGATGGGTTTTACCTGCTGAAAAAGGATTCGCAGCGTCGGACGACGCTCGACAAGGTGCTCTGCCACGACGTGACGAAGATCTGCGAGCTTTGGCTGACCAAGATCGAGCCGGACGCGAACCAAGAGCTGGCGATTACGCGCGACCATCTCGAGATGCTGCTGAACGGGCTGCGGAGGTACATCGCGCAGCAACGGACCGACACGCTGGAGCAGGTGATCGCACAGCTGAAGGAGCAACCGAACTTCAACACGACCGCGAACGTGCAGCTGCACCTGGCGCTGTACGCGTTCCAGAACACCGTCATCACCGTGCTGCGCTCGCACAACATCAAACCGCACTGGATGTTTGCGCTGGAGAACCTAGTCAAGAGTGCGGTCCACGCCGGCATCACGATCCTGTCGCCAAAGCTTGGCGCGAATCTCGCCGGCAACGCGCCGAACGACGACGAGTACGATGAGGAAAACAATGACATCACCACCACGACGGCCGTGCACGCGAAGCCGAGGGTGCGAGGGCGCGACGAGGGCGAGTACGTGCCGCACTACGACTGTGTCGATTACCACGAGGAGGAACCGGTGGACGAGGCGGACATTGCGGACGAGATGGACCGCTACCTGGCCGGGACGGTGGGCCGGACCGGGGCGACCGTCGTCTCCCGGTCGAACAAGCCGCGGGCGCGAGCGCACGGTGCGGACGGTGCCGGGACGACGCCGCTGCAGAAGAGGCTCCGGTGGAAGACGCTGCACGAGCAGCTCGAGGCACTGCGGGCGGAAAACACAAGACTGAAGGAGTACCTGCTGGAATCTCAACGATCGTACCAGAGTGCCTTCCGGGCGGTGCTGGAGAGCGGTGCGTTCGCCCGCTGCCTCACCGATCAGCTCGTTGCGCTGATGGAGCGCTGCCTGCACGAGCAGCGTGCAACCGTGCCGGATGTGGACATCTCCACCACTAGCACCACCACCACCACCAACAACAACAACAATACTGAGCGTGAAAAGGCCGTGCACGATGTGGAAGCCGACGAAGGGGAACCGGGAATCGGCCAGAGAGATGACGAGGAGGAGGAGGATCCCGGCGATCGACGGTTGGTGGGCTGGTTGCAGACCCAGGGCGTCACGCGACCCGACAGCTTGCGGCGAATCCTGCGCGAAGGGTTCCGGTACGACGATTTCCTCTACGAGCTCGAACGGAGCGATCTGCGGCGGTTGGGGCTGCGGTAAGGCGGATTGCGCAATTCAGCGATTGCTGCACATTCCGAAAAGATATCGAAAAAGGGCGATATGTTTGCACTTTTATACTCGTTTGTTTACATCGCTGTCAGATGATAAAACCACCGTGTTATCATCTGTCAGCGATGTAAACAAACGAGAAGAAAAAAAAAATACCATCTGACGGGCGTTTGTTTACATTTCGTTTCATTGGCAGACTGGGCGAAGAGCTTCGCATTTGGAACGCGTTGCGGAAGCACCGGCGGCTGCATCCACCGAAAAGGGCGCACACCAACGATGAGGAGGATGCCGATGGTACGGCGGCGGAAATGGTACGCTGGCAATACCACCACCATCACAACTGCGTGGATGAGGATGAGCACACTGCTGGCGGCGGTCCGATAGATGCCCGCTAGCGGGCTAAACTCCTCCTTCCCGAACCTCCTCGCGACAATCAAAATGCTGCCTTTTCCTTCCCCGGTCAGAGGCCAGCACGCCATCGGATGCAATCTGTGATGTGTGCAATATTGCGCACTGCTAAACAAAAAAAAACCCAACCCGTACCACTGTGGCAGCTTCGTTTATTTCGTTGTTAAGCAGAGCGGAGGTGGATATTTTAATACGAGAAACGCTTTACCATAGTGTGTGTGTGTGTGACTACGCGGAGAATAGCTAGTGGAAGCTAGGGACACGTACACACACACAAACACACACAAACGCGCAATGACAATAGCTACCTAGAAAAAGGAATGCCGATAGCAATAAATAACGCACAATGCTTATGCTTACCGTTCGGGTAACCACCGCAAACACCGAACACCGTGTGATATTTATCCTGTTCGCGCGCAAGAAGAGCCGAAGCAGCTTCGAAAGGCAATATTGTACTTTATTTTGGACAGAAACGGAAAACAATCGACTCTAGAGACGACCACCCGGTCGTTGGCGTTTTGAAACAGCGTTTGCGTGTACGTTTTTTGTATAGCAAAAAAAGAAGCAATAGTTTGAAATGCGTTCGATGCGGAGTCGGAAATCGGTGCGAGAATTAAATTATTATTAGATAACAGAGGTAACGGCCGACATCGGCCGGTTCTTCTTCCGCCATTCAGTAATACTTTACGTCGTCAGAAACACATCACTGTTTGTTAAGCTGAGCGCTTTTTTGTTGTTGTTGTTTTTTTTTTTGTATAAGCAAGCGTGTTACCAGCGCGTATGGTTAAAATCACCACGACACTAGGATTAGGATTATTAATGCAAGTAGGAGCGAAAACAATGGAACAGAATCTGTGTGCGTGTGTTACGTGAAAAGTTGAGTGGTGGTCGCTTTGCCCCCGGGTGTGTCCGGAAGCTGTTAAACAGCTGTTAAATAAATAAATAAGTTAATAACGTAAGTGCGTTTCGCTTTTTTTTCGGGGGGCACTTTTTGGGCAGCACAGTTTCCTCTTGCAGTTGTGTGAGTGTGTGTTTAGTAATAGTTAAATGTGAAAGCATTCGAGAACACACCGAAGAAGCGCGCTCGTTAGCGGTGTGTTTTTTTGCGCGGACACACACACACACGCTCTGTTTGATCTGCCCTTCCGTCCCGAGCAGCACTATTTGCCGAGCAGAATCTTTCGCGTAGCGCCAAAGTTGAGCCCGGCCTGAGTGGCACCCTTGTTCGAACCGGCCTGCAGACCGATCAGACCCTCGCCGGCACGCAGCTGCTCCTCGGTGAACTCGCGCCGGTTTTCCTCCGCCGGTCGGGGTCCCAGGTAAGGGCCACGGAACTCTGGATGCTTGTAGCACTGCCGGGAAAAACGGAAGAAGATGGGTTAGATTATTTCGGTACACTTTTATACGGGTGGCAGGCAAACCTACCGCACGACCGACGGCGAAGATGGTCGTCGTGACGAGGGCAACGTTTTTACGATCCCACAGATCGGTCGTCTGGAAGAGGTCGACATCGGCGACACCGTACTTAATGCACGCCTTCTGGAACCTGTGCGACGAAATCATTTTATTAGATAATATACAAATTTTGCTCAGCTTTTATGTCTTATAAAAATAAAATAAATTAACGAAAAAAGAACCCATATTTTAAGTTTAATGATTTGTCCAATTTTTGCCACGCTACCGACCTAACGGAAACACACATTTTGAACACGTTTTTAAAATTCATCCGAGCCGCACGAAGAGCAACGGATTGCGTCGAACTGTCAAACACGGTCCTGACAGGAGGCAATCGAGATCGCCGTGAGAGTCCCGCGGGTTCGTCGCTCGCAATGTGAGAGTAAATCGATAAGCGAAGGAACAGGAACGCAGCAATTGCTCGGAATAATGGGCGCAAGATGCGAAAGCGCGGGGTCTTAATCGCGCCATTTGTTTGGCGTTTCTGGCCGAACGGGTGCGCATATCGCTGCCAACCTTGCCTTGGTTGGCAATTACGAAATATTACGAAAATAATTACGAAATAATTACGTTTTTGCAGTGAGAAAAACAAACCGTAAAAGTGAATGAAAACTGCTTGGACGAAAAATAAAATTGGAATGATTATTTAATTTGAAAATTCGGTTTTAAACGGCAAAACGCAAAAAAAAACGTTGCCGTTCAACGATCTCCGCTTGAAAACAGTGAGCGTTTGCGTTATAGCAGAATTGCAACCCTCCTTGCCGCATGCGTTCCTGGTGAAAATTTGACCCGTTTTCGACCGGTTTCAACATGTTCGTCGACTGGCAGACGACATTTGCCAGCCCGACGATATCTGACAGCCACCCCAGGCGCTTTTGTTTCGAAATGTTGAATGTGCGAGAAGCACAACCATTTTTATAGAAACTTTCCTTCCCGCCGGAGTGGCGAAAATGCATGCAGAATGATCAAAATCTCAATTTTCCACATTTATTAGCGTTCGTTCTCAATGCGGTCGGTAGGAAACGCGCGCCTTCTCGTTTGCATTGCCGACGTCTGTGATTGGGCGCGCGCATAACAAGTCGTACTTTTACCATACTTTCTACCAGGCTAGCAGCATCGGTGGAGTGTTCGTACACGGGCCGCCGACCGTACGCGAGCAGGCGAACGCGCAAGCAGGACCACCGCGCGCTGTGGTCGCTACAAGTTGCAACACGTTCTAGCACGCAATCGCCGATTTCTACCGGGAGAGCAGCATTGCGTGCAGGTTACGTGGGTCGGCACGCTACACCCCACAACCAGCTGTGAATCGAACGGACAGTGCGTAGCGAAACAGCTTTCGCTGATGTTTTAGATGCATCGATTTTTTTATCGTTCAATTTTAATTTTAATACAATTTTTCGATTTTAATTTTAATTTCCGCATATTGGGAAATATAAAAAATTTACAAAAATTTTCTCAAATCTCTCAACCTAAATAAAAGAATTTTACGCTCATTCATGGGGAATTCAAATTTAGGAGCATTTGGCTTAAAATAATACGTTGAATGTTCAACATTGCATCATGCTGTAGTATTTACTCATTTTTGTCAAGTGAAATTTGAGGGAACAAGAAATTTCAGAAGATATGCAAGAAAAAACAAATTGATAAATTTATGTATATATTACTTTCGCTCGATCAAGAAATAAAAAATTACGAGTGTGTTTTAGAATCGAGTTATTTGACGTGAAACATAAAAAAAATAATTTGTATTTTGCTTTAAACCACTCGCAATTGCGAAAATATTGCAAAAATAGATTAATATGATTTTTTAAAATAAGAAAATAAAGCGTGAAAACGATGGTGATACATTTCGGTGACGCACTGTATAAAAGTTCGCAGTCGACAGTCGGTTGCCTCCTGCCCGCATGCGATCCGCCTTTCAATGCGCACCATGCCGGTTCGCCGTATTCGTCAAAGTTTTCGCGCATGCGCACGAATCGCGCGAAGCAGTGGAGCAGCCTGCTGGCATACTAGCGCTGGTGCTGTAACCCTGGTACTGGTGGTACCCAGTCCGACCCGAATCACGGGCGCGCACTGGGTGTCGACAGCATCCTCGGCACAACGGTGCCTAGGGAGTTGGAAGCAAACGAACTACTCACTGGTTGATGTTGTCCATCATCTTGTAGTCACCGCCGGAAGTGTTGATCTTCGGTACGATGCCCGGCGACAGGCGGTTCATGAGCCGGCAGAGCAGGATGCCGTCGCGCAGGCAATCCTCGTACACGTACCCGGCCGGGAACTTCTCCCCGATCACCGTCTCGATCCAGTGCTGGGCTTCGCGCTCCTGGTCCCGATCGCGCTTACCGGCAACCTGTGGGGATCGAGAAGAAGAAATATATTTTTCGTTCGTTTTTTTTTTTTGCACAGTGGTTGCGGAACCATCTGTCAGTGACGGACGCGGACAGTGGTTTCGGCGTTCGACTCCTAGCAGTCATGCGCTGCCGATACCGGCGGTACACAGAAAACCTGTTTCAATTTTGACACCGCTGCGCCATGTCCCTTGCAAATCATATTTTCCCATCTAAAAACACCTGTTCCAGCTGCTTTGCGCGCCAAGAGCCTTTTCATCTGATCTTTCTCACTATTCGTGGAGCAGCACAGCGCTCGAAACAGAAATTAACGGAACGTAAACGACTGCATTTCGAAAGGAAATAGCGATTCGACCCAGTCTGGAGCGAAAATGTCACGAAAAACATGCGCTCCTGTTCGAGATGGAACCCGTTTCGACCGGTTTCAATCAACCGAACCGGGTGGGTGCAATTCGTGGTTTGACAGGACAGCACAGAACCAGAGTCGGGGTTGCCAAACGTGCCGCTTTTCGATACGATAAACGCACGGTATGCCTACCAGGCGACTCCATAGCTTCTTCATGCTCGTCTCGTCCCGGTAAGATCGGTGTGAATATTGTACTCATAATTCGAACATTGATCTAAATTTATTGAGAATTTTTATTAATTGAAGACTTTGGTGGACGGGATAAAAACATTTGTCGCTAACATTAAAGCGATTTACCAGAAGTAAATCGAAAGAACTTAATTTTATTATTATCAAAACAATTAGTTTAAGCAATTGTTTTGATCGTACAAGCTGTCAACTTGTGCGGCATGGATAGACCTGTGTGTAAACCAACCTTGATTAAATCTATTGTTATGATAATAATGCTACCATTCTCTTTTCTTTCTTGAAGAAAGCAATGAAACTATTATTTATGATCATTATTAATAAACGAAGAATATAAAGGCAATAGAAACAATATAAAGTAATAAGAAACAAAGAACAATATAAAAGAACATAAAACTTCTTTAGAGCGGAGAAGTTTTGGTGAAAAGTTTCAATATAAAATGTTATTTATTTTTCTTAGTCGTTTAAAACGCTCTTGTGACCAACGCTCTGGATAATTCTTGCGGTTTCCATGGCCAAAATTCAACGGCTATTAAATGAAACGAGAGGTTGTAATTGTGTAGGCTAAATTTGATTATAAGGTTGATAATTGTTCGAACTTCTCTGCCCAAATGTGGTGAATTCCTATTTCTCCGGAACTAGTAACAAGATAGAATTTCTGGAGAAAGAAAAATAGACCATTTTTCCAACACGGTCACGCTCGCCAATCCAGTGTGGAGTTCACTGTCCCGGTAATGCTATTCGGTGCCGCTTGGACGATCCGAGTACCGCACCGTGTGGAGGTGGTGCGTTGTTCCCCGCGAAAAAAGCGAAACGTTCTGGAACGCGAGCGGCTTCCATCTACCAACGGAAAAGTGCCGTGAAAAATGGAAACCACTTCTCAACCGGTTTGAAAACGCTACACCCACTACCCTTTCCCCAAAACACTGCGAACGCAGCGGCAGGCACTTACGTGCGGGGGAGGTGAAAGAAAAATACAGCACCAGTTTGTAGCAAGCAGGGCCGTTCCGCAAAACAAAAAGGCGAACGCAGCCGCTCCATGTTCACGGTTCGTTATTTTAAGATCCATCACTACCGAACCACGCGTTCCGAACCGGCCGCCATTAGCTTAGTCGTATGAAAAATGGATGCCGAGGCGGTGGGGAAGCAAGACGGGCGACCGGAAAGAGGACACATGTGCCTCCTACATGATGTCGTTCGCGTATACAGATTGTGCCCTTTTCACCGTCCTTAAGATGCACGGCCAATATCTCGCCCCGAAAGACTGTGCTGTGACCTGTGCGTTGTGGGCAGCAAATCGGTTGCCGCTCTCCGTCTGTCCCTCTTTCGCTCAGCCCCGACACCGTCACCGCTCGTTAGAAAGCAGGTTATTTATGATGTTTACCGTGCCGAGGACGCCATTAGAAACGGGCAACAGGAACGACAGCACCGCGTTCGGCGAACAACAACACCGACAAGATTAATCCAACGCCCGTCCAGATGGATGCACTGTCACCTTCAAAACCATCAATACCACGATTTTTAGTATCCGGATTTGCCATCCTGTTCTGCCATCCTGTTCTGCTGGCGTTAAAACTTTACATCCCGGCCGTATAAACAAATACGAGCGCAAGCGCGCGCCCGCTCGCTCCACATTGTAGGAAATCAACTTGCCGCAACATCAACCAGAGGCCACCGTTCTGGATGATGTCATTGAGGATAACTTCCCGTCCCGGCCGTTAGTTCCGATTGGAAAACACCCGCCCTCGGGGTGTGTGTGTGTGTGCGATTATAATTAGTAGATGAACGTAGCCGTCGAACGAACGTCGATTTGTTCGTCCAGCATTGACGTCACCCATTTGTGTTTTTCGTAAAAAAGGAACAATTCACTGTCCTTCCTCGCGACCTCCATGAAAAATCCATTAGATAGCCGACTCGGCCGGGCTATATCCACGATGATTTCTTCGTTGTTTGGTGGTAATATTACTTATGTGGAAGGCAATCGTATCCGACATTGCTCGGGACATCTTGAGTTTCAACAACCAGTGATTTAGATCCAAACATTCAAATTCAAAATCAATTCAAACATCAAAATGAAACTTTCATTCTATGACGATGACCTTGCTGTTCCAGATTGCTGTTCCACCTGTCACCAATACCGATGAGAATCTATTTTGTTTCAGTTGAAACAATATGGTGACCGCTGAATTAGTGTTCCAAAATAAAACATTATTGTTTTATGTTCTCTTACTATGTAAGCATGTAAGCTCTTTAATGTTCTTTTACCCCTCGGCTAGGAAAATCATACATGGCATGTTTTACGCTCACAGATTTATTGATATCACTCCGATCGCTTGACCCACTGCTACCCAAGAAGCATCTTCTCTTTCCTTCACTCCGCCGGATGTGCCATTGTAGCTGCAAATAATAAAAACGGCATTCTGGATTTCATTTTTTGCACGAAACAAGCTACTGTCGAGGGACGGTGCTAAGGGGTTAGGAGCAGTTTTTTGGAGGCATTAGGTGGCGGTGAGGGGAATACGGCTTTCCCGACCGAAAAGCAAATAATCACCTCCTGCAGCGCATGCGCATTGGTGTGTGCGATCCGTGTGTTTTTTTGTGTGTTATTTTGCTGCTTCTTTCTCGCCCATTTCCTTCGCCTACGTTTCCTGTGGAAGAGAAATGGTCGGCACTTTTGCGGAGGCGGCACGGAGTGCGAGTGTCGGCGGTGGTGCCTTACTGAACGTTGGCTTCGATCTCGGGCGCACGATCGCACAAGAGAGAGTGAGAGATAGATAGCGAGAGCGAGAGAGAAAGAGAGCGGGCAGGTCGCAAAAGAGACACGCGCGCCTGGATCGCCGAAAATTCTGCCAAACTCGACACCACACAAAATTCGCCCGACTGCTAAAGAGCCGGCACAGTTCAACGCAGATCGGCATACGGTGAGGATAGTTGTGGTCGTTCAGAACCCAGTGTCTCCAAGTGTGTGTGTGTGTGTGCTAGTGTGCTTCAGTTTTGGCGGTATTATTCTTGGAGCTGCTCCTGTTAGGCTTGTGAACAATCAACCCATATCAATCAACTCAATAATGGCGGTATGTGTGTAAAAACGAGCGTCGATAAGCGTTACGGTGTTGGATTTTATCTCAAATCTCTCTCCAGGTACTATGGAGAGCTATCGTTCAGGGACGTTTGTGCTAGTGATTGAAATCATTCACGTTCCATACAGATACAGTACGAACAATACATTGACAGAAAGATGGACAGTTCTTTTTTGTCTCTCCTCTAATGACCATTTACACCTGAATGCCAATAGTCGGTGCGCATGCGAATCTGCAATCCAACAACGGCCATAATGGTTTTTTTTTTTTTGCGCAACGATCAGTGCACAATCCAACCAAGGAGGTGTAGACTCTTCTCGGTATCGGTCAATGGTCCGGAAAGGAATATAATTAGCAGCCTGCCGGCAAGCGTGGGCAGCTGTTTTTTGTAACAAAGAAGTGTCCATTCGATGACATTAAGCGTTCATTTTTGTGTAGTACATCCTCGTGCGTTCGGCATCAGCCTGCTGTTGGCAACGAATTTAGCTCCTGGTTCCATTGGGTTTGCCTCCACGCGCTCGCGCTCTCCTGCTCACACCGCTTGCGCAAGCAGGACGGATTTTCGTCGTCCATTTGCCTGGAAAGCGATCGATCCGGCCTTAGTGACAGCTCGCTTGACTTGACTGATAGGATTCCACGAACTAGAAACGCTTCTCCATGCGCTCGTTCCACGTCCACTAATGGAACGCGGCAGTGTTGTGTAGGGCGTGTATGTTCCTATTTTTAGCTACGGCCGTATGTTGATGGAAAAACATTGCCAGCGGCCAGTGATGAACCTGAACCAACAAACGCTTCGGATGGAAATTCGCGAACATGGCACGTTTATAGGTTTATTTTAGTGGGAAGCAGGGGGTTAGGGCCATAAAACCTCTCCCCTCAGCGGGTTTTACGACTTGCGAGTGATGCGTGTGTCTGCATGTGTTTATTCTTTTTTCTCTCTCTCTCTCTCTCTCTCTCTCTCTCTCTCTCTCTCATTCGATAGCCCCGCAACAAGGAACAGGAAGCTGAAGTGCTGCAGTGGATCAGCGATGTGCTGGGCGAGAAGCTGCCGCCGGGCGCGTACGAGGACGTCCTGAAGGACGGTGTCGTCCTGTGCAAGCTGATCAACAAGATGGCGCCGGGCTCGGTGAAGAAGATTCAGGAGCGCGGTACCAACTTCCAGCTGATGGAGAACATCCAGCGCTTCCAGGCGGCGGTCAAGAAGTACGGCGTGCCGGAGGAGGAGATCTTCCAGACGGCCGACCTGTTCGAGCGGCGCAACATCCCGCAGGTGACGCTCTGTCTCTACTCGCTCGGAAGAATCGTAAGTAGCTAGTGCCCCGGCAAAGGTACACCCGATCGCGATTTTCCACTAACATGTGTGCCTTTTTACCCCCTTCGCGCCGCAGACGCAAAAGCACCCGGAATACAACGGTCCAACGCTCGGACCGAAGATGGCGGACAAGAACGAGCGCAACTTCTCCGAGGAGCAGCTGCGTGCGCACCACGGCGAGCTGAACCTGCAGATGGGCTACAACAAGGGTGCCTCGCAGGCCGGCCAGGGCTCGTTCGGCAACACGCGCCACATGTAAGGGGCGGATGGGGAACGATCGCCCCGCCGGAACCGGAGTGCTATATTAGTGTTTTGGTGTTTGTTCTTCTTCGAGTACAACAACAACCGACCGCGGCTCGTCTTACACATTCATCCATCCCGCGCGCTCACCATTCGCTTCAGTGGAGCAACAACCACATCCATTCGTTTACCGCCGGCGCACTCCGGGGCCTTTCCCCAAAACCGGGCTCAACGTGACGAGAACGGCGGCCGACTTCGACGATCCGTCATTTGTGCATCATTGCTATTTTTAGGTTAAAAACACGAAAACGCTACGCCTATCGCTTCTCCGTCCCGTTCGCCTCTCCCGCGTACCGTGGTGAATGCCCGTTTGCTCACCGCAACCTATGACACACCTACGCGCCAAATCTAACCTTCATCTTAAGGACGTCGTAGTGTGCTTCACACACACACACGCGCGCGCGCGCGCACGGGAGAGGGATTAATCTATAGTACGTAGCTATTAAAAATACACACGCACATAAACACTTATAAATACACGATCACAAATTTCATCGCCTCGTGTCCATTCATCCATCCATCCATCAAAACACCTCCAATTCGTCCGGTGCACACACCCGGTGCAGTAGCTCCTTCCAGCTGTCCCGTATTTCGGACGCGGCGGCGTCCTGTTGGTGGTTCGCACCAACCGCCCGTGTGCTGTAAATGTGTTTCTTTCGACCCAGTTTTAATGCGCTTTCCTAGCGCGGTTAATAACTTACGCCCCACTTACGAACTCACTTCTTCTACTAGTGGCTATTGTTCTTGTATTATAGTGGCGTACGTACGGTCGCAAATAAATAATAATGTCACTGACGCTAATCACACGTCGTGTTTTATTTTTGATTACCCTCCCTGCGCCAAAACAAATCAAGACGATCGCGAGCGAGCGAGTGGGAGGGAGGGGAGTGTGGCCGCGACCTTCGTACCGGTAGAAGCGCGTCAATGCAGTCACGGGCGCAGGGGGTGCCGGTTCTGAACAGATTAGTACCCTCCCGTAATGACGCCGACGGATCTTGAACCGAGCGCTTAGCAGCCGACCGGTCACTTAATTATCAGTTATCATTCCCTGCACCGCGGCTTTATTAACACCCGCGTTGCGTTCGGAACCGTAGCGTTCGGCGGTAGCGGCACCGCCACTAACTACAACTTAATTATTTCAGCGCCAGCCCGACCTCCAGCCGGCCAGCCCCGCACCGACGGTGGGTTCGGGTTGGCGATTGGAAATGCGACTATAATTACGGGCGTGTGTTATGACAATGGGAAGCAGCAGCCTCGTAACGTGCGCTCGGGTTCGAACGGGCTAGAAATCTCTAGAATCCGGGGTAGTATGCACGCATGGAAGACGCTCCAAGTGGGACCCGGGGACCCCGCTATTTCTTGCCTTCCCGCCATCTGGTACGTCATAACTTATATCCGATTGCGGACAGCTGCTACGCTCTATAAATTTCTGTACACAGCGCAGCGCCGGCAGCACCGATCCCGCATCAAGGTTGACGTTCGAAAAAGATAAACACAAACGTCCACACCCGCCCCCGATACATTTGTTTTGCTTGCGAGAATATTTATGCAAGGTTCGGATGGTCACCCGTCACCTGCCAGCTGCTATTAGATCCCGAATCAAGGGCTCGCTACTAGCGGGAGTTGTGAAAGTGTTATGCGCTTCCCACCGTTCGACCGGGTCGTCTAAACAGAAAGAATTCCTTATCTGCTACACCGTGATTCGCCCATTGCTTTGGAGGTCAAATCGCAAACGCCATGTTGGATGTTGGATTACACCCGTTTGTACATAATGGCCGTGAGCGGTCACGGAAACATTGTCATCAAGAGCGGGTTGCATAATTTTTCGCGAGCGTGCTGCAGCATATGCGTGATGAAGAAACGCAGCGTGGAGCTAGGAAAAAAAAGCTCTCCCTGCCGGTTTTGTTCGCGTCGTTTGCAAACGATGACGATGCGCACCGGGCGGGAAATCGGAAACTTGGAAGCCGTTGACCTTTCGACGTGTCATCGTGACTTGCAGCGAGTGCCAGCGCTGTCATTCGATCCGGATGCAATGCGCAATCGATGAAGATGATGACCCCAAAAAAAAAAAACAAAAAAAAATGCCAATTATACGGCGTGTGCCGTCGCTAGGCTAGGGAAGTTTCATAAACGTTGGTGCGTTTAGGATTACGCTGCCCCGCCACGCAACCGGCGACAACAGTTTAGCACGTTTTCTTCTAAACACTCGCCGGAATCATAGGTTCTAGCAGCTGTGCTGCTCGTGGTGGCGGTAGGGCGACCGCGAAACCTAACCTCTCTCCGTTGCCCACGCTAGGTAGGGATGGATTTCTAAGAAAGAGAGAGAGAGAGGGAAAGACCGAGACCGGGCCGTTCTGACCGGGGTGGCAAAGACGAGTGGAGGGGGAGGGGGGGGGGGGAAGGGCGGGGGGGGGGGGCTGGGGGCCGGGGTGGCAAAGACGAGGGGGGGGGGGGGGGGGGGGGGTATGAGTTGCGGGTAAGTGAGCAGTGCTGATTGCATCGTTTGCAACTCCACTCCACAAATCGAGCCGAGGTACATAAAGCCCTATATAAATCGTGGCTTCTCCGTTGCTGGAGCTTTCAGACGTCCGTTGGTTGCAGGGTGTACTAGAAACGGAGGCTGTGCGTGCTTGCCAGAACTTTTTCGTGTGAGGTCTATTGCTTGCGGGAGGTGAAAACGTGCTCTCTCCTTTCGGACATCCCGGGAACCAGTGCGAACGCTAGGTGTTTTAAAGAAGTGAAGTTTGGAGGAAGAAATAGTGCTATTCCGGTGGTTTTCAACACTCAACGCAGAGCCGCTTGCAGTTGCTACAACTTCAACCTACGTACAGCCAAACCCAACCATGTCGCCCTCGTGCTCGTGGACTTGCTGGAGTGACCGGTTCCGGTTGCTCGGACTGGCCAGCCTGCTCGCGCTTGTTTGCATTCCAAGTGGCACGGCCGCGGGCATGCCGTTTGAGACGAAACGTAGGCAAAACACACCGCTGCCGGATGTTCTCACCAACAACAATAAAACTCAAACTCTTCTTCTATTCCCTTCGGTTTCCCACGGCACGTGGCGGTGCAGCGGAGTTCATCCAGACGTGTCGGTTCGATCAACAAAACTTCGTCGACTGCTCGACCGCATCTGTCCAGGGATTGTTCGACAAGCTCGTTACCGGTAAAGATACAGAGTGGGAGAGAGAGCATGCTTTTGCGATTTCTATACCTAGGTTAGAAGTGAGGTTAGAAGTAGAAATTGGTGCACCTGCGTTCGCCCATCGGCAACCTTCGCTTCTTTTTTTTTTTCTCTCTCCCCAACGGATGGATGGAGCGCGTACACGAGATGCCTCAGTGCACACGGGCGTCTCTATCTTGAACGGGCCTTGAACTGGCTGGTTCGCATACCGAGCCCATCGATCGGCGGGATTACACAAGATATCGTTCGTTCTTGCTGTTGCGGTTAATGGCGGTTGCGGGCAAAATCGGACCTGGGAAAATCTCCGCGGCCTACTCGCGCGCGCGCGCGCGCCATTTGCGTTTCGGTCGATAAAATTTGACAGCTACAAGTTATCGACCCGCTTGGGAGAGAGTTAAAATCGATGTTGCCAGCGACCAAACCTACCGGTTTGGAGACTGGTTGCAAGGTTAGGCGTAAGTGGCACCGCGGACTGGGTGTGAGGTTTTTGGGGCGCGCCTATGGAGGTCAATGCAAACGCAGCTAGAAGTCTCGCCGGTTCTCGCACACACGGCGCCCGCTGACATGGTGACCAAATATCGTGACCGGTCGCGTCCGCCAGCCACTGGTAGCTACCATGTTTGGAGCACGCGTAGACAACCGGGCCATTGACCGTGTTACGGCTACGAAAGCTGCAGGTGCTGTTAGATTTTATAGCAAACTAGCTGCACTAGTTGCTTGCTTTCTTGCGCCGGCACGATTGGAATGCCTTGGAGTGTGCTGGCCACTGACGGAGACTGCTTTTTCTCATCCCCCTCCCCCAAAACCAGGCATCGAAGGGCTCGAGCACGTCGGTACGATCGACCCGATGAAGATCAGCAAGATACGGATTCTGCAGGGTGATGGACCGGTCAGTGTCAACGCGTCGCTCTCCAAGGTGGTGGTCACCGGTTTCGCCAGCACGAAAGTCGTCCGGAACGTGTAAGCTACCATGTCCATAGGCGCTGACCGTTCTCGTTGCTAAGAAATGTTTGTCCTCTCTTGGTGTCGCAGTGTCAGTAGCAAAGATTACGGCTGGGAAACCCACATCCGGCTGCCGAAGATGCGCCTGGAAGGCAACTACCACATGCAGGGCCGCATCCTGGTGATCCCGCTCAACGGGCACGGCAAGTGCTGGTTCGAGCCAAGTGAGTAGCGCACAGCCGCCCCATTTATTCACATCCAACCAGAACCCCAAACGCGAACCTCCAACGAATTGCAGGTGGCATGGACATCATTATGCGCACGGCGACCGAACTCTACCAGCGGGACGGGCACGTGTTCTACAATGTGACCGCGACCAAAGTGGACTACACGATATCCGGCCTGCGGCTCCACATGGGCAACCTGTTCGAGGGCGTGAAGGTGCTGGAGGACAGCACCAACCAATACCTGAACGACAACTGGCGCCCGGTTTCGGAGGCGCTCAAGCCGATCATTGCGAAAACGATCGAAGACATCCTGCTCGCGATCATGCAGAACATCTTCAACCAGATACCGGCCGACTACTTCGTGGAGGATCTGCCACGTGCGGGCCCGTAAGGGGGCGGCCTGGGAGGGCCAACGCCCGTAACCTGTACATAAGTTTATGGCAATGCCATTTTTTTTTTATCTCATGTTTTGCTTCACAAAATAAAAGCTGTAGTAGAGGATAGTGTACAAGGGGCTCGTATCGCTTTCTTTACGACCTAACGTGGGTCGGAAAAGTGTACTTTCACTTGGGTATGGTCACTTTAAATGATACGGATAAATGACAAAAGAAACCTTTTTTGTCCGAAAACATATTTTCCATTTTCCACCGAGTGTGATAAAAACTTTTTGTATTGATCGAAAGCAGGACAAATTTTATGGAACAGGCTGGAAGATAAGGTGAGGTAGGTGGAAAAATAAATCAAAAATGTATTGTACAACTAAACGAGTAACAAAACACCACTGGGTTTAAAGTTTTGAATAACGTACAACACAGATTAACTTTTGAGTTTGAATATCATCCGTCACACATAGCCGCCCACGTTGAAATGCAAATTTGGGGGAAAATAACTTGGTTGCATTGTTGTGTAAAACACACAGCACGGGCAGACATTCGTGGCACTTACTGTACGCAGATTTCGTGCAAAAGTTGAATTTCCATTCGCGTTTCGAACTTCCTCCGCAACGATAAACACAAAAAACGCCACATCCGGTGGAAACGGTGCGCCGAAAGAAATTGGTCGAATGGTGCGCCGAAAGCAATTGCGTCTAAATTTAGCATGCGGATGGGTGTGCGCCAGTGTGCTGCGGATTCGCGTACATCGCAATCCACGGCGCTAGTGGCAACACGTTCTATGCCGTCGGTATCAAGAGCGCAGGGAAGCGCAAAGCGCAACAGCGCAGGGAGCACAGGGTGCGCCTCCAACGAACCGAACGTAGCCGCAATTGCTGCGCCCCTGGTAGACGTTGCGTCTAGAGCAAGTGTTTTCTGCTGCCCCACTCTAAACCGTGACGCAAACACGCCAGTTCATTCGTAATAAAAAATCTAAACACAATGTGTCATCGTCGCAAGCACGGCGCATTGAATCATCTCCGCCTCCAGCAATCCTGCGATCCTAGTAGGTCCGACTTCAAGAGCAAGTGTTTTTAATAAAAACAATTATCTTCGTCTCCTGGTGTCAGCGTCCGAAGGGGTGAGCTTGGGAGCAGCAATTCATTTCTGTCTCCACCTGATCAATCCTGCGACCCTAGTAAATGTTCACTTCCAGAGCAAGTGTTCTATGTTTCGCGACACAATGGCGCAACTTGGTAACTAACCTCCTGCTGCGCACCTGCTTAACCAGGCGATACGAGTATACCCGTCCTGCTCAAAGTTTAAATCACCAGCTCATTCTCTTCTGCCCACACCCACTTCATCCTGCGACCCTATGAGATGATCACTTCGACAGCAAGTGTAGTATGTTTCTCGACAAAATAGCGCACCTCGACGACCTTCTGCTGTGCTCCTCATACATTTGTTAGGAAAACAAATCACCATCTCCTGGTGTCATCGTCGGAACAGCTGCGTGTGGGGGCAGCGATCCATTTCTGTCACCACCTGTTAAATCCTGCGACCCTAGTAGATGTTCACTTCCAGGGCAAGTGTGCTATGTTTCGCGACCCAATGGCGCAACTTGGTAACTAACCTCCTGCTGCGCACCTGCTTTACCAGGCGATGTGAGTATATCCGTCCTGCTCAAAATTTAAATCACCAAATCTTTCATTTCTGCCCACACCCTATTCTTCCTGCGACCCTATTATACGTTCACCTCCGGAGCAAGTGTAGTATGTTTCACGATTGTGCTCATCGTAATCGTTTTGTCTCATTCATAATTGAGCCAGAAACACGGTCAGGCCATTCTTAGTTACAAGAACAGCTGATTTGCGCGCGGCGGTTGTCTTTCTTCTCTGCCTCCGTTGTTAAGATTTTTAGCTAGCCCGTTTCGAACTACTATCCCCCGTGTCATGCGATCTTGGTAGTTGGTTCGATTTGTCCGAACGTGTTTCGAACGTGTGTTCGAAATTTTCGAACATAGTGCCCCTGCCCCTGTAGGAGCATTCCGTGCTCGCTACCGCACGACTAATTATCTCAAAACAATACATAAAATTAAACGTTAAATTTTTATGGTTTGGTAGCATGATCAAA
>KI915048.1:4340-289434 GCA_000473445.2 Anopheles farauti
ACAAATTAACACCATATCTATAGCCACTCGCGACTTGTTCGGGCAACGCAGCTGGGTCTTAAAACAATGGCTTCTATCCTTTGGCCTTTAGCACCGATCGGTACGACGTTCGAAAGGATACTGGATGCTGGATATTAGCATCTAACTCGTAAAAGTGTGCCTGCTTTCCTCATCGCACCCGATGAGGAACTCTGCGGTGACTCTGAGAGACTCTGCGGTGAGCCGACGGTGATGGGAAGGAAAGGAATAAAGGCTGCCTCGCATCAACGGCTGCCGAGTATGGGGCTAAAGTAATGTCCAGTCGCCGTCGCCGAAGCGGTGCGGAGGTCGCATCCGTACGACGGGGAAGATTTCAGATTTCCACCGAAGATGCTCACCGTTACACTGATGGGGGGACTTTCGGTATGGCATCTTAACGACTCGAGATGGCTGAGTTGCGATAGTTGTCGTGAGGGCAACAGAGACGGAGCTTTATTGATCTACGTATCGAACGCATTGGAAGAGCGTTCGACAAGTACACAACACGTCATCTGGCGAGCGTTATCGCTGCTGAACCAAGGGTGAAGCGGAAGTATAAAAGACGTAATGTTAATCTTCCGCTTGAAATATATTCTAAACGATTCTAGCCGCAGCGTGATGCTAATGAGTGGAGAAGATGTTATCCATTAGCCGATAAAAGTGAGTGCACATCGTAAATCAATGCTGATAACATGCCTCCGTGAGCGAAGTTATCTTTCAAGATGTGATTTCTGGACTGTTGGTTATAGATAGAGGATCGACGTTGAAGGACGTTACCTAAAAATAACGACAAAAATAAAATAAAAAAATGTCATAGTTTCTGTAAATACCAAACAGCGTTACTTTACGTATGTTTTTTTTTTTAATAACTGTAGTATTGTACTGTAGTAACTGTATTATGATTTTTGATAGAACTTATGAATACAAATTTAGCACAAATATAGAATTTTGTCAACAAATTCGTGATCAAAAAACAGATATATTTTTCCTACGTATAGAAGAACATATAGAACTATTTCTGCGTAACACATTACAACTACGAACCAACATATTTCGAATCAACATGAGCACGCATTTGATTGTTGACCGACCATATCCGTTCAGGAGCGGATGTTCATGACAATGCCAAGCGTTATGGGACATTTAGTTTCTAAATCAAGCAGCCACTCAGCGAAATGTTAAACAAATAGAACGTTCGAGAGCGCGTCTGGCCGGTAGCATCGAGCGAGCACCGCACCCCGCGAAAAATCACGCTGATTAATGATTCATCAATCTTCCGTCAATTCGTCAATCTGTTATTCGTCGAATCAGTCCCGCGTCCTGCGTCCCGCGCATGGCGTGGACGCTTTCGGTGGCACACGGAAACGAAACCGTGGTGACGGTATGCAAGGACGTTCGCATGCGGCAGCGGGGTAAACAACGAAACCCAGTGGCACCATTCATCGGCGGCCGCATGCTATTGAATGTCGCTGAATGGCACCAAATGGCACCAGTGCCGTCGGCCGTCGCTGCTACTGAATCGAGCAGTTTCGCCCCGATGGCATGGTGGCATGTCTCGGCCGTTGTTTTTCACTTGTTATTTTTCTGGCTCAGGCGACATCGACGACGATGAGAGAGCAGCTAGAAGCCAAGGATGATCAATAATGTGGGCTACGGGGGCGCCCGTTGTTGGCACGATATGTAAACAATTTGATTTTTGTTTTATTGTTGACTTGAATCGAGATGGCAGGGAGGGGGGAGGAGGGGAATGTAGAAAAGAGATAAAGGATTGTTTTTGTTAGGAATCCAATAATTGGAACCGTTTCATTCATTTGCACTCTCACAGAGCGTACTTTTTAAATTAATTTGGCTTTTCATTTTTCATATTTATAATATGTCCTTCTTAACCGTTTTGTAAATTCAAGTAGTTTAATAAAAGGTTTTTAAAACGGAACATCCTAATTCAAAAAGCTTTTACGAAAACATGTTGTTACAAAATGTTATCCAATGCCATCGTCTTCGTATGAAACGAAAAAAAAAAACTAAACTTACTTGCACTAGTAAAACTCCGTCCGAAGGGTCAGCCTTGTTCCACAAAAAAAAAAACTAGCACACTACCATTTACTGGCATTGTCCAAAATTTAGGCATAATGGTCCCTTGAGTATGACCCAGTTGAACGCGAGCGCTTTTCATCGCTCATCGCGTATCAAAAATTCATCGTACATTGCATCATTTCAATCGCATGATGAAGAACAGCTCCCATTTACCACGGGGACCGCCGGTTACTGTGCGGTGGTTCAGCACCGGGCCACTACACACACTGCAAGGATGTAACGAACGGTCGGAGGACACTCATGAAAGAACTCTCTTTCAGCCGTTTCAAGGACAGGACGCTCTAGGGCAAGAGGTGATGAGCTCGAAAGCGTGACGTCAGTGATGACGACAGGCGGTCGACATGAAATCGTGTTGCTATTCTTTTGTTTACTGGCTGGCACCCACGAGCGTGAAGCGAACGGCTAACAGGAAAAAAAGCGGCAAAGAAATAAATAAATCGAACAATTCCCGACGAAGCTGAAGCAGTCACGGGAGCCTTGGGGGACGCTCTCACGAGATTTTTTTGGACAAACACGCACCGCATCGCACAACTCGGTGGGATCCTGCTCGGGTCGGTTAAACGGTGGCGGTATGGGGCCGGTGGCAGGTCGGAGACATAAAGACGCCAGCTCGGCATTCCATTTCATTTGCGCACCCACACGATCTTGCTCATGCTGCCCATCGCGTCTTTTTTTCCGGACAAGGCGACAAAATCACCCCAATGGGAAAGTTGGCCCGTCGTAAGGTCGCTGGAGGCGCTTTTCAAATTACAAATCCTCATCGGCACGTTGTACCGATTCGTTAGCGGAGGCTTACGGAGGCTCTCATCTTGGTAGCGCTTGGTGAGAACGCGCGCTCGCAGGTCACGGCGATAGGCCAGTCCAGATTTTAACAGGTCTTTGTGCCCGTTAACCCACGGGCCAGGCAATTTCACGCATCGTGCGAGCAGCATAACAAACCGTGTTATTACCAAACTCACACACACACAAGCACAATGCAAAAACGCTTTGATGAAGGCATGCTGCTCACCATCCGTGGTTTTACTTGTGAATATTTGTTTATCGATCGCCAGCCCTTGCTTCGCTCGCACATACACACAAACACACAGTCGCGCGCGTCCGTTTGACTTTAGCTGTTGGCATTTTACTTCTTCCAATCTACACGCGAAAGAAACCGAACAGAGTAGGCATAAATAAAATTGATATCAAAGTTCGCTACATTCTCCGTGGAATTGCGAAACGCTCTCACACATACACGTATAGCGATGTAAAAATGACCACAACCGCTGGATCCGTTCAAGACCAATGTTGACCCCTGAAGTGAAAGTGACGTTGGTAGAAGCAAACACTCGAGGGACGGTAAAGTTTAGATGAAGTTATTTTTTATCTCTCCCAAAAATATGTACCAGTACGAGCTAATAGAAAGTGAGTTTTGAAAGTGAATCATCATCTTTTTATCTTCTCTAAAGGAGTTGCCTATCCCCAGCCGATGGAGACGCCTGGTGACGCATGAAAATTTCGACAAAATAGTTCGCTTGATATGACAAACGGAGCGGAACTAAGCGGCACACGATGACTGTTGGGTTTTGGTTTGAGAGACATGTAATTTCGAGCGAACACTCTACCCCCCCCCCCCCCCCACTACACTTTTGGGGGCCCATTTCCCACACCACGAAATCGCTCTATACTCACGCACTGTACATTTCGTCGGGCGTTTGGCAAGGTGAAGATCTAAAACACCGTGCGTACACGGGCTTCACAATGGGAAATCAAACATCTAGGGCGCCGACAAACGACAAACGGCTGAAAAACAAAAACAATCACACACGGTTTGCCACACGGTTCGAAGCAACCAGCGCTGAATACGCAGAACCACGCGCACTACAAACGAAACGACGCGCCGTACGTACGATAACTACTGGGACTGAGAGAAGCTGGAGCATGCTGTGGTGTAAATTTGCGGCACTCATTCGCAAACCAGTCCTCAACCCTACCCCTCCCAAAACCACTGACAGGAGCTCACGAAGGTTACGGGGCACCAGGCGTCTCCATTCGAAAACAAATTGCTTTCCTTCGTGCGTCTCCTTCTACACAGAACACGGGGCGTATGAGAATGAGTTACCGTGCTTCTAACTCTTCTTCACGCGTTGGCCACCGGGAGTTGTAAAAAAACGATGACGTGTGTTTACAGTGCCTGCGATGGTCCCGCCGTGAGTGTCCACTCAGCTTAAATCGACCGTAGGGAGAGCGACTAAAAGTAAGCGAAACCGTTTTGCAACAAACTCGTTCGTTTGGACACGAGGAGAGCTCCATGTTTCGTCATCAGGCTCGTCTCACGAAGATGGGTTTGCAAGAAGGGGGGAAAGTGGGGAGGGTTGGTGAGATTCAAAGCACTCTAAAACATCGGTAGGCAAAACGCACGACAGCATCTCAGTAAAAGGTGACCGATTACAGCAAGCACTTTTCAAGGCTCCTTCTGCTGAACGTGAGCGAGCTGTGAGATGGTGAGTTGTTGGCAGAGGAATACATTAGCATTCATTACACTAGGTTAGGGCCGAGCAGGAGCTGATGATGGCGGTGAACTTTAAGGTGTTGTGGATGTCTACCGACTTGTTTCTAATAAAGTGTTTGAATCTCGTTTGTGGTTTGTTTTCGTTTACAAAATTATAATCAAACAGTTCATAAAGTTTACTTCGCATTAGCTGACCTTAACTGACTGTAAAAAAATCGATAAGCAAGATTTGTTTAGCTAAAAAGCAATAGCGTGTCCACCATTCAATAAACGTCTTTTTAAACGAAGAGTTCCTAGAAACTATTTAGTATTTGTCGGACAACAAAGAAAGCCCAGTACTTGAAGTCATTTTTCAATTTCATTTCCCTCGACCCGTGGGCTGCAAAGTGCATTTACGAGAGCCACATAGCGACCAGTTGTGGAGGGGAAGCGTAAACATGCAAATAGGAATGCAAATTAATTCGATGAAAAATGGCGGTGTATTTTAGCAGCTGCAAAAAATGCAACTTATGCGTGGGGTTTATACAGTTTTGCTGGAATAATTTGGAGCGTTGTTCATGAAGGTTTGTTTCGAGTTTTTCATAGTGTTGTTGTTTTATGTGCTTTAAACTGATCTTAGTTAGTAGTTTTTTAAAGCATTTTCCAGAAAAAGATGATAAAAATGGCAAACATAAACACATGTGTTTGGGTTTCCGAAACACCAGTTTTGTAATCATGCTCCAAATGTAATATCGAAACAGGTTTCGTTGACCTAGTAAATCGTACGAAAATGACTGAGAAAGCACCAACAAAAAAATGAAAACAAAACCAGAGCAAGAGAAAAATAAACTGTACCGTATAACAATCGAATTATTTTCATGAGAAATGAGAAAGAATTGAGCACCGAATAACAAGGAGTAAGTCAATTGCTTCTCCTTCTCAAAAGAGCAGATTGATTCCACAGAACTATCAAACGAACAGGTATGATTTGTAAACAAATCGAAATCGGTTTACAAACCCACACACCCGTAGTTATCCAAAAAACGGCCTATTTCTGTCCCTGGACGTGTATGCGTGTGCGTACGCAGGAAAAAAAAGTGTAGAATGTTTGCTGCGTCTCTTTGCCCAGCATGTTCTGAAGGAAGGAGCACGCTTTCACGCACACACGCACACAGAGGGAAAAGGACGTTATATTTATCTGCAGCATGAGTTCCGCCACGGGTTCGGTTTGGTAGTAACAATCACATTACATTTTCGAGAGTCGTCACGCACACTTGAAGCGAGCAGTGCAGTAGGCTGTGTGTTTGTACGAAAAAGTTAGTGATGGTTTCTCGCGTGTTGGTGGTAGGAGTCGTGCAAGGATTGGCAAGCATCAACTTGGCTCGGGCAAATATTCCATTACAAGCCCTCGTTGTGCTGCTTCTAGCGTCGGTTCTTATCGGCAAGAATGTCTGCAGTTCCGTATTCTTCCACCAAGACCATCTCACACACCGACCGGGATGGGTGACGAACGTATCGATCAAACGCAAGTGTGTCATAACGTATCACTCGGCATACGGTTCTTTATCCGCAAGGACGGTGCACCACGCACGTAGAAGCGGCTCGCGAAGCTTTAAAACGAACCGGAAAGGATTGGCCAGGAAGGCCGGCGGTATCGCCCGGGAAATGCGTGACGGACTAGGGTAGAACATACTTGCAGCTAAAAATACACCCGCGCTGGTAAGCACAAAAGATTACAATCGGTTTTTACCCTCTTTTTCCCTCACCCGTGGCAGCTTTGCTGCGAACGGGAAACTTTCACTCTCTGCTTTTCTTCAAACCTTCAGCACGCCTCCGATGTACTGGCGCAGTACATGTGCAGAAAGGACACTGCTGCTATCGCTGCACAGGAAGGTTGTCCTCATCGCTAGCTTGGCTGTAGTTACGACTCACGAATACTCATACACGCACACGGTGGCACAAATAGCGAGACGGGATTGTGCATCGAATGCAATGCTATTTTCATTCTTGGATTGCATCCAACAGGAATGGTGTCAGTCTGGTGCGTTGACCAGGATCCAGGCGCTGCAAGGTGAATAAGCAAGACAGGACAAGAAAGTGACAGATTTATGCATCTCGCCACCACCTAGGGACTACGGCACTATGGAGTGTATTGTTACACGTAGCCGTTGCCGTCGCGGTCGTTACGATTCGGATGACTGCAGACTGTCATTTCTGGAGCGGTTGAAAATTGGTTTGTTTTTTTTTTTTTTAATTTTTTGAGGACGATGCCTCGTTTCGGTGCGATTCTTTGCCGACTCTTTAGGTCAGTGTCGGAATGCAGCTGCACGGACAGCCCACCAGAACCCCCGAATACCAGCAAGACCCTGCTCGCACTCGTTCGTGACAATTTGGTGTGCTCTAATGTCAAACCGACAAAACTGTTTGTCCCGCTCGATCGCTGGCACGCTGACTTGTGGCGGATTGTTTGGCTCAGCTTGCGACGAGTCGGAAAGGACAGGAACCTCTTTCCTATCGGGGAAAAACTTGCACGTGTGTGTGTGTGTATCATTTTTGGATGGCCCATTTTCGTCGGAGCAGGTTTTGAAGCTGGTGTTTGTAGAGTTTGTGAGAACTTGTTTTTTTAATTCGACTATATTGTATAAATATTGTCCGAATGTGATTGCTTGTTTAAAAATCATGATAATTTAGTACTGTTTAAAACAAAACGAAAAGATAACAGAAGGACATCGAACAGATCTGTAAATAAAACCCGTTGACTCAACACTCACCTTAGAACTTATATACATCCACACTGTAAATCCGGCTCATTATCCACTTGTGATCAGCAGACACTTGCACTCTGGCATCCGACAGAGGAAGGAGCGGGATGGATTTTAGCGGACCATCACTCACTATTCCTACTCATAAGGCGATCCAGTACGCTGGTACTATGTCACCTTTTTTTTATTTTGCAGACACCACTTTTCCTTTTCGCTTTTCCACAGCACTTCACGCACCGCACACGCACGTAAGCTTTTTTTTCTAACACAAACGTGCACTCACAACCGCATAACAGCACAACCGTATGATCATCACTTTATACGCTTACTGGACTCTTTGGCGCTCTGTGGGGCATCGGGAGGCACGAACAATAGGGAAACATACATGAAGCTGCTAAATATAAACACAATCTATCGCAAACGTCCCACGATTGAATCAACCGGCGCAACCGAAACCAAATTATTAAATCCCATCAGCCGAAATCGGTCCGCTTCTTGGCTGGCAGTTTTCCAGCAGGAAATTAATTTTTAATCCTTCGCTATCCCTTCCCTGGTCGCAGAGTGTCCTACCGCGCTCTGTTGCTCGCTCTCTCCCTCTTTCCATCTGTCACACACACACACACGAAGAGACAAACGCACACTCCTCTCATGCTCATGTCCGTCTCACGTGTTCCCAACCGTGTGACCCAAAGTGTGACCCAAAAGTGGAACACGGTTGGAGAGAACGCACGAAGAGGAAATTAGTTTACAACATGCAAAAAATGGCACACTTCCTGATAAGCGATCTGCCTATAACAGCTGCAAACCTTAAATAGTTGTCTCATGTTTTTATCTTCGCGTTGTTCTTATTTTGTTTCAGGAACTAGCAAGAGCAGAGGCAAAAGAAAGGAGAAATCAAAGAAGAAGAAAAAACAACTAAAACGCTGGCACGAGATTCGTTACGAGGTCTATTTTTATCCCCATATCTCGTAGATCCCGATTCCACCGAATCGCTTCGTTCTGACCGTGCCAGTGTGTCATCTGCGGTGCGCATTTCCGCCAACACCAACACACGTACACCGCACACAACGTCCTGTGGAACTGGAGCAGTCCCTCCCGTTTTACACTGTCCCGTAGGTTGGGTCAGTGAGTAACTGGTCGCATGAGGTCCAGAGCCTCTTTTGTTCTGCCTCGAATGTGCAGCTAACACGAAACCTGGTGTGTATGTGTGTTTTTTTTTCTTCTAACTGCACGACCAAATCGGTTCGTCCTTTCTACTGGAAGCCTTTCTCACTGTTCTTCTCACCCTGTCACACTCTCTCTATTTCGTTCCCAGTCTCAAAGTCGTGGTGGTGGAGTTCGCTCACGGTCTCTTTTTTGCTTTGCCCCGTTCGACATCCGTGATCGGAAATCTTTCGATAGGGTCGGGTTGGCGTTGGGTTGCAGTTGCTGCTGTGCAAGTATCCTTTTTTCACCCTGCTAAAGCAAAGCGAGCACTGTCTTTCACGATGTCAAAAGAACACTATGATGTAGATGGGGCACACAGACATACATAGAGACCGTAAATTCAATCATCAGCTCCAAGTTTGAAGCTCCGGTTACGATGGAAAGGACACGAAAGATGATTATATTGCTCTCCTATATAGATCTAAATTTTCATCCTTTTTTGTCCTTCGTCCTCTCCCCCCACACAAACACACACCTACAAAGTTGTCAAGCACAAGGGTGAACCGATAATTTGGTTCTGCAGAGCTCCTTTTTGGAGGCTCCCAGAACGGGAATCTTCTTTCCGACCAACTAACGCACACCCTGACAACATTGGCACTCACACACACACACACACACACACACACACACACACACACACACACACACACACACACACACACACACACACACGCACCGTGCCCGTGCGTCACCCGTGACCGTTGGCTCGAAACGACCCCAGGAGCTGCTGCAGGAAGTAGGATGAAAATTTTGCCTAACCTCGTTCGTTTCTTCGTGCTTTTTCTTTCCCCGAGCAAAGCAATTGCACAACGGCTTTGGTTTTTCACCTCGCAGCTCCACTTTTCGGCTGCGATTGTCACACGTTTTTTCTTCGCAAGATAGTGTGCTATGTGTAGTGAGAGGCGAGGGAGTAGGTTATGTTACCTGCACTACACTTACACACACACATACCTACACGCACGCACATATATCCTCAGCTTAAGGGACCTCAAAGGGCAGAATTTTCAGCCGAAGAAATTGGCTTTTTCGCTTCACCTCGCCAGGCTGTAGCAACGTTTGTTCGGCCCGCGTTCTGGCACGCACAGACACAAACACACGCACATGTACGCACTCACCCCCGCTGAGCCTGCTAGTACACGTACACACACATATACACTCGCGCTCGCACACATACACACGCACACGCACACACACACAGGACAGCAGAACGGAACCACCGGACCAAACACGGACGAGCGTTGTGGTGGTCTGAGATGTCGGCTCGATGCCTGCCTGCACTGTTCTGCGCTCGGCTGCGAGCGAACGGTCTACCTGAACCTGCAGAAAAGGTGCGAGAGCACCGACGGAACCGAACCGGGCGCGTGCTCGTGATTTTCGGTCCCGTTGGGGTCCTTTTTTTCCCGCGCGCGCCCACCCATGCGAGCGAGAGAGCAAACGAGCGAGCGGGCGTAGAGTGGCGTGCCTTTTGCTGGTGTGAAAATGCCGGTACAGCAGCAGCGTGTTGCTGATGCAGTGCGTGCACAGGAGCGAGTCCGACGGAGTGTGTGCCGCTGGGTGGTTGTGTGGGTGTGAGTGGGATGAAACGAGGCCACCCGCGCATCGTCGTGGAGAGTCGGAATGCTGGTTTCACCTTTAGGACTATGGGATGGTGGACCCTGATCATAATGCTACGTTAGGATCTTGTTTTAAATGCCTTAGAATGTCGTTGTGTGAGCGACAATTTCCGAATATTTACCAAAACAAGAGCTGAGCGAGTGAGTCTAGAAAAATATTTTCAGATTTGATTTCAAACATATTCTAGAAAAACACGGTTAGCTGTTTCGCTTACCACAAAAACTAGTTACTATCAACCACTAATAATTAAAACTTTGCTTGTATGTAACTTTCGCACCATAAAACAAACAGAAAGCTCCGAAAGCTCGTGTTTTGCTAAGCTTTCGTTGTGCACGACGAACAGCTATTTGAAATATTTCATTTGAAATCTATTTCAGCATGAAAGATACGTTTAAACGCAAAGAAGTGATACTATTCCGTGCCCCAACATTAAAATCTACCTTTGTCATCAACGATCTACAAGGCGTTCGCGTAATTTCAGCTCGTTTGATTCATTTTATTATTTTTGAAATTTTATGCTAGCGTTTGGTTGTGTTGATTTATTTTTCTCTTTCATTAATTCAATAATGGCGTTTCGTAGCTATCGTAAACAGTTCGAGTAATACAAACGAAACAACAGAATCGAACATCGCGACAGATCCAACGCATCGCAAACATAGTCAACGAACCCATGCACAGTAGTATTTTTGCTATACGGTACGGAACGCTTTTCTGCAAATGCGTCTTCAGCAGCATTTAGATCGGTTACAGTAGGCATACGTGGATGAGGGTAGAGAATCGGCTTTCCTTACTGTTCCGTCTGCTCTCTACTGCTGTTTATCCGTGTCGTCAGCTCTGCGAATGACGTCTAACAAGGTCGGCAAAACTATGCATATTATTGTAATGCATGAGAAAAAGCAAAATCGTTGTTTTTTGTCCAGTAAGAAGCCCCGAATATAAGCACACGGATGAAAGCGCTTATGGAGCGAAACGTTGTACGGTCAAGTGTGCCAGGTGTGTAGCGTACCGTAAGCCTGGCTGGGTCTGCTTCTGCACAGAAATATTCCGAGCTCGCACAAAGACAGCTTTAAAGGGGATGCCTCTTTACCTTCTCTCGCTAGCTTTAGACACAGGGCACATGCGCGTGCGTGGCTGCCGGAGCAATGGATGGGAGTAGTAAGGATTAATATCCGCTTGGAATAAATATATATCATATATGTATATAAATTCTACATAAACGTCATTCCATCTGGGCACACTAGCGCTTAAATGGTATGCCTTGTTGGGTTTTGTTAGTACGACTCGTTTCGGTGATGCAACAACATAGAGTAAGGAGGGGGAGAGGGGCGGAGGGAGGGGGTGGGGTAAGAGGGTACGCAGAAGAACTTTTAAGAAGTTGTCCTAGTTACGTCATTAGTTACACATTTCGTTTCTTCGCTTCGCATCACCGGCTTGTTTGGTTTCCTTTCACAGGGAAATTTGTTTTTGTATGAATTTTTCTCTAACCTTCTTTTCTATACGGTTTAAACGTTGATGTATCACAGAAAAAATGTATGTACAACATCGGGTTGTTCAAAGTTGCTGCTCTCTTCTCGATCAATGCATTAGATTTCTACAAGTTCTAGAAACTGTTTGTATGCTTGTATGCTTGCTTGTTTTTTTTTGCAATCAATTTTCTGTTTTAGTTTAAGATACTGTTTTCGGGTTGGAACTTTTGCGTATTTGATTTATATATTTTTGTTTATCTCTGGTTCTATATCGAGTACGACAACTATTGCAAGTGTTTTCCGGGTGTAGCTTGTGAAGTTACTGTTAAGTAGAGTCTTTTGTTGACGCTCGAGACGTACAGCAGCGCTTGAAATGCACCTGACATGTATATGTATGATCTACTATTTATTCGCTACACGATGGAATATGATGAACGTGTTGATTTATGCAACAAATGAAGCTTTGATGCTTGTACATGTAAGTATACAACATTTTACATACAATGATAGGTAAACGTATCGCTTGGTAGTGTGCTACACGCTTAAATTCATGCCTAGTAGTAATCACGTTCGGGTTTTCAACAGCGCACTGCATCCGGACTAGGAATGAAACGATGGCAAAAATCATACCGACCTGTGTGTGTTTTAGACGTGCTTAGTTATCCAGATTTTGACTACTATTGAACAACTTCAAGCTTATTTTGTCTTTTTTTACGATTTCGTTTATCACCTCACTCCATTTGTTACATTCCGTTTGGTTCTACACCAGAACACGTTTTCATACGGTGTGAAAGGTGTAGCGTGTTCAAAACTATCGACATCAGGTTAGTTAAACATGAAACTTGTTAGAGCGTTTTATATGATTTACTAATCGCGTCAACATCGTTGTTATAACAAAATTCTACAACAAACTCTACGAGAGAAACGGAGAATAAAACTCTAGAAAGGGAACAATCGAGAGACCGGTTATGGTGG
The DNA here is from genome assembly GCA_000473445.2 of Anopheles farauti. Classification (NCBI taxonomy): domain Eukaryota; kingdom Metazoa; phylum Arthropoda; class Insecta; order Diptera; family Culicidae; genus Anopheles; species Anopheles farauti. The sequence goes on from KI915048.1 coordinate 16,946, forward strand.
TTTTGGTTTTGCAAGATCATCGTCGTCAAAAATATCGCTACCTATTATTCCGTTCCGTGTTCCGTGCATACCCATTGGCAAACTGGATTGCATTTCAAAACTTTCAATTAGAAACAGTACAAGAAGTGGAAAAATGGCAGTTTAACAATGAATGCAACGCGTGCAGATATGCGTGTTGCGCGCGCCGTGATACAAAGACGAATATGAATACCTTTCGCTGCTTAAAACTCCGGGGTTTACATATCGGGTCTAGTCAGAATCGTACCTTACTCGCTTAGTATGTACAGCAAACGGTTAGTAGGGTTCACATTTTGGCAACTTGTTATCTGACTGCAGGGTTTTCTTTTTGGTTTGCTCGTTATGTTTTCCTTCTTGGAAAATAGTATATTCGACGAATTTTCAAATATTATTTTTCTTTTGTTTGTTTTAAAGCTAGTTGAATCAATGTTTATCAGCGCAATTTTTCTGTCCTATCGTTTCGAACGCATCCATCGTCTCGAATGCGATCTCCGCTATGGGCCCATAATTAGATAACCTCGTTAGTCTTTCTTTCGCGTTTCACGTATTTACCTATTAATTCACATTGAATGGCGTACGTTGGGATGCTAGCAAGATTCTTTTGAAAACTCATTACCGTTGGTTTGAGTACTAACTTTAAATACTTTCACACTGTCTGATGCTTCATTTAGGTTACTGGGCTAATCTGTCACTGCTTTCTTTGCATAACAAGTGTTAAGAGGATGATTTGACAGGGATTTAAAATGGAATGAAATTTTTTGGGGAAAAATTTTGATAAAAGTGTTGAGTTTGTGTCAGCCTGAATTAAGAGATCTACATAAAAAACATAATATGCTTGCAATCCGAGAGAACTGTCAAATGTAGAGTCACGATCGCTTAGCACCTTGCAGTTATTCTTAAAAGCAATGTTTCATAGACTTTGGAAAGTTAAAATTTTTCATTTCCGGACACAAGGTGACCCTTTCAGATCGCTTTTAGCGACACCTGCTTCGGCAAATTATCGTTCCAATAAAATAAGTGAAACTTTCCCTGTATGCCACTAGATACAGAACTACTGGTCAGTATCAAAACTGTTGGTCAGTATCGTTTGATAAATGCTACAATTCGAATAAGACTCGCCTCACGGATCGTGCCCGTTTTACGTCTTTTAAAAGACTATATACACTTTGCGCAAAGTGCATCACGATTCAGTTTCGATGATATTTTGCAACCGATGGAAGGTGATGAACGATGAGAACTACGCCAGTCTAAATGCTAGTGGTTCTACTTTGACCCCGCACGCTCTACTCTATATAATCAAACGAGATATTACTTGCGCGGGTCTTGCCTTTGGAACAAGAACGAGACGAACAAAAATTCTAGGTGGGTCGATAATGCTTGCCGCTATTATAACCTCTATGTTCCCTGTCTGTTCCTGGTCGACGTTGGTTCATGTGCTACTTTAAAATTCCCTGCATTGAATATGCGTTTTCCTTCGCTTCGTATCGAACGCTAATCGAGACACCAACAAAAAACCAACCGGCGTAAATGTACTGAAAATGTGCAAATTTCTTCCTACCTAGTGGTTCTAGGGGTCATCCTGGCTAACGATACTACCGAGATGAAAACTATCCGTCTCCGTCCGAACCACAAGACGATCTTCGAGATTTGCATGCCTACTGTAAAAGTGTGTAATATGTTTGGATTGTATGTTTTATTTGCCCTAGTGTGTTCTGCTTCCTAATCTCTTTCGGCTGTCAGTCTTTTTTCCAGTATATGTTAGTGGAACTATGCACCACGGTGCGGTGTCGAGTGAAAACTATCGTATCTAGCATGTGGAATGTGGGTAATGAAAGGAAAATGTAAATATGAACAAAATTGCAAAGGTAAAGAAACGATTGTCACCTTGTGCCGGTAAAATTTGAACGAACCAACGATACGTTTACTATGAGTAAGTGACAGTTTGAAAGAGATCGAAAGGTAGCATATAAAATGTTCGCCTTACATTCGATCGGTACTGATCGCGTGAGTAATTTCTACCACCGATTTCTTTGGCTATTCTGGATGAATGATACATCGATCCGCAAAAGCTAACGATCAAACACCGACACGGGCTGTATACACCTAGTTCGCGTTCTACTGTGACAGCTGGTCGTGGTCGGTTTCGAATCGGTATCAAAATGATGGCAGCTTCTCGTGTGCAGCCCCGTTTCGACTTGTGTCTCGTGCTTCACCGACGCGCTTCCATTGGATGTGCCACGCAGGAAGTGACTCACTACGGCGCAGGACGTGCCTTACACCCAAATCTGCTCGCGACGTTTGCGGTCACCCTGCCGTCGACGCACCCTATGCTAGCACCAGTCCTCATCGTCCGAATCGGAATGTCTGGAGTGCAGCGCTCCCTTCGGTTTGTAGCCGTTCAAAATCGGTGAGGGAAGCACGCGGCCACCGGTGCGACCCATCGCTAGTGCCTGCTCATACGACAGGGGTACCGAATGTTCCATCCTTGGGAAGAGAAGAATCGTCATTAGCTTCGCGAGCTGGAGTCACCACGCAACACCGCCATCATCCGCAGCGTACCTCTCAAATTCGCGCTCAAACTCACGCTCTATTTCTCGCTCGCGTTCGTAGAGCTCCCGTTCGCGATCGCGGAACTCGTACCGGACGCTGTAATCCTCTTGGCTACGCTCACGGCTGTTCCGGAACCGTTCTCGATCACGTTCCCGGTCTCGCTCGCGATAGTACAGGTCTCGATCCCGTTCGCGCTCCCTTGGCTCCCGGAGGAATTCCCGGGATTGCGGTAACGAATGCACACTGTGTGGGGTGTTGTGGGACGAATGACCAGTCTGAAATGGTGAAAAACACCATATGCTGTCAGGTTTTTGGGCGACAACTGATCGATGCTAGAAGTCTTACGTGAGTTGGACTAGCGTTTAACTTGGGGAAGTTAATGTTCGTTTGCTTCAGCTGCAGTGTCGACGGTTTGCAAGGTGTCGGTGGCAATCGACGACCATGGCCTTGCCGACGCGTCACAAGAACAGGATAGCTATGCTGCACATGTGACCCAGAGGAACCTGGTGATAGCACGAGTTCGCAATAGAAATAATAAAAAATAAATATTTAAAACCACGATTTCACCATAGCATATCTAACAGATATTATCTTGCTTGTCGGATTGACTAAATTAAGCTATTTGTTTGCGATTAGGACACGGCATGGTAATGTTTACTCGGTGCAGCACTCATCGCAAGCAAATATTTCAATTTATCCTCGAAACGAAACATTCATTACTGACAACCTAGTAAAGATACGATGAAGGATACAAAGTATGAATGATTGGGATGAGAAATAAGTACACACGGGAAGATAAGTACACCCTAGTCTTGACAAAAAAGCTGTCCCCTAGCCTGTACCTCAGGCAGAGAACCGGACAGATGGCAACAATGAGCGGAAGTGGGAAGTAAGATGTGGAACATAACCTCATGCGATAACGAATGATTTGGAAGTGTATTTGTGGCATTTGTGTAGTGCCATTGGTAGTGAGTGCGGGAGCTACACTGGAAACGCAACAGGACGGTTGACATTGAACGAGAGGAAGACACGACACGTGGAAAACGCAACTCAGAAAATGACCACGGCCATGGGCCATGTGAAATGAAAAAAGAGATACAGTTTGTACAATACGGACTACGGAGGAAGAATGGAAGAAACGAGGAAGGATGAACCAAAACGTTCGCATGAGCAATACAGCGTGAACAGTGACAGATACAGTGGGCACAGAAGTATGAAGGTAGAAAGTGTGGTTGGTTAGATTTGGTTGTTGCTGTTGCTAGTACCCATTCCGTTGCGGTACTTCCGGCGGGCTTGGTCCCGGTCCCGCAGCTCTTGCAGCAGCTGGGCCGGGCTGGGCGAACGGGACCGTTCGCAGAGGATCGTCGTATCGTACGGCTGATGGGCAAGGTGGTTTTTGGAACGGTCTTTACTACTGCGATGCTGGGCACTACTATGTACACCGAAACGACTGGGCGACGGCGAACGGGCGGGGCTGGTAGAGGCTGACCAGGAACCTAGATCAAATCGGAGAAGAAAACAACAACCAAAAGGGAGAACAACATTGGAAGAAACGTTCACAAAACAGGGACCCACGGTGCGGTTTGCGGCCATGGATTGCGGCACAACCCACACCCGTCCCCGGATCGGTGCCTTAGTGACGCACGTGACACTACTTGTGTGGCTATCGACAGGGAGCTAACAGCGCAACGTTAGAGCTAACACTCACTCACAACTAGCACCCAAACGGCTCGAAGGAAGCTATTCGGGAAGGCAGAACGAGAAGGCTAGACAGACACGCTAGATGATAACGAACAGTTCGAATGAGTTCGCGACATCACTAGGGCGGGAAGAACATACTCATCGAGAATGTGCAACTAGAGATAGTAACAATTTACAGGACTAATAGCATAATTACAGCTAGGTGTAGCTAACACTAACAAATGCATTCGAGTCACATTAGGAGGTGTAAGTAGATGAGAAAGAGATGTATAACTGTACTACAAACAAAAATATACGAATAAGATGTTATATGTTGTTATATCTTTTGATGTCTACTATTGATTTGACATTTAACTTCCACAAGTGTGACTAAAACCAAAAGCGAATTACTCGCGTCGCTGAAATGTAGTCAAATATTTTCGTGATAGAGAAAGATAGAACGATTTTTTCTCTAGCTCTAAGCTATCTTTTAAAACTTCGATGCTAATAGTTGTTTGGACGTGACAATTAAATTAGTGTTATACGGTGAGTAGAAATCAAGCAGATTTATGTTAAATATCCTGTGCTATGCTCTCATTGTTTAGTAGCAGTGATTCGATAGATAAAAGCTAGCGTTTCAACTATATACTATGCACCCGAGTGAACACTATTGTGTAGCTAGATGACACACGAAGCCATACCCGGCGCCACGCTTAAATCGCTGTGGTAAGTTGTTCATAAAAATTCATAATCAGCACTCTCCACGCACGAGGAGTTGACGGTTGATGTTGAGTTTGTGTCTGGCACACGATTCGTTTAGTTGTGAATTTAAATTTTGTTGGTAGGTAAACAAAATAAACTGATTGCATAAATACCTTTCAGTGTAAAAAGCGTTAACGAAAGAGAGATTTTACTGCAGAGTCTACGAGTGCTACAATATCACTACTGGCTTTAAATCTATTAAAAAAATTAAAACTTAATTTATTTTAAAACTTAAAATGAGCAATTTATAACTTGAAAAGCAGTTTATCTTAAGTTTGTTACGCAAGTACAGTAAATTGTTGGTTTAATTGAAACCATAAAAAGTCATTCGTATTTAAAACTGAAGAAAAAAGTAGACCATATCCAGAGTTCGACGGTAGTAGGCGACAGCTTTACGACACTCAACATCAATAGGTGGAGATTTATGAGTTTTTATGTTACCTCGGTTGTGCCTGTGCGCATAGCCGAAATGATGCCTACCACGTCTGTGTTCTTCCTTTTGGATTTCCACCACATTCGAGACGGTGTCGGAGAATCCGATCTCGTGGTGATGATGCCGTTTCCGCGGGCTCGGCGTGCGTACCAACGGCGATTCTCGTCTGTTTAAAAAAAAATAATAACAACATTAGATTGCAGTACATTCGATGCGTTCTCGCTCCCGTGCCAGTACCTCAAGCTCGGTGATCTACGATGCCCGTTGTGATAGGCGTGTCCCGGATGCAGATGACCATCCGCCGGTGCCAGCGATTCGAGCGATGGTTGCCTCGACACATCCTGCAGCTCCTGAGCGTACGCAGCGTTTGCGGAGGAAGATTCGAAACACACGGAAACCCCGTCCGGTGAGGTGGGTTTGGTGTGGGGGATGCAATAGAAAGAAGGACGTGCAATTAACAATCCGACACGCCGGGCGAACCGCACATTCGCACACTCTGTGGGCGATAACGTAACACTCAATCTGTTGGGACGTTCCCCGGTGGGTGCCCGCGGGCGCCCAGAGAACATCCTGGGGTTGGGTTTGCAAAGTTGGTTCTCGTACACAATTATCGTTACTATTAAGGGGAGTTATTTGGTTTGTTAGTTTTGTTCAACGCTAGTTTCACTACAGATAAACGCATCGCTAGTACGAAATCGGCTAAGAGTTTCACGAGATTGCTTTGCAACAGGTATACACACACACACAAGATATGGGTATTGCTATAGTTAACACACTAGGGCCACAAGTGTTTTAGTATCTGGTAATGGGTAGGGTAGGTTTCTGATTCTGTTAACTTCTAATTCTGTTTTTCAATACTACAAATTTAGTAAACGACAATAACTATCCTTTCGCCACATGCCTCCGTTCGGTTACAATGGACGGGTGAGATAGGTTAGATATGGAAGGAAAGCCGTCTTAGAACAACGCGTGTCTGGACTAATCAAAACACATTCCTCCAGACACTGAAACGAAATTCGTTAAGCAACTCTTCGCAACTGGAAGGAGGGCGTGGGCGTTTTGATTTCCTGAATACTATCTGTGAGTTTTTAGTGGGTGTTGTTATGGTAACGTAAGCACCTGTGAATCGTTTAACCATAGATGTGTGAACAATAATATAACAAATAAGTATTTAATCCAAAGCAAACACAGTTTCGGTGTGCATGGATTAGTGTGTAGTGTGATGTGCTGAGTAGGTGTACGAAGTGTTTGCTCTTCTGGCGAAGAAGTCATGCATATGTAGGTAGCTGCTATCTGGCATGTAAACATCAAGAAACTAGAGCTAATACATCGAGAAAGATTGGAAAAAATGCTACGCACTACCACTAGCACTGGCCTACAGCGAATTTGAGAAGCATATTGCAGTTACAAACTTACTTACCTCTACTCCCAATCACACAACACCAATTCTAAATGGATTCAATTTCTAGTTCATGATAGCGCATCTAATGCTTCTACTGGATGTATGACATACGTATGATTTTTTTTTGTTCTGTGACCATCAAAAGTATTTCTAATGATAGGGAGTGACATGAAAATGGTAGAAATCAACGCTTATGCGTAGTTTTGAGGTTTTGATAGCCGAAACAGTTTGATCATCGATAGAAAAATTGCGTTGAAGTTCCATAAAACTGTTCAAAAAAAATCTAAATCATCTAAAGAAGATTACGAAACACTAATTACTAACTCATGATCGCGAACGATCCAACAGCTCTCAACAGTACTCGCATCGTTAGATAGGAAGACGGCAAAAGGTCACATCAATAACACGGAATCCAAAACACAAATAACGCACACTCACACACAGAGAGTTTTACTAAAAGAATTGAACAACGCATTGAAAAACGATCGCAGAAGAGAAAGAAGAATGGTACGCTAGTACCATAAAGAGAAAGGGAGAAAATGGGAAATAGTGGTGCATACAGAAGGAGCTAGTAGATACGTTATACAACTGAAGGAGGGACATAATATTGAGGGTAGATTTGTATGAAGAAAAAATGAAAGTAAGAAATAGGATACCACTTGAAATGAGAGTTACATAAAGGGCAAAGTAACATTAACTTTACTTTGAGCAATGTTTAATGCATTTACTATTCTATTGCACCGTCATAATATCACTTTTGTGTCACATAATATTCTAAGTATATATTGGCTGTGCGCAAAGCTTTGTTTACTATGCCCTTGTGTTTTTGTTTTTCAAAATAATTTAGTACCTTGTTTGATAATATAATCAGTTATATTAAAATATATCACTTGATACTATTATTATTCATTTATTCAATAGATTGAATGCTTTTCAACAATCATTAAACTTTATGAAACATTTCGTAAATTTTTTTCAAAAAGCATTTTGGTAATCATTCATCACGTTTCCTCGAAATAAACTAGAAATTGATATGTAACTCTCGAATTGTAGGGGATGGATAAGAGATGGAAACAAACGAAGGGAACGGTGCATATTACGGAAATGGAATAGAAACGGATAGTTTAGATCGTTACGAACATAAAAAAGTAAGAACTTGTCTGTGACATGTTACCATCGCTAGTGGGGCATTAAGTTGTGGGTTTGGTTTTATTGTAAGACAGAGAGAAACAAGACATCACCTTTCTGTTCCTAGAAATGGAGAACGGAAACAGATGTCAGATCATTTGCGTTTGAAGAAGATGCATGTTGGGTGATGGGAGGAACGGAAACGCGCGTATGGGAATGGTGGGAAATGAATGAATGCTGAAGCGATGGGGTCATGGGTGAATGATGGATTGGATGGTCGAAAGCGAAGTTAGAATATCAGGAACCTACCTGAAGGACCGCTTGCGCATCGTGGTGCGACGTGCCAGACTGACCAAACTACTGCCGTGCAGGTCCAGCGTGCTGTCGTGACCGCCTCCCAGACCGGCACCGAGACCACCACCGCCACCACCACTACCACCGCCACCAACACCAACACCAGCACCGCCACCACTGCCGTCGCCAGCCCCACCGTTCCCGTTGGCACCATGGTGACCGTAGAGCAGGTGGGTCTGTGAGCTGACTCCTTCACCGTTCTCCAGGCTCAGCGACCCGGTACGCGAACCACCCGATTTCTCCATCACGGCCATATCCAGGATCGTACTGAACAGGGACGGTTTCTACAGGTGGTAAAGGGTGCATGAAAGGCAATGGCAGCAGAGCAGATGGCGCCAACGATGGTAGTTGATGAAGTGGTGATCATTTGCAGTCGCAGTTGCAGTAGCAGGCGTAGTAGTAGTAGTAGTAGTAGAAGTAGTAGTAGTAGAAGTAGTAGTAGTAGTAGTAGAGGTAGCAGAGGTGGTAGTAGAAGATGGGATTCAAACGGGGGTGTGATGTTGCACATAGTGATGGTTTTATTTTCGTTTGTTCGAACGACGAATGATGAATGGTGGTGATGCATGTGATGCACACGTGCAAGTGCGTTCAAAATTCAACCGTTACAATGGAGTTGGTAAAAAATTTAATAAATGTCATAAAAGAGTTTAATTTTATAAAGGTCAGTTAACAATTTGGTTTGATATTTTGATAACAACAGCCAACATTGTTGGTATAATATCGTTGGTTTAGCCATGTTTAGTTATTTACATCATCGCCCATCCAACCACGTTGTTAGAGGGAGATAGAAGGTAACAGTGTTACAATAATTTAGCAAGATTTTTTATTTAAGAAGGAAAATAAATTAGACGGATTATTATATTGACCAGTAATGGTTAACGTGTTCGAATGCGGGTTCGAATTGAATTGTCGTGGGGTTTATGCGGAAGCGATATGTTGAGAAAAAGTTTCAAAAGTGAAAAAAAAACAAACAAAACGAAATTTATTTAATTAAATTGCAAATCAACTTGCTTATTTGTAACGAACTGTTCAATCCAGTATCAATATGTACAAAATCGAATCAAAAAATCAAATTGTATGTGCCAGCAGCAATCGTGCGGGAAATGTTTTGAGCCTTCACATCAAGAAGAACGGCAAAAGTAAAATCAAACGAAAGCACCGTTGAACAAATGATTTAAGGCACATTTGAGTGATTCGTTACTAAATCATTCTTTATGTTCCGGAAATCATTTGTCATGAGAGAATAAGTTTTTCTATGTTCAAACATGAACAGCTTGGTCTGTTTGGAACGATACAAAAGAATATTTACAAAGTTTTTGAGAAAAAATAAAGTAAATCGATAACGTTTTGCGTGCTATGCATTGAACACAAATCGCTGGAAAGAGAATTGTTTCAAAATTGGGGGTGTTTTTTTTTTGGAGTAAACAAAACAAACCAAACGAAGAGACGCGAACAAAACAGTGAACGCATAAATTCTTTTTTTAATTTTTATGAAAAAGAGTAGACAACTAGATCAAACGCATGCAAATGAAAGTAAATACTCTTTCTATTCTAGTACAAAGGTATGGAAACTAGTTTCAAGCTACGTTCACGATCCAAAACGAGATTTAAAAAAGTTTGAGCATCAAACAGGAGTAACGAAGAAAAGGTAATTGCCTTACAATTTATCATTCAAACAGGAGCAATCAAGAGAAAAAGAGACATGCTACAAAAGCAATATAGTTGGTATGCACAACCTGCACAAGAGTGGTAAAGTGTGTAAAGTATTGCACAGTGAGTGTCTAATGTATGTTTTGCCATTTTAGAACAAGTTCTTTACAGTGTGGAGAGTACTGCGTGTAAATCTGTGTGTAGTGGTAGACGTCACAAAATTTTGATGCTTTGTGTATGTTGATTGATTGAACAAACTACCGAAACCAAAATGAAATCACGCGATACGTTTGTGAGAGTTTGCTAGACCGAATAACGACTATTAACGACTCGAATAGAACAGGTATCTAGCTCTAATCTAAATAGTGAGAGAAAATGGGATAAAATCTGACCATTTCGTGAATCGGATATGTTGCCCTTGCCTTACAAGAAACATAGTTTCCTCGCCGAGTGTCCATTACCACTGTCTTAAAGTGTTAGTCTGCGAATTCGCTTATCTATAGTGAAATTATTTGCTTCGTAACGCTAGGACCAACCTCAACGAACCCAGCAACAGAATCGCGTAACGTTACGGCCGTTACGGTGAGAGACAGAGCGAGAAGAATATAGAGAGATAATGTGTGGACCAAAGTAGGTACGTGCGTATAATGGTGTTGGTGGTGTGCACAGTCTTGGCACAAAAAAACCAGCGACCAAGAGCGAGAGCGAGATAGAGAACGAGAGCGAGAGAGAGCTAGATAAGTTAAGGATGAGATTGCGAGTAGGACAAACTCAACGCGACACGCTATGCACAAGTGATTGAAGGAGTGTTTTGTAGTACACACTGAACCAACACTAAGCTTCTCCGGTCCAGCGCTTAGTACACGCAGCGCTTGTGAGCGGCATTAGTATGTTGTCCTACGGCCTACGTTTGAAAAGCCAATGTACAGGTACTGCTTTTTGCGTTACGTGGCGATTTGATTAGCGATTGAACACGGTTTTGCTGTACAGGACTAACGTACACTGTTTCTTTGTACAGAAAATATAAAAACAAACACAATCTGTGACTGAATATCTTGCGAGAACACGTAGCAAATATCGATGTAGTACAGAGTACGTGTCGTGAAAATCTAGTAGAATATGAAAGAGTGCTCTATGCAAATGTTTGCTGCTATCAACGGCTGCTACTCGAGTCCATAAAATTGTCCGTTGAAAACGATACAACAGTACAACGGGGTGTTGTGTTCAAAGGTTTTATGTTCAGGTGATACCGACTCTACCGAAAACAAAATAAACCAAACAGGAAAATTAAAACAACTTCAACGATTGTTTGCACGCATACAAATGATTTTGCTTGTTTGCTCTTCAAATATACGATGGTTTTGAGGAACGAGTATTAGTTGTAAGTATAACTGTGAGGTTGTTGCTGTTGGCAGTTTACATTCGCTTAGTAAGAAAGTTTCTGTTTGGTTGATATAAGTATATTAATGAGTTGTTGAAAATTGAGAGCGTAAAAAACAAAACTTGAGTACAAGTACAAGTAATGAAAAAAGTACAGAAAAAAAATACAATTCGACTGGATGCGCGTGTGATGCGCCATCCTGTTCGAGGTACTTATCTTGCATTTACCTAGAACTTCCTAGCACAGACAGATCGGGCTCTTGCCGTATAGGCGGAAATTGCGCCCAGAGTCCCAGAGCCGGCAGAGCAAGTCCGAGCGAAGAACGGACGTACGGGTGTGCGATCCGCAATCCAAGTAGTCGGAATACGCTAACACAACTCGTTTGCATGTCTCTGTCTCTCTCTCTCTCTCTCTCTCTCTGTCTGTACGGACGTATATTTGTGGGTTTTAAAATTCGCTCCAATGTGACCCCCTGCTTCCTGTACATACTCTTTGGCCCCTGCTTCAGCGTAACGCCTCACTCCGCCTTCGTCAGGATTGTCGAACTTTTTGCTACGACTCATGTTTGTATAGGATCACATGCGTGTTTCTTTTTTGTTTCTTGGGTACATTGGTTTGCTTTGGTTCTACAGCACACATGCCCCGAACTGCAGTCGGGGACGCTCTGTTAGCTTGCTCAGTACTTTTCATCGGGACAACAGGGTTTAACATTCACGAAACGTATCGAAAGTGTTTTCTGCAAAATAATTGTTGAAACGGTCAATAAACAAATCAATACGTTGTCGCTGCCTGATATGCAACAAACACGAGTTCAAACACACATACACACACACACACGCTCACACCCTCTCTCTCTCGCACACACACACACACACAAATACACACACAATCAACCCATCGTGAGATGAGCTAACAAATGTCAATCGTGGTTGAAACATACATAAAAGGACTTGCTTGCAGGAGGAGTTGATAAATGATAAACGTTCGTACAAGGTGACCGGTACCTGCTGAGGTATACCAGCAGATTGAGCTACTTGAATAGAGTTTCCTACGGGAACGAACTAATGTTTGGTTCTGTTGCTCCTATTACTACGTTTTACATCTCGCGTATAGGAAGTTGATACTGCAATGAAGTCAACCATGGTGACGTAGCTAGTGACATGAGATTTACCGTTCATCTACAACTCATATTTCTATTATGTAACGGGTCAAATTTGACGACGACGCGCCTATAGCATGGCTTGGTGGTACATATAAAACTTTCTATACGCTAATTAAACCTAATGATATGAGTGTTCAAAGTACGAGCAGATCTAGTTTTCTAGGGAAATGAGTTGAGTGAGCAGTACAGGAACGTAATTGGTAATCATAAAAACAATCTTCTCTAAATTCACCTAAGTAGCGCTAGTAGCGTGTAAAATGAATATTAGGAAGACGTCTATTGTGTGCTTTTATGAGGTTAATAAAATTGTTTCGTTAGTGTTAATTTCTGCGGGTGTATATGTTTCATATTCGTATCGAGTTTGCTTAAGTGAATCCAACTATTCTTGCTCAACTGACCCATTTGTAAGCTTGTGCTCATCGATAGACTAATCTAGTATTTCTAAGGATTGTTTCAAACTCTGAACCTTCTAAAACGCAACGCGAGAAACAAAATCCTTGTACAGGAAAACGAACATAATTCGAACCAGCCGAAACGAACTGAGCATTGATATTTTGATAAAAAGAATGATCGAAAAGAAACTAAAATCTAAGCACTTATAAACGATTCAAAAAGCTTGTTGCGAGAGAGCATGTCTGTTTTTGGAGCACTGCATTTCATTGCGTTTATGTACAACGTTCAAGTCGGCAAGCGGTTTGCCAGGGGGTGCTACAAACTGAGTGCTCAACACACGCTCAGCCTGTCACTGCTGCGGCTGCTAGTGAATCGCATCAAACATTAGTAAAGGAATAACTAGCAAAACTCACGTCCCTAACTATAATAGAGCAAGAAAACGTAAAATGGAAAGGAAAACCAGAACACGATATTGTAAGAAAAGTGTTTGAATAATACCGGCTGTCTGGCCGTTGGACTATTAATGCTTGCTTCATTTCCCTGAAAAATAACAGTCAGGATAGACAGTTTCGATTGATCATTGTATTGTATGCCGTGAAGCGAGTATTTTTATATACGTGATATGGATTGGAATGTAAAGGAACGCAGTCTTGTTTTGTTGCAAATATCTCTACTGCTCATGAAATGCTCGCTGCCACAGTGGAAATGACAAATGGCCACTTATGATGCGCTGTAGTTAATGAAGCATTACGAAACTTAGGCTCAGTTGTAAATGTAGGTAGTTGGGGGACTTAGAAAAATTAAACTTCGATAACTTGTCCATTTCACAAGTCATGGTCGTGTAGAAATGATGAATCCAAATAACGTCCCAAACCACAAAAACTCTACCGTAGATGTTGTTAGATAAAATGGGATTTTAAAAACAAACATAAACTAAACAAAAGTATTTTGCGCTTCGTTCATCACGTAGTAACGAAACTTACTGAAAACATTAAACATGTCTACCAACTCAAAACACATGATTACGCAGTGGACAGATGCACGATACGTATATGGATATTCAAGACACAAAACGAAAAGTGTGACAAACAGCGACAGAACAGAGGGAAACGTAACATAAAAGTAGCAAAACAAAAACCGCTTGGTTACACATTTGAAATCAAATACCAGTTACAATATTCAAAAACCAAATCAACGTTAAGTCAACTTCACTAGCTGAAGCTGAAAATGGTCGAACAACAAGTACGAGACAGAACGATATTTACGTGAAAAACAATAAAAAATTACAACAGAATTAAATAATCTCTCCGGTTGGAGCAACCAAAGCTAATTGTAATTACCGGCGAGGGAGGGAAGACAGAGATAGATCGTATTATAAGAGATCTTTAATAATTTTATATGTAGTACATTACGACCATGGAAAAAATAAACAGAAGAAACAGATGTGAAATTATGAGATTGAACAAAGTAAATAAAACGTTTTTCAAATTTTCCCTAGAAGAAATTATAAATGCGTTTTGTTATCTTGTATGTGAGAAAAACTACGTGTAACCAAAAAGAAGATTGAAACGTTTTAATATTGATCGAGTTTCTGAAAGTCGTGGGTAACCCATGGGGAACTTTTAGCTCGCCCCATGTATGAAATAATTGGTTAGTGCCAATGACTTGTTTGTAAAGAGTTTGTAAATGCCAATCGTCTCTTTGTAAGTACGAAATAAATACACGACGCGATTTCCGATGGGCGTTCAGAGCAAGGGAGTTTAAAAGAGCACGGTAAGGTTTAAAAATAATATGCGTACAGAAGTATCATCTTCGCAGAAAAAGATGTGGAGGTATACGCTTTGCTTCTCGGCAGAGAAAAGAGTGGGAGCAAGGAAAATAAGTAGGAAGGACACCGTGTATGCAAGAGATCTCTAATTTTAAGAGTGTTGACCGTACTTCAACCGTTCACTCGAACCATCGAACACTTACCGGCAGGTCCGATTCAACTTGGCCAAACTTGGTGTTCCGCCAGGACTCTAAAATCAGCAGTCCGGCGTAGATCTTCCCGACGGTGAGCTTGCCCGCGTTCAGTTCCTCGTTCAGCGGGACGAGCAGATCAAGCATCTTTTTGGCCTGCAGTGGCCAGATGTGGCTGATTGTGTGCCGCAGCTCCATGTCGGCTTGATCCATCTCTTCGGCTGAAAATGGGCGGCAGAGCAGAGATTATGCTTATGAGAAGTGGCCGAAAAGAAAGGCAGCAAACCCTCGTACCAGTTCTCATTTTGATGTTGAGATTCTCCCGTATCAACGCAAACAGCGTCGTGGTGAAGGCGACCTTTCCCTCTGCATCGAGTGGCATGTTCATACGTATGAGCTTTTTGTAGGCGAGTCGGTTAGGACATTTGTTACCAAATCCCAAGGGAGGATCCATGTTCTTCAACATATCATACATTTCAGTGTAGTGAATTTTACCCCTGTAATAGAGTAGAAACCGTATAAGTATAAGCTAACGTTTCAACTTCTACTTTTACTTACGTAGCATTAGGATCATATTCCGCCCATATCCGAACGAACTCGTCCAGATGATGTGCGCCAAGAATACTGGAATCACGCGTTAGATAGTCAAAGTTGTCCATAATAACAGCCACGAACAGATTCAACATCTGAGGAGATAATTTACATTCATAAACTTCTAATTACCAGTGCGAAGTACATTGATCTGCTACTTACAAGAAACGAACAGAAGAAGATGAACGACACGAAATATGCGTAGGCCAGCGTTGAACCGCATGTTTCGTTCGGTTTGTTAGCTCTCGGGTCACATGGTCTCCCTTTGAGACATGCCAGCATAATGTTCGGCCACGACTCGCCCGTAGCACATCTGAGCATGCGTGTATGCGAGAGGAGAAACGTACGACGTGGTTGTGGTTGCGGATGGATCAAGTAATGCAAAACACGGAACAAACAAAGTTGAATAGAAAAAGAACAAACGCTTAGTTAGTTCATCACGTACAGTAAGGCGAGAGGAATTTCTTAGCTAGCGCATAAAGTATTGCCTAAAGACTAAAATAGGAACGTTAAGGGCAAATTCTTACGGATGAAAAATATTAGCTTTGAACAAGAAAAATATGCACTGTTATGGTAACTGTTGGGTACATAAGGTTTCGTTTGTGTACTTTGCAAGTGTGTGTTGTGAGTGTAGGGTGGGAATGTTTTACAGGATAGTAATAGGTATGAAGGATTTTGTAACAAGGTACCAGGCAGGTCGTAAAGCATAGTAGGAAAGTATAATTAGAATAGTTTATACAATTGTCGCGGTTTGTTTTAAGCTGGGAAATTGAGAATTCGTCCAACCTTCACTTAGCATCCGTTAAGGTTTGAGCAAAGTGTTGGCGAATACAGTGAGAAGCACACGTTTTACTCTAGGGTGTAGGAGTTTCAGTAAAACGCATCTTCGTAAATGTTATGGCAATGGGATTGTGGTAAAATTTCGTTTATTGAACTTTTGCTATGAATGAAACAAACTAACTATAAGACGAGGTTAATTTAAGGATTAACGTGAAGAACAGGGTTTCGCTAAACTTGTTTGGAAATAAAACACTTTAACAAGAATGCAAACTATTTCAAACACTCCTAGATGTGGTCGCAAACCATACTAGGAACAGTTGAAAACGGATCTAAAGTACTAGAAAAGCATTCCAAAACGAATAATAAAACACTAGCCTATTGTTATTAATCTAATGTTAGAAAACTGCTCTAAGATGTAACTAATGCAATGTTATGGAAAAAAGCAATCAGCTAGTTTGGAAAGATTGTGCTATAGCATTGAACGCAGCAAATTTGATTGGTCAATCTAATTGAACTAAAATGGAACTCATTTCCAACTCATAAAAAGAACCGGGTTTAAAAAGAACCGAAAGCGAGCTAGCGAACAAACTAACTTATCACGGTTTTACTATCAGACTGTACATTGAGTTCGAGTCCTTCAGGCGAGTGTTGTACTGTTTTCTAGATAAAAAATCCTACAATTCGCTCGTCTTTCGATGAGACGACGTCGCATAATAGAGAGCCTATGACTAGAAACGGAACAAATATGGTTGTTATGGTGAGAAAACGTTTGGAAAGAATATTAAAATTGTATAGCTTCTATACGTTATTAGTTCTAAGAAGGTAAGAAGTCAAAATGTGACGATCATTATATATCTATCATAGAATTGAATTCAAACTGGTGATGACGGTGCGTGATTTTGCTGGAATCGCGACGCTATCAAGTAGTGACAGCAATTACCTAGAAGGCTAAGCTTTGCTATTTAGATTTCGATAATTTTCTTTCGCTATCCGAATGATTTGAAATTAATTGTGTTTAAACTTATAGCAAAGATTGTTCCTTCAGTATGATTTTTGGCCTCATTGGCCACACTTCAAATGCTGTTTCTTTGCACAGTAGTTCTGTACATGAAGAAGACTATTCTAGTGAATGAAATCATTACCAAAATACCCGATCCTTGACTGACTATGTAAGATCGAGATGACAAAGTCTACGTGCGCTCATAGAATGCTACAAAGTTCGTTATCTACGCTTAGACATATGCGCTTGAAAAAGTTGCAGAAATATTTGTATCTAAAATCTATCAACTTGAGAAGGGTGTTCAATTAAAGTTTGGATAGTCTGGACATGGCTTGAAGACATGTAATAAAGTTTTTCCAGATTTTGACCCTTACGTTAGGTCGGTCTAAGATGTGAAAGTTATTGTAGAGTTCATCTTTTATGATAGACGATCAGTAGAGTGTTAGTTATGGTATTGAAGTAGTAGAAAGTAGGTAGTAGTAGCAGTTTCCAATAGTCTTTCTAGGATATGTAGTACGTAGAGTCTTATTCTATTGACCAAGTGAGAGCAGTGTTATCGCACACCTACCTGAACAGTAGCATCAGCCCTTGGACAAAGGAGCGGAAGTTGTTGTGTCTAGTGATAGATGATTCAGGATCTAGCTCAATATTCCCAAATACCTAAGTTCAGGCGGAAAGGTAGTATAGTTTCTTGGTACGCGCGTTGTGGGTTGACACCACGGTGAACGTTTAAATTGCACTCAACAAAGTATTGGGCCGTGAGAGACCAAACATTGTCACACAATTTAAACGCGCTCACAATGATTTGAATGTGTTCTAAAGAACCAAACATATATACAATAGGAACTAAAATCAACTTAAGAGAAATTACAAGACTAACTGAAGAGAAGAATATAATTTTTATAACACAAGACTGAACTGCGTCAAAATCAACATGTACGGGGTCATACTAACTTTACCACTCTCGCTTCTATTTGAAATCTTTTGAAAAGAGTATATTGTAGACTTCAATGCTAGGGTATAAACGGGTTTCAAACTACGAACAAAAACTATCATTTATTCGAACGTGTTCTACTTGAAACGTTTGCAAAAAACATATTTACAACATGCCAACATGGGTAACAATGTTAGTGAAAAGTATTGAAGTTCGGTTTAGTTGTCCAATAGAGAGACATAGGTTCTATCAAATACTACCACTTTAGTTATCAAAAGATATAATCTTCAATACTTTTAAAAGCGTTAACCTGGGTAACCGAACATGTTTTATGTATAGCGGAAGGCTCACTTACTGCAGCGCTTTGATGGGTAAATTATCAAACAACGGAACCTGTACACAAACGAGCTTACACAAGCTAGTTGTTAGCAGTCGCTATTCTAAAAAACGACTAGCGGAAGACAACAACAAACACACGCACGCACACACACAGTCACGTAAGGTACGTCAAGGGTTAATAACATTTACATACGGAGGTAGGAAGATACATACAAGATCAACGTGTCAAAATATTAATAGCAACATTGTGGTAAATATTGCTTCAATAGGGGATCGCTTGTTGGTGTGTTTAATGTGTTGGATTCTGTATGCATATTTTACTAGGGCAACAAGTCACAAACGATAACGCTGGTATAGAAGACAAGATGCACC
Source organism: Anopheles farauti (assembly GCA_000473445.2). Classification (NCBI taxonomy): domain Eukaryota; kingdom Metazoa; phylum Arthropoda; class Insecta; order Diptera; family Culicidae; genus Anopheles; species Anopheles farauti. The sequence continues at coordinate 35,834 of KI915048.1, forward strand.
ACGGGCAACGTGGCACTTCTGCTAATTACTAGTAGTAGATCCGAGCTAGTTTTGCTTATAGTTAGGGATAATGCAAGTGTAACTGCTAAGGCTACGGTGATATTCTGGAGGAAGGATTATTACCGAAACAGCAGCAGTAGAGCTCCGAAAAACGTTTGAAAATTATTGTGACGATTCAGAGCGGTGTCGGGATCGAACTTCATGTTCCCAAAAACCTGGAGCAGTTTAGTGTACGGTTGACGTTTCCAAATTTACGACGACATTATCATTCGGTGATGTTGATGCAATTTTTTTTATTGTGGTAATAATGATAATAGGCACGTATTGTGTAAGTATTCAAAAAAAAAATTAGCAACACAGAGTCATAGTGTGAAAAATAAATCATTAAAAGGGACGAAACAAATAAAACATACAAAAACCCTATTGTGTGAACCGCATTCCTGCAATAATGTGTTCACTGTTCAATTGTTTAAATTTCACCTATTGTTGCATAACACACGAAAACTAACATCTATAATAAATTATCAATGTGCTTTGATCGAGTTTCTTCATTAAAATGATGATGGTGGTAGATTAAATGCTCTAATTTTTTGTGTAAATAGGTTGAGATCTCTAACGCACCGTGAAGTAAATTCTAATACAAATTTTAAAGTAAACAATGTAATTTATGAAAGCACTATAAACGTTGGCTTTGCTATGAAATTAAGTTAACAACTGTCTTGTAGATAAACATTATGAGATAACATATTTATTCTATTCTAAGAAAACTGGAAAGAAGAAAAGCCGAGAGTATAAAAATCTAGAGCTAACGGACCCATCCTGTTTGCGGCTGATTAAAGTAAACATATCTTAATGCGCAAAAGTAGCGAAAAAGGGTTACATTTGAATGCAAAAATAAAATAAACTAAGTAAATTTCAAACCACAGTCTCGCACCATCGGCGTACCATTAAAACAATGAAAATCATTCGTTAAAATAAAGATCATTAATAGACCGATTTCGTTTTCAATAACAAAATTGGGAACATAAAACCGAAAAACTTAAAAAAATAAACATAAAGTAAATATTGTATTTAGCGGAATTGGAAGAAAAATACCTGCATGCCAATAATTGCGTAGATAAAAAATAGCATGGCAATCAGCAAACAGACATATGGCAGTGCTTTGAATGATTGAACAAATGTCCAAAGTAATATACGTATTGTATAACCTTGTCGCAGTAGTTTGATTAATCGTGCAGCACGAAACAGTCTTAGGAATCCAACGTTGAAGGAATTTTCCTGTATTTGTGTTTATGAAGGAATAGAGACAAAAAGTCAGCATCAGAAAAATGCAATATCAAAGCACGTTACACAAACTTATTACTATAAGCAATTAAACTGCCACACGCACTCATCCGTTACTTACCCCTAATTCTAAAACTAAAGCGTCGATAATACTTCCAATCACTGTTATAAAATCGAATATGTTCCAAGGGTCCTTGAAAAAATTCTGCTCGATAAGGAAAAGATTAAGCATTTGGTAAATCGCAAACATTAGGCACAATTATCGTGTTATGGAAAGTAAGAAAGAAATAAACATGAATATCAGTAAGCGATGGATGATTTGATCGAAGACTATTAATGCTTTTAGCACAATGGGTGATACTACCATGAATGAATTTAGAATGTTGCTTTATGAATGAAAAATCAAAGTATTCGATAACAATGAGGATGATAGATGTGTGATACAAAAGAATAATAATTTCAAATATTTATTAAATGAAGATTATAAAAAAAGTTGAAAATAAAACTGATAAAAATATTTACCGAAATATTCCAGGATAAAGCTACATAATCTATATACTTAGAAGGTGAAATACTGCTTGATAAAGTTGTGTTTTAAGTTCAAGCAAAGAATGCAAAACTAAAACAGCTTCAAACAGAGATAATTTGAACAACGAAAATAAACAAGAAGGAAAACCAAAATTCATACAGCTTTTTAGAAATAAATCCAACTAGGCCTCGTCGAGTGAGCTTTGCCGACTAAACTAAAACCTAAATTTGTCTGTTGATTGGATTTAGCCAAACGAAAACAGATCTATATCACAAACTCACAATATTTAGAACAAGTAGAAAGATTGTACAGAAAGTAAATAACTAAAAATACAGGATGGATGAAAACACAATCCATGAAATGTATATCAACAAGAACTCTATAAACATCAATTTTCGAGTTGTAGGTCTGTTCTACCAGAAAACTAACGTCCATATGAGGTGTGAGAGCAGAAAAACAGCGAAGGAAATGATAAAACTAACGTAAGTTCTATGAGAATCCCATGAAGTACTAGATGAATATACGTAAATGAATTACGCTACGAGCAAACGTTCCGAGTGAGAAAAGAAGATATACAAAAAAGTTGAAAATTTTATCGAGTAATGCAAGTTATCCGTTCGCACTATTGTTGGCAGATATTTTTGATTACTGTATGAAAAGCTGATGAGATCAAAAGAAGTTTAGCTTCCAAACCGGTCTACCGTTAATTTGCAACGAACTTGGAATGCTTGGTTCGCCGTACAAGTAAGTGAAACGAAGAAAACGAAGATCACGGATGCATTGTCAGAAAAACCAAAAACAACAAAGGATGACACAAATAGTAAGTACGTAAGATGCCTTTCGCAGGCTTTTCGGGTAATCGGTTTTTGTTTGTTTTTCTCCCTTTCAGATTATGATAATTTTGTGGACAGATGATTCTTTCGACGATAGTACCAACCTTACATCCATAAGCGATAAGTTTCATAATAGTTTCCAGTAAAAAGAAGAACGTGAATACCAAATTCATGAAGCTCAGAATATCAATCAGTGTCGTAGGCGCATCGTGAAACTGCAGGAAGGGAATAGGGGTAGTTGCATGTCAGCAAATTTGGTATAAGAGCGATGTTTTAATGTATGAATGGTTACAGCTTTGGACGGCGTTCAAGTAACGATGACGGAGAGTAGAGAGACAAAGATAGAGAGGAAGAACGAGAGAGGATTCCATGAATAGATTGCTTCCGTCAGTCTTAAGGTAGCTTGCCATGCTATGCATACTTATCGCTTTGCATTTTTAACCTCATTTTAACCTGATAAATCATCCGTTGAGTACCCGATACGTGTGTAAAGTAATAAAACATGCAAATTAAAACATTGTTCACAACATAAAAAACCGAAACAATAATCATAAACACAAACACAATTGTGACACACAGCCGAACCCGTTTTAAATCATGAATAAAACAGCGGTGCATTTTGCGAGCATTTTGTTGAGGTAACAACATTTTGTATGACACTCGAATCGTTCGAAAATAAAAGAATAAGATGTGGTACATGCTAGTTCATGCCCAAGATGCACTTTGAATAATGAGCAGGCTCTGGACGTGGTGAATCATGCACATTTATTGGGTAAAGCACGAGTTGAAAGTATGTAGCAAAGACAGAAAAAGAAACGAGGCTGTAGAATGATCATAGCTTTTTATACTGGACACCATTGTGATTCTTTTAGAGAATGTTGGTCAAGTTTAATTATGAGAGATGGTAATCGTTTATTTTGCTGTCTTTGATTTGCATGCCTCAGTAAGGACAATGAGCGTACCATGCAGAAACGTAATGATTTCGGTGCTAAACAAAGCGACGTACGTGACACTAAATGAAACTCAAGATCAAACGCAAAGTTTACTAATGTCGTGCAAACTCCAAGCACTTTCCAATTCAACAATCATGCAATGATAATACGAGGGGTTGATTCGTGAAGTAGAAAAATAATAGAGCTTGAAAATATTATTTACAATAACCGAATTAAGCGTATTTCGATGAATCTTTTTGAAAGTAATCATAATGTTCTAATAACCTTCGAAAATAAAAGAATATCTCTATTTCTATAGGGAACCATAGTACTTAACTAAGTACAAGTAGAGATTGTTTTATCGATCGTATAGATACAACAAAAAATATAATTGAAGAGTTTATTGCTTTTGTAACAAAAGAAGAAAGTATTAAAAATAAAATATGACAAAAATAATAATACATAAAATGCAAAGATTTGATTGGCTTCGTTATTTCTTGAAACGAAATGAACAATTAATTCATTAATGATTTATTATTATATGCAATTGGTTTGCTTACCGTATTAGTTTCGGAAACTCCTATGGGTATTGAATAAATATGAGATAGAGAAAAATGGAAAAAAAAATACTTACCTTTAAGACGATGCTGCTTCTAGTCTCAATTCTGCCATACAAGTCGCGCTTCTCGATAGAATATTCCGTGTAAATGAAATATTTAAAGTCTATACCATGCCAAACTTACCTATGCCGCGAAGCGTCCCATAAACAACGAAGCTTATCAAACCTTTGCACTGGATATTTGAACACTATTTTCACACAATTAATACATGTGATGAGCTTGCCAGAGGAAAGTAAAACATGAGCGATGAAATGTGAGAACCGAAGAAAGATAATGGATCACAGCTAAATGGGAATATTATTATGGTCGATTTTCGTTGCAATCGCAACGGATGTAGTGTTTGAGTTTGCAACAACGCAAAAACGTCGTTTACCGTTGGTATACCCACCTTAACACCAAATCCTATTATTTTGAGTATTGTTTCAACACTAAACATCCCGGTAAATCCCATGTTGAGATACTTTAACGATTTCTCAAACTCTTTTCCTTGATTGTGATACTGCGCATAATGGTAAGTCGTACAATATATTAATTTGAGAAACATTGAAGAAGACATAAAAATAAAAGAAACAATAAGTATTATTCAAGAGAACAGGGATATAGAGCGCAAACGTGGAATAAAAGATTTGCCCTGAACGGCAAGAAAGGACGCAGACAAATGTGAAACATAACTGCTGGAAGGGATATTATTGAAAAGGAAACGCAATAGGATCAAACTGAATGAGATAAATAATAGCTTACGGGATAAATGTTGGCATTTTCTTTGTTTTGACATTACTTAAAATGTTTGTTGGCAAAAAACAAGTATATTAATGAACCACGCAAAACAGTTTCCAAAAGTATCTGTCCATCCGGATTAATTTTCCGGGTGAAAATATTAAAAAATGACACAATATGTATGCTCGTGGGAGCTCGTTTGTGTGTCCCAGGGTAGACACGTTTGTGAAATGGTGAGTTGAATGACGCATGAGGTGACTCGGTGTAAATATGTAAATATGTTCAAACGAATCGAATGAGGGCACGCTCACAACGACACGATACAGATTCAACATTCACACGGCACAACACACGAAAGATGATGATGGTCCACGAGAATACTGACGGTATGGCTCAAAATTCTCGTGTTGCATTCGCGTGCAGTCGGATGCGGATGTGTGCTGCGTACATTGGTACATGCTTCGCAAAAAGATATCAGGACGTACAGTGCACGGCAATGATGGCAGAATGAGAGGAAAGGTGTATCAAGGTAGGTTGATGCAAAGTATCGGCCATTGCGCAATGCAATTTACCGATGGTAGGTGCAAACAAAGTTCTGATAGGGTGACAGAAGTGCAGCTTACAGTTATCATGCCAACAAGGAAAGACAGTTTGTGAAATCACAACAGCAGCAACGATCTTGAGCAGTGCGTAAGCAGATCGTTTGGTGCATTCGACAAACAAGACATGACTACGAACAAACGCGAGCACAAGTGATGCAAGAACGGTACACTCGGACATAAACAGAAACATACATACACAAGCAAAGCATGCAACAGGTAACAAACATACATTCTTGCACTTGCATCAAAAGAAACAATTGACAGTTCGTTACGCACGATTTAAATAATGGAAGGTAATAAAAATAAATCAAGTAAAATATAAAATAATAAACATCATGCATAGTGAACAAATCAAAATACATGCACATTACATCACATTTATGAAAGACAAGATCAGCACTCAAACGACTTAATGAGTGTTTACGTTATTTTAGTTGCAAAACTATCTTGAACTCATTTTTTACCAAAACATGCATAAGTACAAATATTTTTTTTAACTTATGAGGATGAATCATTCAACCAAACCATCAAAAATTTATGAGTACGAAACATTCAAGCAATACACCACAAAAGCATGCATGCACTGACTCAATCACAAAAATAAAACGAACACATTAAAATTAAAAAAAACATGCGACATCAGGTGCAAACAACAGTATAAAAAAACACGTAATCAAACAAACGAAATACAAGAAAATATATCCAAAAACCATACAGCTACACTTCAACGGAGATATCATAACTGTGAACTGTCCCTATCATCACATAACGGACGGAGATATTAGTTCAGAATAGGAGAAGGAAATTCGGGGCATTCGCTATTATTTACATTTATCAAGTGTATGTCAGAATCGATCGTGTGTTTTTCACTCTGAAGAAGTTCAAGAACTTCCCGTACATAAAGCAATGATTTGTTTTTGTATCTTTGTACAATTTTGAAGTGATGCCACGCTTCGGAGTAGCGAGTCTGCCGTATCGCGGAATGAATGCGATGTTATCAAATGGAGTGTGAAACAAAGTTTGGCACACGGTATTGAAAAAGATTGGTCACATACGTTCAAAAACATATGATGCATGATATTTTTGCGATATTTGAGAGGTATTAATCTGCCATATAAAAAGGAAAGTTAGGTTAACAGTAACGGGGCGATTAAATGCTTGAACATTAAACGAAGACACTCATACACACCTTCATCATCAGCAGTAATGTATTGAAGACGATCAGCATCATTATAAAGTACTCGAATGGTGTCGAGACGACGATACGCCACACCTTGTATTTAAAACTATTCCGCTTGTTTGGCATGTACCGCTCCAGAGGCCTAGCACCTATCGTAAAGTCTATGCACGATTTCTAAGAAGAAAGCAGAGGATGAAAGTAAATCGCTTTGTAGTTGTCACTCTTGCGGTGAGAAGTGAAAACGGGTTGGTTATGTCGCCAGAGCGTAATGCAAGAGTAGCGAGTGAAAATTTACCTGATTTTTGTCTATCTCACCATCCTGCAGTTCCGCTTCACCTTGCTCTTGGAATGTAATGATAATCAAGGCCACGAATATGTTAACAAAGAAGAATGGAAACACTATGAAATACACTATATAGAATATGGACATTTCTATTCGAAAGTTTTGGATTGGACCCTTGTCTTCGTAGGTAGCTGCCATCGAGTTTTGGAGCACTCTGGAAGAACATTGTAGAGATAGAGAGAAAGAGAGAGAGAGAGAGAGAGAGAGAGAGAGAGAGAGAGAGTGAAGAACAATCGGCACGCAGTTAGGTTTAGTTTGATAGATAATAGTTAATGAAATATCATACTGAGGCCAGCCTTCGCCAGTTTGTACGGCGAACAGTGTCAACATGGCGGTCGCCACGTTGTCGTAGTGGAAGCTTTGTGTCTTCCACTCCCTTGGTTCTCGTCGTGGCAGTTGATCAGCACCATCGTACACGAAAAAGTGCCCTCTGCAAAACAAACGATGCGACGTATTAGTACGACGACGTTCTCCCCGTTCGTCCATGTTGCACTCGCCCATTCAACTCACTTGCACTCTTCACTCGTATGCTTGCTGTCGTCGGTGCAGTAGAAGAACTTTCCGTTGAACAACTGCACCGCAATAACGGCGAAGATGAACTGGAACAGTATGTATACGATCAGAATGTTGATGACGTTTTTGAGCGAGTTGACGACACAATCAAACACGGCCTTCAGCTTGGGAACACGTTTGATTGTTTTCAGCGGACGCAGCACGCGCAACACCCGTAGCGATTTGATTGTTGAAAGGTTCTGACCGGCACTGCTGCCGGTCATGTCGAAGCCGAAGCTGACGGCAGCACAAATTACGACCACCGCGTCCATGATGTTCCAGAACTCGCGCAGATAGCTGCCCGGGTGCAGGATGATACCTAAATCGATTACCTTCAGCAACATTTCGATCGTGAAGACGCACGTGAAGGCGTAATCGAGATTGTTCAGCACTTTGTTGCGTGGTGAGTCCTCCTGGACCGGGTCCTCGGCGGCCAGTGCGATCGACGACAGCGAGATGACGACCATAATGAAGAAGTCAAAGTATCGTAAATTAACCACCCAATGGGCCGCACATCGAATCCTGGAAGAGGGAGAAAATAGTACGTGATGTGAGAAAGAAGCGTTTACCTTCACCGGGCAACTCCTTCGACCACTCACGGATTAGTCGGCGAAAGCACAAACATCGACGAATATGGCAGCATCGGTTTTGGACCATCCGGTATCTCGTCATCATCCTCCTCCTTCTCCTCATCCTTTTTCTTTCCTTTCCCCGTACTGCCACCGCTTCCATTGCCCCTCGTCGGCGACGGAGACGACACTTCGACGCGCGGTGGTGAACCGTCCGTTTGCATCTGCAACGCTTCCATCTCCTTGTCCAGCTCCATCTGTTGCTTTTCTTTGTTTTCCTCCAGCTGTTCTTCCTCCGCCGCAGTCAGTTCTTGCGCGTTGGCCAAATTGTCGACGGCGATAGCCAAGAAAACGTTTAGCAGCGTGTAGTTGCCAAATAGCACCAGAATGATGAAGTACAGCGAGTAGATCATGCCCTTCTTATGGCCACCCTGTGATTCGATGCCCTGGTACATCACCTCGTTCCAATCCTCGCCGGTAAGTATTTGAAACACGGTCAGCAGTGCAATCGGGAAAGTGTTGAAGTTTGTTGGCGGTGTGCCGTCCGGTAGATTGAATTGACCACCGAACAGTTGCATTCCAAGCAGCGCAAAGATCAGAATGAACAGGAACAACAAGAACAGCAACGAAATAATCGATCGCATCGAATTGAGCAGCGAGATAACGAGATTGCGCAATGAAGACCAGTACTTGGTGACCTGAAAAGAAAAAAATAAACATGTTAAAAACCAGCATGAAACCTGGCGTTGGAGCTGTGAGATAATTTACCTTAAATATTCGCAACAATCGCAACGCTCGCAGCACAGACAAACCGAACGATCCTCCCTTCACTTCGGACCAAACCACCTCAAAGATCGAACCACTGATGACGACACAGTCGAACCGGTTGAACGATGACTCGAAATAGATCCGGGGCCCTAGTGCGTACATCTTAATCCACATCTCCATCATGAACAGGCCAAGAAACACGTACTCCGCGTAGTCTAAAATAAAGATAAAATTACCACCATTTAAGTTGAGACTCTCGTTATTGGTGTGCTAAGGATTACTTACACAAAAACTGCGTCAGCCAGTTCGGTTGTCCGTAGTGTTCGACCGCTACGCAGACGGTGTTGAAGAACACGAGCACTATGACGAACCAGTAGAACCACTGCGTCTTCACCGTGTGCCGTATCCAGAACCGGAAGCGTTTCTCCGCCCGCCAGAATCCTTTACACTTTCCCTGCGTTTTCACTTTGGCTTTAAGATATCCTGCGGAGGGAATAAAGGGAGATATCGCATTAGACATACTCATTAAAACCATTAATTGCTACGGGCTACTGGCGGAGGTAAAATCTACAGCATCTACTTCAATAATGCTTGTTGTTAGAATAGCGTTGATGAGGTTGATTAGATGATTTTCTCAATTCGAATGGATGGCTAATGTTTTGTGTCGCGAGAGGGATCATTTTTACAAAGCGTACTTAAAATACTGTAACGTAATTCAACTAGTTTTCGTTGCCACTACATGAAGGTGTTTGAAGCATCCAACTAATCGTAATTTACAGTACAAGTGATTTACCTTTTCCGCAGCATAGCTACCAGCAAGATGTCTACAAACATAACCTCTATCATACGATACTTTGTACCTATCGTTTCAGCTAGCGAATAAACGATGCTTGAGCTGAAGCTTACGGATCTAACCGTGAAAGCTTCAAGCTGCCCTGCGCTTCTAGGCCGGGAAATATTTAACCAGGCATTAAACAACCCCCGAAATAGGAGTTTCGAAACTTCACTTATTAGTACAAGCTCTTTTAAATTACACCGCTAGGCGCTACGGGAAGCAGCTTTTTTACAATTGCATGTATAAGAATTGACATATTCGTACCTTTACCTTTCTTGCGCTTTGGAACAAAGACTGTGCGCGTACAGGCATGGGAGAGCCACGGAGGATTTGGGGTTTTGCGAGTTTCGCGATTATGTGTGTTCGTTTATGTTTTGTTTTATTTCGTTTATGTTTAACGCACAGCGTTGTGAGACAGATCGCGCGACGATGAGATACAGTGCATGCAAACATGAAATAGAAAAGACGGATGAAGAAAACCCAACGAGAACGAAACGGAAAACAGGAAGACATTAAACGACAGAAACCAGACACAGGTTACGGAGCCGGAGTAAGGCGAGTAATTGTAAACACCGGAACGGTTAAAAACCAATCGAAACGAACACCACCACAGCAAGTATAAAACACGTGTTTTCACGCTGTTAACTATTCGTGTGACTTTTCGTTTGGTTGTGTTTGGTTGTGTTGCGGGCTGTATGTTGTACTGACAGTGGATCGAGTTTGCGTGGTTGTGTTGTGACGTTGTTTGTGCAATGTTTGGCAAAATGGTGGAAAAGCAGCTCAATTTACCGTCATCACCACAGTCGTCGTCCGGATCGTCCTCCTCCGTGTCGGTGGACTTGGATTTGCCGAGGTTTTTCAGCTTTTTCCGCTTCGCTGCTGCACGTCTTCGTGCTGGTTTGGCCAAGAAAAGTTCAGCAACGAGAGGATGCCATTTCATGAAAGAAAGAAAGAATTTATATTATTTGACGCTCGCTAATGCAATCATTCGCTAAGGAAAGAAAAAAATAACAAAGTAATGCATAGAGTATGTATGTTTTAATAACGTTCACCCTACGCCAGCAGCTGTAAGGAAATCTTAGAAACATATTGCTTCTGCTACCGCCGCACAAAAGGGGTGAGTTTTCCCGCGCACTAAATAACAACATTCATACACGTTCACCCCGGACGGCACGAGCACAAGCTCACGTGATAAGCGTGAACGCACACGAAACCGCACACCGCGAATTCATTCGCCGAGTTCATCCGCGTTCATCGGCAGTGGTACCGGGAGCGCACTGCTCTCACTCGGGAAGTAATCCATCTCGCGTTTTCCATTCCCGTGTGCTTTTCCCCTGTGCTTTTCCGGCGCATGCGAAATACGGACCGGTTGGTGATGGTGGTGGTGATGGTGGTATATTATTTGTTTGTGGCAATACCAGCGCACCCAGCGGCACACGTGTCGTTTCCCGGTGGCAGATGTTCCATTTCTCGGCGAGCTTCGGTTGCTCCATTTTTCCCTCTGTGCATTGTTTCGGGGTAGGGGTGGTGGGGCGGTGCCCGGTCAACCGGTGTTGAACCCTCGCCCGATGCCGTAATGTGCTTATTCTAATAGACGACACTGAACAACAGCCGCTCTGTTGCGGTGTTGGTATGAATAAATTTCCTTCCCTCACAGTGATAAGGATCACGGTACAATGTGTGTGTGTGTGTGTGTTCGTGTGTATGTGTGTTGGTAAGGGCAAGGAAATCCCCTCACCCCTCCTCCTGTACTACCACACGAGTGCCACAAAATACTACGAACCTTCCATGATGTGCAACCGTTCCTCCTCGGTGGTGCGCTCTTCGGCCAGGATTACTTCCTCTGTTTGTGGCGATAGTATGTGTGTGTGTGTGCGGTGATGCGGCGGATAGTTCCAATTTCCCGATGGAGGTCATGGATGGGACAGATCCAAGATGGGGCACACATGCAACACACCACGTATCGAGAGTCGTGCAATTGTGTGGTGTTGAAATGGGAGAATAAAATGACGAGAGTAATTAGTAAGCCAATTAGGCGCTCCGCAGTCACCACTCGGCTCGGTGGCGTAATGTTTTTTTCTTCATTTTTTGTGGGATGGATGCCATGCAAGATTCGAGCTCTCTGGATGGGGATGCAACGTGCAGCGAGGTTTGGGGCTTTTATTTCATTTTCAGATGGGGTATGCAATAAAGACAACCTCCAGCGACAACCTGGGCGTGTTGCCAGTGAGTGAGAGCGGTGATAAGGACGCGGTGACAACAGTGCCTCTGTGTGAGTATATGTGTGTGGGTGTATGTGAGTGAGTGAGTGAGTGTGTGTGTGTGTGTCGGTGTGTTTGTGTAATCGAACAGGATGCTCGCGGGGGAACAAGGGGAGGGAAGGCATGCACAAGCCGAAACAATAGCAATACTCTACCCGCTTTACAAATCCACTCGACGTAGCCGTTTAGTTCTTTTTCGAGCTGCTGTTGCCTACGTAGCTTCAGAAACTCTTGGCGGTTTTCTACTTTTTCCCTCTCCTTTGCAAACTCTCTACGGGAGGAAAATAAAAAAAAGATACCGGGATATGGTTGGTTTTCAGTAGAAGGAGACGAACGCAAAAACAAACAGAAGAAGAAAACAAAACCGAAAGTTATTAGCGATACCGTATCTTCCGATTTAGGAGCATTTGTATGTGTTTGCGTGTGTCCGATTGCTAGCGATCTTGTTTGTATTGTTGTTTTCATTTTAGACGTTGGTCGTAAGAAAGCGGCACGATTCAACGGAACGAAAGATGTTGGCAATAAAATATAAATAAATAGTTGCCGTTTCATATGAATGTGTATCCTGCTGTAAGAGCACGTGGCAGGCGGACGCGAACGGTACCGGAACCGGTGCGGAGAACCGATACCACAGGGAAATACTAAAACATACAGGCGTGGGGCATCAACGGGTGGGGAAAGGGTGACGGGCAAGGCAAGGGGGGGGGGGGCGGGGGCACAGTCTAAAGGCAGATCGTTTCGAGCGTGCTACGCGAAGCCGACGGATCTGGTATGGTAAAGGGTGGGGTGGGTTTTTTTTATCTTGGGAAGGGAGGGTGGGGTCGGTTGGTACGGGGGAAATGGAGAAAAATCAATTTTAAAACCTGCTTGAGTAATCCAGTCGAGATAGGATGTCATTGCTTCGACAAACATTTGCCTGGAGCGACACTTGTGAAATTGAGCCTGTCGCTCAACGCGTCCTCGTTCGTTGGAAAACTCTCTGCCCAACACGGTGTGGTGTGAAGGAAGGTACGTGAACCGGTGGCACAGCAGAGCGGAAGAAGGCACATGTATTGCAATTACATCAAATAAAGAGGTACATACATATTGAATTGATCGATGCAACAAACAAAAGCACGTTGAAAAGAAGGCAAAAGAAAGTGAACGAATAGACAGAGACAGTGTGAGAGATAGAGTAGAACAGCTAAGTAAGACAAAGTAAAATCTCAATAAATTCGTGTAAAGTTATCGCAACCGCGACCATCTTCGCAGCAACAGATCGTCATCGCTATGGCGCGACACTCTAGACCAGTCTCCTGACTCCGGACGGTATACCTACCCGCTGAGCACACCGAGAACTAGATTAAGCATGAAAAAGGACCCCAGCACGATGAGCGGCACGAAGTAGATCCAATTGAACGTTGAACCTAGCGCATCGTTCGTCTGTGCGAGCGTGTGGGGCGCGTGGGAAGTTAAGCGTTGGTTAGCGTTGCATTATCGAAACTGAACAGCGACCAGCGGCAGACGTCAGCGTACTTACCCAGTACAGAATGGCCGTCCAGCCCTCCATGGTGATGCACTGGAACACGGTCAGCATGGCAAACCCGATATTATCGAAGCTGGTGATGCCAAAGTTCGGCCCTTCCCACTGCTCGATGCACGTACTATCGCTACTGTTGCAGACATACGCACCGGTTGGCGCTATCGTATCGTTATCTGCATTGCAAGGCGTTGGAAACTCGCCCTCCTTCACTATTTGAGCTGCAGCGATGGAAGAGGAAGGGGTTGAATGGGTTTCGGTTAGCCGCTGATTGGCGTCGGACCGGAATACCGGGTGCGGTATACTCACAGATATCCTCTAAGCTATAACAACTCCTGTGCAGCGCACCGGAGTAAAACTCTAAGCCTATGATTGCAAAGATAACAATTGCAAACAAGACCAACAATCCTATCTGCAGCAATGGTGCCATGGCTTTGATGATTGATTTTAAGACTACTTGTAAACCTGCGAGCGACGGTGGTTTCGGGGGAAATGAAGCAAACAAAAAGAACATGTTTAGTAATTTTTTTCAGACACGAAAGGAAATGTTAAATACATCTAACTATGGACTGAATGTTACGAGTATGATACAGACAAAAAAGAAATAAAAAATGTTATTATATTGGTCATGTAAACAATTATTAAAATTGCGAGCAATCAAAATATTAATTCAATATAATCTGGTCAAAATGTTAAACGAACTCAAATACAATCTAAAGTTCATAATAAATAATAACACTATGAATGTAAATGACTGCATAAAGGCGTCACTATCTTGATTTAAAACAATTTTCTAAGGGCATATTTTATCCAATATTAGTAGAAACTTGATTTTTTTGATAAATATTGTATCTGTAAAACTGGAATGTATTCTATTAAATATAATTCTAAATAATGTAATTAAAATTACAGATTATGAATTATGATAAACCACATAAAACACAAAGGAATCGCTAACGGAACGGATAAATTTCACTACATTTAGTCACAACTATGACATCTATGGTGACTACTCACTAGGAATTCCAGAAACTAATTTTAAGGGCCTTAACACTCGGATCGCCCTTAGCGTTCTCAGATCTACTTCCGGTCCCTTTTGGGGGAATAATGTGATGAATCTAGCAAAACGGGAAGCAATATCAGATTATGATTAGACCGAGCGGATTCAAGAACAGGACAATTATAGGAGCTTTGCAAAATTAGCTGAAAATGCAAGTATCGAAACAAACGAGTTCGTCAGAGCTGGCTCAGATTTTAATCAACAGCCTTTTCTGGCATACATTTGTCGACCACTCTGGGCGTAGCAATGAAGCCGCTGTAGGAAAAAAATGAAAAGCACTCAAACGATTTTCAAAGGTTCCTACAGACGAAAATAATGACGTTATGGTAATTTTTTACGACCGCACAAAAACGTATCACTACATCTACTTGACCTCCTCGCCCGGTGCTGGTTGCTTCTATTGAGGTCAATTTTATCCACGGGTTACGAGTTTCCACCCAGCTGTGCTGTAACCTTGTCAGTATTTTCGGTTGACGATGGATTTTGCATATCGTAGTCTTGACATACTTCGCCGCTGGAACATTGCGAGCTGAGCCATTCTAGTAGAAACACTACATCCTAGCGTACTATGTTGCTAGCGCATAGAAAAAAAACAAACAAACGGCTGTACACAGTAATCTAGCAGCATAGGAACTACTCTCTAACTCTCGTCTAGAGGCTAGACGCAGAAAGGAACAAATCACACACTGTAACTGGTTTAAAATTGGCTGTCCAACACTCTTGTCTAGCACTATGAATGACCACTAGAAGTACTATGGTTTCACTAGAAGATTTCGAAGTGGATACACCATACACGCGCATCGTCCGCTTACTTGGAATCCGTGAAACAAGCTTAAGTGGCCGCAAAACACGAAATGATCGAAGCATTCGCAAATCAACATCAACGTTGGCCTCAGCGAAAATAGTCATTGAACTGTGGCGGATGGATAGAACACGCGTTAGTAATAGAATTGGTTTGAAACGCGGTTTTCGTTCGTTGCGTTCTCCGTAAATTAATTGAACATCTCCCGCTTGCTTCCCTTCCAACTGACAACACCGATTAAGATCATCAAGAGCTAACCTGTCAAAACGTAAGAAAGTGTTTTCTGCCTTCCCGGGAAACGATTTCCCTGCCCAGGAACAGCAAACGCGCACACGCCACTACTTACCCCGTAACTACGACGAAAAAATCCATTATGTTCCATATGTTCCTGAGGTAGGAGTGTTTGTGCATAACAAACCCTAAGGCGAGGATCTTCAGTGATGCTTCGACGCAAAAGATGCCCAAAAAATAAGCTTCCGTTTTTTCCAGCTTCTGAGCAAGTATCGTCTTGTCCCCATGAGGTAAGTGCTCCTCCAGAGCCAATACCACGCAATTGGCAATGATTGTCAGCAGCACAGCGTACTCGAAGGGAGGCCATTCAATGATGAAGCGTGTGTATCTGCGGTGCGGTGCGGGGGAATGTTCCGGATGAGTTATTGAGCGGGTTTAAATTGGCGGGCGGAACGTGTCAGGGCGGTGGGCACAAATTTACTTACTTCCTAATGATGTTGTCTTCTGATAAAATAAACAACGAGGTGGGTCCGCCTCCAGCCAGAGGCTGACCCCCTTGACTGCTGGGGCCACCCATTCTATCAGCTAAATAGTGGCCTCCTTTGCGTCCGAACTGAGCCCCGTTCGAGGTCTGACCTGCGAGCGCCGCCTCTTGAGCTGCAGCTAACCTAGAAATGGCAAAAAATGAGAATGTGTCAAGTTCAAACCATAAACAATAGTCCGTAATACAGCTGTAAATTTAAATTAATATCGTATGATTTTGGTATATTGGCGTCACTTAATGAAATGATTTAATCAAGAAAAAGCAAAACTGCATAGTTTTGGATTATATATTCATTGCTATAACACGAGTTTTTTAGATTGTTGTAATGCAAGTGATTTATGCACAAAATGTATGACCGACTGCACTTTGATTGAGCTAACAAATCTAGCATCGATCGTTCCACAACACAGATTACCTTTTCAATTCTTCAAAGATAAAGCACTATTAAGCTCTGCCCGATCCGTATTCCCTTCGTAACTTTGCTCTTCATTTCGCTTCAATTGCGCAACTACCATTAAATCAGGTCGAATGCTGCACGGATGCAGGCGCATCCCCGGTGCAGCTCACGAAGATGATGAGATTGCCAGTCAGTCAGCCAGTCAGGTTTTCCTAGCGTGACCGTACCAACCCCTCATCAGTGTAGGAGTAAAAAGCACCATAATCAGACTGCCGGCTCGAAACTGCTCCATACCGACCTGTGCGAGATAAATTTAGAATATATGGAGGGGTTGGCGCGCACGGTGAACAATGGCAGCACGATAAATTGCACACACATGCACCATGGTGGATGAAAAGAACGAGCGATCCGTTCTTCCCTCCATCGCCCGGCGTAAAAGTTCATCAACCGCAGGCGGGCAGGCGGAAAACGGAACTGGGTCACTCAAATGGCCGCTGGGATGATGGGAAGTTCCGTTCTTTGGTCGGTTCAAATATCCAGTCGCAGTGCGGTGAAGATGAGTTAAGCTTTCACGGTGTGCTGCGTGCATCATCGTTTAGAGAGCGCACCATTAATCGACGTTAGTGCGCTTATTACGAATCGTCGTGTGCGAATGCTGGCTGGGTCCTCGGCCCATGCCTGGAATCGTTTGTTTCGGCTGTAACAAATTGAAAAGCGTGCCTGCAAGCAGCCGAAGAACCCGATGTCTTTAGTTACAATGGTTTACAGTGCTCTCAATACATGCACCGGGTGGCATGTGGAAATCAAAACAATAAGTATCCTGCATGAAACAATCTCCTGCAGGAAGTAGGAAGGACACGAAAACGCGCATTGGGTGCGAGATTTTGAACGGGTGTTGGATATGGGCTCAAGTCACGAAAGCATAACGCTGGATGACTTCGTATGGCTGTGAATAGTGCGGTTGGGGTGCTTGAAATGAGGGTTGCTATTGCTCGTTAGATATCTCACTTGGAAGCTCAGCTATGATTTATGATTAATTTTTATTGATTTTTATAAGCTCCATGGAAGGTACGTTTTTGCCCCGCAATCCTTTTGAGGTCAGGTAAAGCTTTTAGAACTGTGATAGTGAACTGTTGAGCTAAGTCACCTGCATAAAAAAGTGTTATCCTCTCTAAATATCCGATTTCACACCAATGATATGGTCCTTCGAACTAGAATTTGCAAATGTTTTAAATGAACTTGAAAACCAAACCACCTGAACCAAGCACATTTGACGGCCGAGCAAAAGGCATAACAAGCATAACTGACAGCTTCCTGGTGCTCATTAATATTCCCTTCCGTGTGCGCGATACCTCCACACTCCGACAGTGTCACGCGTCGAGTGTGGCCGTCTAATCGCACCATTTATACCGTGACACCGACCTCGCCCCTTTCGAACGATGATTGATGTCGGTGGATTAATCTACATCTACAGCCCGTATCAACTGTTGCGCATGAAACACACGCCCCGACCAATCGAAAAAGGACATTGCGTGACACAACGCTCGCTCACTCAGAGGGGGGAAAAAACGACCGGAGAATTCACTACTGTCGCTAAAAATTACGATTAGCGCGAAAAGTGAGTAAATTATCCCTCCACTGAAGCTTGAATACGCTCCTCGGGCGCCGCATTCGTGGACACACTTGTTTGTCATTTCCGGCACCGGCACCAGCCGACGGTAAACGATCGCGTATCATGAAAGCGCCATAAATTGAAGTGACTACACAATTCTTCCAGCACGCGCCGCGCTTTGTGTCACCAATCCAGTCCGACCATAAATTGTTATGTCCTCAGTTGTTATTTGGATGGCTGCGGGAAGGTATAAACGACGGCTTGGCTGCCCTTTCCATGGTAGGCATACCGAACGCGAGGGCGTTTGAGTGAGCGTTTGGCAACATATTTAACCGTACACGCACTTCATACACCTGCTGCATTTGTTTTGCTCGTTTCGGCAGTAAACTTTGATTCCAAATCGAAGCACCAACAACGACTCACTCGCTCGCGTTCGCTTGGCGTAGAGCATTTAGATGGTAATTTATTCTGCTCTCTCAGAGGGTGCCCTAGTGTCGCTACATGCACTCTAATATCTATAGGACCACTATAAAAATGTCAGAAAATCGTCACAATCCGATGAACCGATACGTCGCACCAACCGTACTCAAAACAATCAATCTCGAATGGGACCGTACCGTACGGCTTAGACAAAAGTGTCCCTCTAAATTATGTATACACACGATTACGTCACACCGGGAAAGAACTTTTCCCTGCACGTTACCGTTCCTTTGAATAGGTCCACCAACCGTGAGTACGAGTGTGAGTGTGCGTTTTTTGTGTCCATTGGTGGGCGAATTGGAAATGGAAATATTAATGTGAGCGGCCGATGGAAATGGCACTGTAAATAGAATGCACAGCGATGATGATTATAGCACCCTTTTGTTTTACGTCCCGTCGTCCCTCACGCGCACACACACACACATACACGGTCCAACTTGGCCTGCAATAATCGATAAGTCAACACATAAACAACGTCTGACGGTTTAGTCGCTCGCGGCTCAAGTGTCAGACCGCATTAACCGTTCGAGGCTATGAAAACTCTTTCTCCGCGCGGAATCAACATGCTACATGCTCGGTTGTTGGAAAATTATTTTCCTGACACACATTAAGCCCGTCAGCGTCGAGCCCCAGTGTGGCTCCCTGCGCCGGTACCGGGAAGTGCACAAACCTAACCGAAGGATATTCTATATTTAGCCCAAAGAAACTGACATGTGACGGAGCTGTTGTCTGACGTCCGGAGCAAAAGGGATGGAGAGACGTTGGGGAACCCTCTGCCATGGCTCGGCATTAAATTATTTCTCCTCCCGGCTCGTAATCCGGATCGCGTCATCATTAGGGCACGATAGATAGCGGCCATTCGTTATTATTGTGCGAAACTGCGCTCGTGTAAAGATTATACTGAATTTATTGCCACCGACCAATCTCCTGTGCCGATGGCATAAAATTATCAAATTACATAAGACATACGTATCCGTTGGAGGGTGTGTGTGTGTGTGTGTTTGTGTGGGGCCAGGAATAGTTCAAGAGCAGCAGTGAAAGCGTACCCTTGATTGCACGCTGATTGTCAGATACCGGCTGCCCTGCTGTTCATTAGAGCTTGGTCGAAGCACTCCAGACTACGTGGGACATCTAGAAAACGCGACCAAGATCAATAGAAAGAGAGTGTGCGCGCGTCCTTGAACGTGCTCTAACAATGTTTCGAGCCGCGTTCGGACGGAAAGGTTTTGCGGCACGTGAAAAAACGGGCTATTGATTTCCGGCTTCCGGAAGCTGGATGAGTTATTGTACGGTGCCGATGCTGCTTAGCCATTATTTTGGATGAGTGTTCACACGGCACAGAACCGCTTTCTCTCTTGAAGGTCATTCGTCAAGCGAAAGGCACTAGACAAGACCAAGGCTTGGGCCCTGTGTATGGTTTCGAGAAACAGAAACCGATTATGATTTGTTTTGCATCGTAAGCAACTGAAAACCAATTGCCATTACTAACTCCACATTAAAAAAGAAACACCCACACCAATACAAGCCCCTACACACACACGGTAACATTGAATTGAAAAAGTGCTTTGGCATGGATTTTTGACTTTCGTATAACAAAACAAAAACGGAACGGATCCATTTCGGGGTGGTAAATCAACTGGAAAAACGGATGGTTCAAGCCCGTCAAAAACGTCACACAATGTTTGACCGATTTGGCTTGAGTTGGGCCATGAAAATGATCATATAATTAGCATTGAACAATGGTGGTGAGGGTGATCATAGGAGTACGAGCGAATAACCTTGGACCTGGAATTGAGTGAAATTTTTGCATAAAAGGTAAGGTGTTTAAGGTGTTCTTTGTTTGGTTGTTCATCTGTTTTTTTTTTAATAATATTTCAAATGATATAACTTAAATTTAAAAAAAAACTAAGCATAATTCTATTTAGCGATAGCTACACTCGCCCAAATGATTGGATAACCATGGAGCAAGATTAAAATGGGGTTATCACTGAAAGCTGTAGCTATTTCTTTATTTTTCCAAACCATAAAATGTTCCTGTAAATAATCACTAAACCTTCCAAGCAAACCGAAATTGGCTTTGCTTTATTCGAAATGTGCCAAAAGCATTGAAATTTTCTACTTCAATACACCATCCACTACACAAGGCGCTGTGTTCGTGAAGCGAAGGCTGCAGCATCGTAGAACAAAGCAAACTGTCTCCCTCCAAGCTCCATCGCCATCTGTTCGTGCTCGCCGGAAGCAAAGTTGCCAAATTCACAGTACACATGCTTCAATGAAGCAGATCAAAGCGTGTTCGGCCAGATAGCGGGAGGATAATTTTAGACAATGCCGATACACGACTAGGATAAACTTAGATGTGCTTAAAGCGTTGGGTTTTTATTTCATCTCAATGTTCTTAGGCGATTTGTGAGAAAATAGTATAAATACTTTCATTATTTCACAACCTGCTTGAATGTTATCGCCTAAAAACTTTCTCTCACTCGATCCTGATCTAAATCTCTTCACGCTTGAACGGCCCAATCCGTGACCGAAACGACAACCTTCCCGATTCAAGCCTCCATTTTAAAACCATTGACATTGTCTTGGTGGAGGCCAACGATGGAGGCGCACCGAAACCTCCACGGCAAGGTGACAAACAGGTTCGATAAATAGAACGAATGCATTGATTTTTGTTCGCCAGTACATTCTGCCCAGTACGTTCCAGTAGCGTGTTTCAGCAGGCGGAAGGAGGAAAAACGGAAACTCGACTTCGCCCGCAGGCCTCGTACGGAAAAGCGTGAGTTTTGCTTCGCCGAAGGACAGGCTTTCCGCTCGGGTTGATTCGTTCGCCCATCAACTTTCTATTACTCCACCCGAACGGCACGGCTGAGCGAACGTAGTTCCCGGTTCTTCCGAGAAAATGCAGAAGGCATGAACGCAATAAAGCAGCGCAAAATAATACAAACAAAACCCACCGTCAGTTTTTCCCAATGTGCAGTACCAGCGTTGGACGACCACAGGGCCATATTGGGTTACACCGAGCCACCGACGTGATTCATTTGTTCAGCTCCGGATTTTCGGCTAGCGTAAGTATCCAAAACTAAGAGGACAAAGAAGACGAACCGAGCGAAGCGGCAGAAGAAGACAACACACGCCTAGTTGCGCCAAATCGACGTCGTCGGCACAACCGCACTTCCTTTGTTACCACACTGCAGCAGCTGCTTTCGGGATGCACTACACTTCACTTCGTCCCGCACAATCACAACTCACTTACTACTACACTTGCACGGCGGAATGCGTGTGCACTTTCCGCGACCGATGCTTTCCCACGCTCGGACGTGTGCGATCCGGTGTGACGCTGGTTGTGTTCGGCCTGCTAGCTGGGCTTCCCATCGGAAAGGGAGAAAAATAATGGAAGGAAGAAAACAAGGTTGACTTCGATTGATAGTGCTTCAGTGTCGAAGGAAACACTTCACGTGCGAGACTGGCGAGCGGGCGAGCTTCCCGCGAACGACACCAGAGGACGCTTCGCACACCACCGCTGAAGTGTTCGCCCTTTTTCACACTCTCTCTCTTTCTCGCTTTTCCGCACGCGTCCTATCCGGGGGAATCAAACAAGCTCCTCGCCGAGCTCGTACGTCAAACGAACCAGACACTGGTGCTGATGACGACGGCAAACCACCAAAAAGCTCACCAACACACTCACAAACGCCAACGCGCCGAGACACAACACAGTGCGAACCTTCTTCCGACGGACGTTTGCTGCCTTATTTTCCCAGCCAGGAGCGACACTGCCTGGCTTGCAGCACAATACCTCGCTAGTAAGGACTCGAACTCACACACACACACATACACACACACACACAAGCACGTATAATAATGCTGCAGCTCTCCCGTTCTCGCTTCCAGGTGGGACCACGCCGATGCGCGGTCAGGGCCCAACGATGGGTTGCTGCCCCATTTCCTGCTGATAAAGGCAGCGATAGAACAAACACATTCGAAAGAGGCAAAAAAAACCGAAGTCCGTCGAGGGAGTAGGCCTAGCCTTGTTTGCGCTCGCTGCACGCAGAGGGATTTTGTGTGTGTGTGTTTTTTTTTCTCTCTCCATTCTCGCTGACCCTTTTCCCACCGCATTACATGTGAAAATCTGAAAATGGGAATTTTCCTAGCGGTGAAAGTAGAGTATTCCGTAGGAAAGTTATTTGAAGCGACCAGCATGTCGATGTTAAAACGCGCTTGTACTAGATGCTTTATGTTTAATAATGCTTTTTTAATCAAAGCTTTCGATATGTTTCTTCTCGCGCACTCTTCGGTACCATAAGCTAGCATAAAAATCGGCACTCGAATCACCTAAATCGAATTAAGATAATTAAGTTTTCCAAAATGCACCCATTACGCCCCCATTTTCCGTTGTGTGGCCTTTCCCTGTAATCGGGCGTGTAATGGATGCAAATGGATGCTCGGGGAAAACTGCTCCAACGGCACGGCCCCATACGACGGTGTAGGTGGGTGGGGCGCGATTACATTTTGACCATCTTTCACTTTTCCTGCTGACGATGCAACCGTGGCACATTTTTTGTAATGGAACACACCTCACAGGTAAGGTTTCGCATCGAACAAAGCCTTTTTGCCTTCAACACTTGCAGCGGAATTTTTCTTGGCAATTTTTTTCTTCTCACTGTCACGAAACACTCGCTCACGTTTAGTACTCTTAAAACACAGCGGTACACATTATTCCAACCTTCGCAGTTATCCAGCACGGAAAATTGCACCACCCCTTGGCGTTGGGGAAGATTTTTCTTTTGCAATTTTTTATTAATTTTTTTTTTTTACTTTTCTAAGCACACGCGAGCGCAAACACGTTCGAACGGCTTGGCTTCTGGAAATCGAATGAATGAGCCATATTTCGATGTAAATGATTTTTCACGAGCGCAACCGACACACAAACACGCGCTGCGAGTTAGATTCGTGAAGGGGTCGTTCATTCGTGAAGCACACATACACTCTCGCGTCACAGGATTCATTGATCACAACCACTACTGAAGTGGTAGCACGTGTAGCACTGATTACGTCGAAGCGGCTGGGAGAAGCGGAGGGGGAGGAACGGCATTGTTTTGTTTCACGGTAATGGCGTTGGCGGAGTCGGCGCGGGAAAATCCGACCGGCTACTGTAAACGCAAGTTGTCAAACACGGAGCGAGAGCCCAAAAAGAGAAGCAACGTTGGTGTGGAATTTATATACAGAGAGAGAGAGAGAGAGCATGTGAGAACAGTTTCTCACGAAAACGAGGGCGTTATGCTTTCCGAAAAGTCGGTAATTATGGTGAAACATCAGGCGCCTCCATTGATACGCGAGAAATATTTCATGCACTGAATAATGCTTGTTGCATATCAATAAAATACAAGTAAATTTATCTTTTACTGAAATATGCCTTTCTATTCGTTGAACGGAACATAAAATCATGAAAATAATATTTAAACTAAAATTGAAATCATATAATGAAATGTTTTATTCACAAAAAGCATAGTATTAATAACAAGATGAAATATTTGTTTCATTCACGTCAAACTGAATTTGACTAAACAAAAAAAACAGTGATCGTAATAGAATTTATCAATAACATAAGCAGATAGATTTAAAAGTATCAGGCAATACCTAAAAACTCGTTTTTGTTATAGCAATGAAATTCTTTTCAAAATGATAGAGTTCAGATACATCTATCTGAAATAATTCATGTTACAAGAAGCTCCCTATCAAAATACACTTCCGTTTTTTGAAAGCTTAAAAATGACCGTGATTGATGAAATATTTCATTTTTGCAGCTTTCACAGAACTTCACACTCGAGAGCTTTTTTTATCCGCGACCGGTACTTACATGATGTCTCCTAGTTTCAGTCTTGTTTGAATTAATGCACAGCTCTTGTGGTCACTGGTCGTTACAGCCCGCCGTCTACGCGGGGACACTCGCGGGGTGTTCAGTCCATCGGGTGGCTCGAGCTGTAGGTTAAGATTGTTCCCTAGGCGCACCATCGGGGACGAGCCTCGTCGCCGCGTCGACATATGCCGACCTCCAACGCTTCCAATCATCTGTAAACGTAAACATAATTATTTATTATTTAAAATTTAATTGATCCAAAAACATAAACTAAGAATTTGGTATGAAATAAACCACAAACAGAAAAAAATCTCTACTAAACGTAAGAAATTCATTTATCCGAAAGAACGACACAACGAACCGACAAAAAGAAACAGCGTAGCGACCTTGTTTCGCAACCATGTTCATAAAAAAACGCTCGCTTTCCGCCGGTCGCCATAATTAATTGAGTTTGCATCGGGCATACACACCGCTGATGCATTTAAGTTTGAGGAGCGTTTCGTCGTTTTAATGAGGTTGCAGAGCTGCAACGATCGCTCTCTGTCTGTACCCACTGTTGCAACAAAAAAAAAAGCCCAAGTGTGATGCAAAGCTTGCACCAGAACGCTCGCCGAGAATGGAGCGATGAACTTTCAATACGGTCTTGCAAGCCGTAAAAAGGAAATTATTGAGCGATGGGCTACGTGGGGCGATGGCTGTAAACTGCAGCTACATGACCGCGCCAAGTGTAACATCTTGCGAGTCGGCCGGTACAGAAGACGCGGAAACTAAAAGCCAGTTGATCCCTTGCAGCATTTTTCATCAACCTGCACCCCGGCACATCGGAAAATGTTCAGGGCGAAAGGAGGAGAAAAAAATTGCGAAACATTCACCGTCCTCCGGGATAATGCAAGGCACTGGTTCCGTTGAAAAGAAAAGCGAGGCTGCTCTTTCAGCACGGAGTACGTCCGTCATGGCAAAGCCACCAGCCCTCCCTGCTGGTAGGAGTTTCTTTTGGCGTGAAAAATAGTTCATTTCACCCAACCCACCGCACACCTTACGAAGGGCACGGGGAAAAAAGTTGTCTGGTTGGTCCTGTTCAGCTATTCTTCGCTATCAGTCACCGGCACGGCGGTGGCGTTCTTTTCCTCGCTCGCCATTCTCCACTTCCTGCGCCCTGGCAAACACATTATGCGCTTTGGAAATGAAAACTCCCCAAAGGAAGGAAAACAACTGCCATCACGACATCCGCGACGATCGCGCCAGGAAAATGCATCGATGAAAACGACGACCGATGGGGGGAAACGGCGGTAGGAAAAATTGATCCAATAAGCACACGAAACCGGTTAGATACCATGGTGAGGCAAGTTTCGCCCCACTTCATAAATCTATCAACGGGTGCATTTCCATGGATTTGCTCCCCGCTCCGGCGAGCGTACCCATTTATTCGGGAGCACAATGAAACATTTCCGTCGTGAAGCAACAGGCGCCCGGCGGTGGGAAGAATTTCCACGCCCGGAAGTAACACTAATTGTCGGTAATGGGAAAGTTTTACGACCGACCGCAATCGCCGCTTCGGTTGCGCCCTTCGCGGCCGTCACGTCTCGAGCACGGGTCGTAAAAATGGTAATCGATTGGCGACGGATTCGGGCAGCACCGATTGCCGACAGCAGCAAAAAACCGGTGCAGTTGTTGATGGTGCAATCCAGTGCTATTTTTGCCACGCTGTTTGTGTTTGAATTCGAATAAAATTTGTGCAGTCCGAGCACGCTTGCTCGGTCGGGCAGAGAGTGGTGTTGAAGGTAAGAGCCATCGGAAATCAATTGAGTGGAATTTGAAGCAGCAGATGCTTTGTAGCTCTTTGCCTATGCTGTTTTATGCGCTGCTTCAACTTTTTATTTTGTACGGTTTTCCGTGAAAAATAGAGTGATGGCGTTGAGAAAGCTTTAAATCGAAGTTTTTTTATAATATTCCGTTCTGTCCAACGCATACAACAATTCAAAGTTATTAATGCATGTTTACAATCTATATCAAAAGTTGTCGACGCCTTATGTATTAAAATACATTATATGAAAAAAAAATGTATGTTTTCAAAAAAAGCACATTCACATCTTCAATCAAAAATGTATGCGCTAATCTAGAGATAATCTTCTGAACATAGTTCAGCACTGAGTAGCATTATAAAACGGATTTAATATTCCCTTTGAGGTGAAATGCAATTACATCCGTTTCTGCATTTTCACTCAGTATTTTCCATCCATCCGCTTGCGAATATGAGCAACGTGTGACATGGAGGGCTTTCGCAAGATTGGGTGCATCATGTAAATAATTCGAAATGCAAACAAAACACTCAGCAAGCTTTGTTGTGCGATGTGTTTCTCTTGCAAAGAAAAACTAATAATTAGTCACACAAAATGCGGCAAAATTAATTTACTAACTATATTCGTAACTCCAAAAATCTTCTGCAGGAACTTCTACATGATCCTAGACACACGAGTTAAACTAAATGTGCTGCTTTGATGTTACTAGCTTAGTTCGTTCTGGAAATAGAATTCATTCTAACTGGAGTTTGTATAAAATCATACTTTAAAATGGCAGTAGTGAGAAAGAGAAAATTTGTTTTCATGCAACCATCGAGTTTTCCGAAAACATCAACTCTAGGAAGCCTTGTCACAAAAAAACGTAAGCGAATAGAAGTTTTCATGGAATCAGGATAGAAAAAAGCGACAATAAGACCCGTCTCGCGTTTTGCGAGGTAAATTCGTTCATCGTTTCTGTTGGGAAAGACCATCTGGGTGAGAAGGAACGGTCTTCATTACATGGGCGAGACCAGCGAGAAAAGCGGAGGATACGTTTCATCTCACTGCATACGTTATGAATGGCGTTTATAAAAGTGTCTGCCATATTTTTTTCTCCATATTCCTTGCCTGGAAACAGTTTCAATACGGTTCCACCGTCTTTCGCTAATATTCATCCGGATTGTATGCAGCAGCACTGCCACTGTTGCTACAACTGAGACGATTCCTGTCAACGTTTGAATGACAGGTGTTTACGGGTAGTAGCAGCAACTTGTTTTTTGCCTCTCCTTTTTCGCCGATAGCATGAAATGCACTTTTGCGCGGACGCGAATCGACGAGAGGAGCTCTTGCAACTCTGGAGGCAAATTCCATGTGAATGGTGGGGTGAAAAAAGAAAAAAAAAACCTAACGTTCTCCAGCTCACACGATGCCAGTTCGTGGAAAACGAGGTATACTGTAAAGTTTCACATCATCATCGTCACCGTCATCATGTTTTTCGTAATCAGTACTGTCGCCTGCACGAGTGCAATGTTATTAAATATTCCGTAATCAACTATCAAAAGTTCGCACAAACCGAGATACCGAAGAAAACCCCTGCACTGGTGGCCGGAGCTTGTCGAATTCGAAAACTCTTCTTCATGCAGCGCCAACAAATAGTGACCAAAACAGGGTCTTCCTTTTTAACCGCTTCTTTGCAAATACCGTCATAAGTGTCAGTCGTCCTTTTACCTACTTCATGTATAATTGAACCGCCACATACGGTTTGCCGCCGAGTGCACGAATTCAATTGTCTCTCCGATCGCTGGGAGTTAAAATAAACGAGCTCTGGGACGACAGGCAATAGTCCAACGCTCCAGTTTGGACACAGTTTTCGGAAAATGTGCCTGATACTCTCAAATACTCCTGGGATAATGGAGCCCCCGTAACACGGGTAGTTACTCACCTTTAGCTAGTGGCGTGCGTGCTTCGTAAGTTGCTCAAACAGTGTCAACTGATCCCTCGGTAGTTGAACATAATTTCACTCTGAAAAGGAAGAACGTCACGTAACAGAGATTAATGTACGGTTTCACAGATGGTAACGCACGGAATGGAAACGGTTGAGGTCGGTGGATGATGCGAAAAAGCAAAAATAAATAAAAAACGGTTTAATTTGCAACCAAAGAGGGCTTGGAAACATAATATCTTTACAATAGTCCTGCAGTGCAGAACGCTTATGCTTTGCTGCAGGTTTCATCAAAAACGAAGCAGGAAATTCTTTTGCTCGCTAAACATGGATTGCTGAGAGTTGATTTTAAACGCCAACTTCCCTTCCGTCGCATCGTTCTGTTTCAGAATAATTCTTTAAAGTTTCGCACACAAACATCGCTGACAAGTGGATGGAAAACGGTGAAAACACGTACATAAAAGGTGCGAACGAAGACGCATCCAGCCGGAAGAAAGAACGCATAAGTTGTGCATCGTTATCGTCGTTACCTGAGCGAAGAATGCGCGTCAAATGTGAAACTAGAGAGGACTTTTCACAGCATGCAACTAGGGCCTTTGCAATCAGTATAGTTTTACGTTATTTGTTCCTTGTTTAATTCGTTATTTTGGATGGTTTAAGAAGAACAAATAGGAAAGGGAATGAAGTATTGGACAACTAAATATAAGACTGTATTTTAAGAATTGAGTGACCGATTATAACTCACACGATTGTACCTTCACCAAGTTGAACATGATTCAAGAGAAAAGCATTATTTAATCAGTTGATGAGATAGTTACAGTTGTAAATGAGCTATCAAGTTGCCTTTCATTATCTCCACCTGCTAAAATGGAGAAGGAGTCTCAATTGCTTGCTCTTGCTTATTACATCCATTTGCCACAATTTCGTACCTAGCAGGGCACGATCGGAAAATTATTCTCCAAGCCTTTTGCATCCGATCGGATTCCAATCTCGTATGAACGTGTGATTTTCAAGCACTGGAATCTCCTCCAGCGCCATGGTAACTAAACATGCCGATGTCATATAGTGACGGTGTTGTTGCCATTGTTATGAACTAGCTTAAATTCGCCCTTGTTGGGATACCCTGTGCCACAGTCCGTTGGGCCAATAGGTTGCTCTCAACATCGGCTCTTCAGTTGCCGGGGGCAGCTACGTGTTGCAACTTGCAATTATTGCTCTCGGATGCACACGTACACGAAGTTGAGAAGCTTCTTCTTCCACCGTTGTCGATGCCTGCAATACCGGAACCGTATCCCACGGGTGGATTTAAGCGAGAGCTGGTCGAGTGCAGGGAAAAGAACTTTATTACAGTGTAATTGAAATGTTATGAACGAATCGTTGTTCGACGTATCAGTCTACCGATCGGCACCGACCGGCAGCAGTTCTAACTCGTTTCCACCAGGACCACCGCAGGTATGCTCGAGCATAAAACGGGGCGTTTGAGTTAGAGAGGTTTACAGTTTCTGGCAGCTTGTTACTGCGTACGGACGCCAGTTCCGAGGTTGCGAACCGATGAATAATATTTGCTTTCTGCGCATTTGACTGTTCAGCGGGCAGTAAACAATTCAAGCTCGGTTGAAAACTCTGCTAATTTTGCGATTGCCAATTGTGGGGCAGGGGTTTAGAGCGTGGTAAAGTATTGCCAAAAGCCGCAAATGGTAAAGGACTGGTAAAGTATGATAATTATTGTGAAGGCGCTCGTCAAATATTTTACTGCCATTTTTCACGCAATAGTGCACGTGAATTTGAAACCGGTAGAGGATTATTAGCATTTAGAGCGGTTTTCCCGATGCGTTATTTAATTGAAAATTTCATTCAAAATCATTGGTATCTGTTGGCAACTATTATTTCATTTCCTGGTATCAAAATAATAGTACAATTTGTTTGATTCTATGTTAATCCAATTGCAATCGTACGGCTGTTGTACCGAGCAAAATGGCTGTTTCATTAAGCTATTTTTCCATACTCTTCAACTTCCATCCTGAAAATATTCCCTTCGGTTTCCCTTATACTCCAAGAGGCAAAAACAAATCAAACCATACTCCTCATTCCAAGCCTATGCCGGTGTGCTGGGAAATTCAATTACAAAAGAATTAAAAGCACAAACCGGAGAAGAATATTTTATCATTCCCAACACGAAATCGATTGACCGCTTCCTTTCGCAAACATTCTGTTTCGTGAGAGCACGCGCCATCCCGCCCCCTCCCCCCCAAAAAAAGGGTTCAATGTTGTTCTTTTTCCATCCGCTTTCACTCAATCTGCTGTTCGCGAAGAAGTGACACAACACAACAAACGGACTAAGGATTGGCCACGCGCTGCGAAGGACACGGTGCTTGAAAATGATACTGTCCCTGTGAACGGTCTGGGTGAGCGTCCGGGAAAGATTACACAAAATTCATCTCCGACCCTTCTCAACGCTAGCGACCAGATAGTGTTCGTTCCTACCTACCCTATCTTCCGTCTCCTCCGAAAGCTGGTGTTTCTTCCGGGCACGTTTGTCTATCGGACCAGGTTGACGGTGTGTGCTTGGTAAAACGATGCTGAGCTTAGCGATTAATTTCCGTGCAGCGCAATAAATAAATGGACATAGAACAGTAAAGCACAAGACACACTCTGAATATTGGGTTCACTAACGTCAGCAAGAGACATTTGTAACATCCAGTTATTGTGGTATAGAAATCTCAACGATACGGTGTTTATTTATAAGGATAAAATAAAATACAAAAATCAACATCATGATCCGTCTCAATTTTTTATGCAGGCATTGATTATCCAACCCTGATCACGTACACATAAGTCTATACTCTCACATGACTGGTTGAAACTAACCACAAAACTCTTAAAAGTTAAGAAACAGTGAATAACAAACTCCTGCCAGCTCATGACCCACAAATTCTCCCACAAAATAACTACAGTGTTGGGGCTTGACAGGTGCAAAGTTTGGCAACAACCGAATACATTATTCAAGCCACCAGTGCCTGTCCCAAAATATCCCCGCTTTAAACTTCTCCTCGTGCCGGAGGCGGATCTGGAAGCCTTGCCGATAAACGGGCCCGGAAACGGTCGGCAACACCACACCGACGACTCCGACACAGGGTGGCATTCGGTAATGGTGAGTAATGATATAAATTACTGTTTACCGCAAGCAAACAACGTTATTATTATTTTCCTTCCCAGAGTTTGATTTAAGCGTGTCATCAGGAAACGATTGATGACGTTTGCGGCATGGCATGTGGCATGTGATGGTTTTCCCTGTACGGTTACTCAATACACGCTTGCCGGAAGACGTCTATGGGGGATGGTAATATATGCAAACTCCCGTGCCCGAGTGCTAGTTGGAAGATGATGGGCTCGTTAGTGAGGTGTAAGCGATGTCGATGGAACGGAATGGTTTCATTTCATAAAACATATTGATTTTTTATGCTGATACTTTACGTAAATGAAACAGCAATGGAATAACAAAAAAGGGTATGTTTTATTCAATAAAATTAATTTGACCACAAAAAAACCTTTGGACACCAGAACCGCATAAATGTCCCTGGAAGGGTATCAATTTGGATGCAGTTCAGGCTCAATTTTCCAAACGCTATCGATAAGTTCCAATCGTGTATAGGAGAGCGCACGAAAATCAAGTTCCAAGAACTATCCGAAACAAACACCTTGAAGTGGACATGGCACGTGAAACATAAATTATGCCAATTTGGCGAACGTTCCTCTTCGATCTTTTCAGTATTCACCGGAATGGATGAGGACTTCGGTTAAACACAGCCGTAAGGACATGGAAATAGTTTTCCACTCTGTTCGGCTGCTCCTGACCCACAGGGCACAGGACGCTTCCAGACTCCTCTCCACACCGCGTTTGGCTACGGGTGATGGATTTTAATTAGCAATCGTGTGCGTGTATAATATGCGGAGCCGGAACCTTAAGACGACAGGCGACGATAGACTACTCCAATCCCATCTCACATCACCACTCAAGCGGGGATCGTTCCCACGTTCGCCGTCTCTCTTTCGCACTCGGAAACCGTTCCGGCACAACTTTCCAGCGGAACGGCGGAAGTGATAAGTCGGAAACTAGAGCCGAAACCGGAGAATCTCGGAATTCCGTCACATTTGAATGCAAAGCCCAGCTCGGTGGGAAGGGCGAGCATCAAGTGTTAATGGCATTTGCCAAAAAGTTCTGCCTGTCGCAAAAGTTGGTGACCACCGACGTAAGTGCTACGGAGAATCGGAACTAATTATACGAATGGCAAATTGACTGGAACAGTTAAGTGTGGATGTATCATAATTTAATTTAGATTACTCGACAAAATGCCACCGGTCGGTCCAGCAAAGGCTCCTGTAATGGCATGTGTGTGAAAACTATTGTACTTATTTACCATGTGAATTATATGCAGCTTTGAATGGTTGTTTCACCGTGTCACTAAAGCGCGGAGTTAATTATGGTAATACACGTTGCCCTCATTTGCAACTACCTCATCTTTTACAACGAAACACGGAAAGAACACGATCCTTTACAACTCCGATGGAAATAACGAATGCAGGAGGTGAGTGCATTCGTATTACCATAATCCGATCCCATCTCGCACACCGTACTAACGAGTGTTCTTTGGAACTGAAACTTGGGAAAAAATATTCAAATATCCAAACCTCAAAAGGCGGTAAAGTGCTGGGGCTGATGGGTGTGAATGCTTTGCCATTCATTTATCCGTCCGATGGAAATGCCACTCAGCCAACACTTGCAACAACTGGCCCCGGGTTCCAGGCTAGTGGGCCATTCTGACACTTCATTGAAATGGATTGCTTGCGTTGAGTGACACACTCGCCAATTTCAAGTGGCCAGTTTCGATGACAGAATAATCGCACGGTGAGAGAAGCAGTGTTTATTTGAGAGTGTATTTTAATTTAATATTATTTTATTTGTTAATCGTAGAAGGGAACTAAATATTTATGAAGAATTGTTCATGTTTAAAAAACTATTTTTTATGTTTAACCACGAACATGCAGAATGAAAATGAAAATGAATTCAATATAAATGGTATAAGCTTTCATAAATAGCTATTTTTAGTAGACACACGCTACAAATGACTTGATATTCCATTTCACCCTTCTTTTTTTATGATCCCAATATTGCCCAGAAATCAATTTATTTTCGTCACTGTGCAGTAACTCTCTCAGGCATGTGTAGTAGGTGTGGTGAAATTGAAATACAGTCACATCACGTTCGTGTTATCGGTCCAATACACTCTCGCAAGCCGGAACACGTCAAAGGAGTTGATGGAGATATAAGTTTTGGATTCAGAAGGAATTCCCCTTGAGGCTGTTTCCACAAAATCACAGTACGGTTCTATTAACCCTTTTCAAAACACATGCGCTATTTCGAAAAATGTTCGTAAACGCACAGCAATACACGATGTTGTGCCTAAAGTTTTTATCGCATCCTACAATACTCTTAGATTTTTTATTCGTAATTGTCTGCACAGCCCTCGTCGTTAATTGAAAATGGAGCTAAAAAATGTTCTTTCCCATCTGTTCGAAGCAGGTGTGAACTGTTGATACCAAAGCTAGCCAATGCTCTGGGATTAAACGCTTCGAAACTACAGCTGAATGGGCATCTACAGCTGCTGTTGCTCCAGATGCTGCAGCTTTACGGTTCCGATAAAGTTCGAAATCCACAACACAACGCAGCTTTCATCGCACAAGCACCGTAAAACGCTCTTCTGGTACTCTGTATGCACATCTGATCCGGTGGGTTGCGTAGCTTGAAGAAATCGGATTGTTTACTTGACCGCATTGAAATGGGTTTAATTAGTGTAACTTTAGCATTACGAAGAGCGACGGAAGCAACGATCCGAATTAGGAAATTAAAAGCAACAAAAAAGGAAAGCCGTTGGCTACAGCCCTTGGCGATTTCATTAAAAAATTTCAATTGGCTCTACCCAAATGCTGTTCAGTAGGTACTTTGATATCACACATTAGTCTGCTGTGCTTGGTGTGAGATTTTTGCAACTGTTGCTGCGATGTGTACCAGTGGGGAAGGTTATATTTTTGGTAAGAAATTATTTGTCAATTTCTATGAAAATCCTTAACCTCGTTTTATTTTCGAGCAAACACTAGTCAAGCATTATCCTCAGCTTAAAACACATTCCTTTGACAAGAACGAGCAGAATAAGCTTTGCTCCTGTCAACTATGAAAATACCCCATTCAGTCGGGCACTTGAAACACACCAAATTGCTTCGTTTGTCTGTAATCTCCAAGGACGTGAATCGTCTGCCATGCTTGCCAAAGTTGAGGTAAACTTTTCGTATTAAACTTATTCAATTTCGGCTATCAAAATCTGGCCAAAACTGATCGACCGATTCCGGGTTGAAAGTCGGTTGCCGGTGTGTTTGCGCAAACCGACGATTGCCGCCGCTCTTTCCACTCAACGATAAAAGGGATTGAAATTGGCTCCGTAATCGAGTGCATGCGAAGAATCCAAGCAAATCGTCCCCTTCGAACCGGCGCTGTAGTATTGGAGTACTTTTTGGGGGGGCTGCTTTTGTTTACCGCTTCGAGGCATCGTTTGCCACTTGTGCGAGGGTAGTTACCGTACCGTTACGTTACCGTTTAGAGAAAAGCGTTGGGTAAAAGCATTTCAAATGCAGCATAATTCTTACCATTATAACCACTGTGTCGTATAAAGAGCATTAATTTATTTTCACAGATTCGAATGTCATTCTCACTTTTATTGTTCTTTCGATGTTTCAAACATGTTTTTACCAAGCACAAATACATGCATCAGCAACGCCATAGAAACGCTCGCATAGCTACCATCGCTACTCTGGCGTAAATAAAAATCTTTCCCGTAATTCAAGGCACGTTTAATTAAAGCTTCGCGCATTTTTCCCCCCATTCCATTTCACTCTGGCAGCAAAAATGTTTGACATTTCATTTTCGGTGCACCGATTTGCGAAGGGAAGCAAATAGGAGACAACGGTAATCACGGATCAAACGGTTGCCATGGGCTGACCGACCCGATGTCGGGGGGAAGAACGCTAGCGAGTCTGTTTTCCGCTCCTGCTCGATGCTGCCAAAGAGATTACATTTTCACACGACAGCTCCATCTCCATCTCCCAGCCTCGTTCGAGCGTTCTACGGCGGCTCCAGGAATCAATGCTCGGCTGAAAATTTGCCTGCACCACAGTTTGCTTTTTGTCGTTTAGCGAGACACTAGGGAAACCATGTGCACAGCCAAACCCATGGGGTATTTTGTGAGTTGTATTTGTTTTCGCAAAACAAGCACCCGCTGAGCGCTTCGGCTTGATGAACTCAGCATGTTTCGTGGAATAGCGTGTGCTGCATCGGATAACGACAGCGAAACAGATGGGATTTAAAACATGTTAGTCAAAAGAAGAAAGCCATTCGGAGGAGACTGATGAGAATCGAATATTTAAAGCGTATTTTACGAGAGATTGAGCAAACCATCGAATACGGAAATGTAGCTTGGGACCATCTGTTGGGATATTCATGTGGTATTTATTTATGTTATAGTCATCACTTCGTTATTGTGTTCATATCTCTTAATAAAATTATTGATATTCTATTCTGAACAAGAATTTCCGAAAGCATGTTACCAAGAGATGAAGCAAAACTCAAAATAACCTCCCTAGCAAATACCACGCATTCGAACACCTACAAAAGGTACTTTCCAATGAATTTTCATCACTCATTTATCAAACCTGTCACTAGGCTGAAGCACGTGTCGAATCGAGTACCAACGGCATGCAACATAAGTGAAAAGATAAATCAGAGCTTCTTAATTTTCATCGCTCAGCTGCCAACCGTGGCTTCCCTCATGCTTTTTTTCTGTTGCGCGTCGTGTGAGGGTTTCCTTCATAAAATTTGTAGGGCAACAGACACGCTCGAAGAAACACGGATGGAGCAGCAAAAAAAGCAGCTTGGGCGCCATTTTGTCGCCCTACACAGAGCTACACAGCGCTGCGTGCTCGGTAGGTGCACGGCGTAGGAACGCGAACAGGTGGCTCATTTGCCACCCGCTGAGCTGGAAAAGTGCTACGGATTATGATGACAAATAAATATTATATGGAACCTACTTCACCGCACGCGGTCCGGGGCGAGCCGACGGGGTGAAAAACGTTTTCATGCGGGTATCAGCATTTTGTCGCCATTAGCCTTCGTTATCGCTTTCAAAAATGTTGCCTCCCGGGCTGCCTTATCGCCTCCACTCGCGCGTGAGTGTCCTTGAACGAGCACCAATACCCCTTTAGCGATACCTCACAAGGATGAAATAGGGTGGAGAAACAGTACACGAGACATCAAGTGAATGAGAGACAGATGAGGAGAGAGATATAGAAAGAGAGAAAGAGGGAGACGAAAAAAAAACCTATCGCTCCATCATAAAGCCATCTGCCTGTCACATTGATGGGCTAAATGTGATTTTCGTGTTTCGTCACCATCCGCTCCGCGCCCCCGACGGGCGTTCTATCAACCGGCGCAAATCAATTCCTTCCCAAAGGGGTGACTTTGGTGACGACGATGGCCCACGCAGTCGCCCTGGCCGACCGACGTCTTGATGATCGTTTGATAAATTAACCTCACCGGCACCGAACGGGATGACATCTTTTGACAAATAATTTACCTGCCCTCCTTCGGTGCCCGCGCTCGGTTTTGGGGGAAGCCTGAGGCGAGACGATGTTTGGGGTGAAACTTTTTAATAGCAATCTCTTTCGAAAGTTTTCTTAATTTGTTGGCTTCACCGCAGCGCACGGTTCCGCTTTTCTGTGGTGGATTTTCCTGAGCAACTTTTCCCAACAGGAAGCCACACTGCGGCAATCAGGTGAGCAGTCTGTCGGATTGTGAAGTATTAAATTATTGATTTTTCATTTATTTGGAGCTACCGGATTTGAGCATGGTGCTATGTGATGAATGCTTGCACTAGCACAGCTATAACTGAAGTGATTTCCTTATGAATTATGTGCTGGCGAGCTTAGCAGGTGCAGTACACTTCGCATGAAGCAAATGACGATAACGATAACGATAGTTTAATTACGGTTGACCTCATGCTGGAGTTAACCTCGTTGTATCCCATCTGAAGTGCGAACAGAGACACGAATTAATGCTTAATTGAAGTCCTACTTTCTGTCCCATTCCTACAGCCAGTAGTTTTTAACCCGCTTTTTTGTACGCCAGCGTGTCGTGAAAATAAAAGGAAAAATATTTAAGTTGTTCAAAATTCCACTGGCAATCACTTAACCAACCGCTTACCGGACCACCTCCTCGCCAAGGTTGTCTGTTTCGCGTGCGCGGTGCGGTGAAAAGTTAATCGAGATTGCTCGTGACAGTTGCACATATTTTATTTTGCACGGAAATTTCGCTGCGATAGGAAAACCCGTGGCCCCGCGTGAAAGTGATGTCGCTTCAAATCCACCTCCCGTCAGCTACATAATTCATGCAGATAAGAAAATCACTGTGCTACTGCATGTGTAGTTGCGTGTCAACAAGGATTTGACGATTTAGTGCAATCTGTGCGAATGTATTCGTGCTGGAATCACTTTCGGGCGATGATTAAACACAGACGGTTGCATTCGACCGCAGCACGAGCGTTTGAAGCGAGGATTAATGAAGATGACGGATTGTGACGGTAGCTTTAAGCATGTTATTATGCGTGTTGTTGAAATGCAATGGGTTGTTTTGATAATGAAAAATGAAGTATGCATTATTAATGATGACGAGTGGGACGGAGATTTATTCACGCCTATAAATTCTCGAAACCACATTTTGTTTATCAGCAATACATCTAAAAGTTTCATAGTCAAACGTTCAACCACATTAGAATTTGAATGACAAACAACATAGATTTTGTGGCCAATTAATCGAAATTGACATGTTTTTTTATGTTACCGAAAAACATACATAAAATATACAAAAATATTTTAAAATTAAATATCATAATCAAATCAAAATATATTTCAGGTAATTTCACTTAAAAGGTTACCTAGAAATCAACTAAACAACCCAACAAACAATAACTTTCGATCTATTACTCTTGGAAGTGCATTATTAGAAAGATTTTATGAGCAATAAAGTAACCCCCAACGAATATTGATCCTACATCTTCGAGTGTCTTGATCCACACATCAAGCAAGACCAAGCCGTTGGTACTACGATAAGATAAGTGCAAATGAAATGCAAATAGAATGAGAAAATGTAAATAATCATTTCGTGCGTATGATTCGCAACATCCAACACTGTTTGCCATGAAATATTGTTTGAATATTCATATCCTTGTTTATGAGATATTCCATGCAACATCTACATCTATGATAGATGTTTTCAGACATTTTTAATCATGGTCGTTGCACTAACTCACACACACAAGCAAAACCACTTGCTTTCCCTGGCGATTTTACTCCACAAAAATGTACACCCTCACCGTGTGTTTGAGTAATGGAATTGAAATAAAAATAGTTCAATCGCGATAAGTCGAACACAAATATCGTACTGCACCGGGCACCCAAACCCACCACACCGTCGAATAAACAGCAGCGGCCGGGAATCGCGTGCAAATAAAAACAAACCGCACGTTGCACCGATGCCAGCCGGCGAGCGCCACAAAATGGAAATCAAAATAATAGAAAAGTAATTCAATTAACGACAGCGCGATAGCGTTTCCCAGTGTTCGAGCCGAGCGAGCGACAAACAAATCGTTCCGGGGGATTTTTCTTTTTATTTATTTTTTAACCTCACGCGCTCTTTCAAATATGAGTCGATGTCGAAAAAAGGTGGAAAATAGTCAAATTAAGCTTCCCTTGCCCTCCGCCCTTCCTTGCTCGTCGGCCCCGTCGGTTGGAAATAGCTCAAACCCGACGTGTAATCGATGAAACGCTCCCCACGAACCCGGAAGAGACTACATTAAATTGAATTTCCAACTTATTTAATAACATAAAATTGGATGGATGGCTCCTGGTCACCGGTTCATGCAAAATTTGTGTTGCTGTTGCCCCCGTTCTGCTTACCGCTCGCCTTCACTGTGGTGAAATGCGACCAAAACAACCAACTCATCAAATACGCTCCGGCTCCCCGATATGGGCCATCGCAATCGCGGTTGCGGGTTCGGATACTATTTTCTGCCCACACCGGTGCGCTTAAGTGGAAGCTGGGTGCATTGCTCGGTTGCCGTTCCGACCACTGAAATTAAGATCGCTCGAGGGAACGACCACAAAATGTCCCACCGTGCAGTCAGCCTAATCAGTGCCGGTGCAGTCATTGATTAAAGCAATGGCAATTAGTTACACTTTAAAAGAGTACTCAGCTTTGCGAGCGAAATTTCATACATTTTATTCTTGCTAGATATGTACGAAATACAATTTCACAATTGTGCACTATACATTGTAAAACAGCTACCACACCGCTGTTCTACTAATCCTTCGTCAATTTGATCGCAGTCATTAAACATTAACAACCCGCCACGGCTCAACTTCCATTACAGTAGGAGCCCATTGGATGCAAGGAGGGAAAAAACAGGAAACCCATTCCGTCGGCTAAAACACACTGTTATCCTTAAATTAGGTCCACTTCATCATTATCACGACCCAGTCACGGCACCGACCCAGGCACAGCAAACATGCCGGATTAAAAACGGTGGGATAAAGTTTTCTCATTTCATAAACACGACGACCACACTCGGACCAGACAAGGACACAGAGAGAGAGTGAAAGAGAGAGAGAGAGAGTTAGAGGAGAAGAGTGAGATTCGACTTGGACCTGTGGTCTAAATATCGTGATGTGTTTTTTTTTTCTACCACAAACCATCCCGGGTTGCCCAGGGTTTGCGTCCCGGGATTTGCTTAATTACTATTTTATTACATTTTCCGTTTCCATTTATTGCCCGACACTTGTGACACCAGTGACCTCGCATAACAACCTCGATTGCATCGTTTGGGCCGGCAGCATCGGCAAGAGTGCAGAAATATTACTAAAGCGCAGTGAAATAAGTTACTTTCGCTGCTACATTGAATGCGGAATTAATTGTTGCTACTGAACACACAGCTACCGTTCCGGTAGCCAGCTAGCAAATTGGATCACTTCTTGGAAGCTGTTACCTTTTTTCCGATCTCACGGGAGATTTTCACACATTAGATGAAAGTCTAAAGTTCTGAAAATTGACGTGATTATTAAGGTGCTCAAAACACATTAAAACGCGTAATCGGAGCATGTAATTTTCTGCGAGTTCGATCGTCGAGCATGGCGAAAGAAAAGCCTACTTGCGTCAAGTAGCACGAAGTGTTCCCATGGTGATACTGTACGACTTGTCAATCCACTCAACGCTGACACCTAATCCTTTGGCCTGTTGCGCTCGTGCAGGGGAGAAACAAGGAGCACGGGAAAATAAACAACGTAATCCGCTTGTGAAAGACAAACAATTCCAGCTCCTGCATTTGCGTCACCTTTGCAAAGAACTCCCTCGGATGGTCTTGTGCTTGCTCTAATGTATTAGAAGGTGGTTCGATGTTGGCCTCGTCCGCTTTAATTTTAGAATGCGATAAACATTTCACTGAAATCACTACAGGCTGCTGATAAATAATAATCTCAGTGCGATTATTAGCCGTAATTAATGATCTTCGACTCATCAACTCCAATCTGCGTTTTATTCCCTCGCGAAGTGAATGCCACCTTTAATTGGCGAAATGATGTTATAGCTTTGTGCTTAAACATCACATTATATATCTCTCCCCTTCTCTTACCTTGGCGCTAAATATGTCTTCGTACCTCCACTTCTAACCGTGCATGTAGTAGTGGACGTGGGTGTGCGTTGGAATTGAAATTCCATTCAAGAGTTTAGCCCGCAGGAGCAGCTGAAGACGAACCGGTTCGGATGGAATGCGAGACGGGGAATGAAAATTATGATCAGGATTCAGCGGGAGATAATTGTTAATGAAGTAAAGTCATGAACCTCTCGCCCTTATTCAGCAGTATTTGAGGGACTGCCTCACGAGGCCACTACTACCAGCATCTTTGCGCTCGACGTCGATCCGTTCGGTTTTCGTGCGACAAGCAACTTTATGATGTGATGCTGACTTTTTTACTGCCTTCGCGGCGCAACGAGTCCGTAAAATGATCCACAAAGACATACACGCAAGTTTTCTTGTTGACTGTGCCAAACGAAGTCATCATGAAGTTTCGGAGTGTCGATTGGGAGGAGAAATTTTTCAGCAAAAAAAATGAATAATCGGGAGCAAAGTTCGCTCAAGACGCGACGAGCGTCAATTAACTTGTTGCCAACGTTGCTAATCCTGTGACGATAACAAAAAACCTTTCAACAAAATGATGAATGTATAAAACAAAAACGAATTGGTAGCTTCAGGTGATGAGTTTATGTTATAGCTTATTTGCTAGAATGAGCAGCTTTGTTTTGGTGAAATAATAATTTTTATTTTTACTTTCATTATTAACATAATGATTTTTTAACAAAAAATATGATTCAATTTTAACAATGAAATAATAACTGATAATAATTAATTGTATTGCATCATAAAAACGTAGATTTGGCCGCAGAATTTTTTCACGTATTATTTTCAAATGATTCCTCGCGCGCCTTTATGCAATGAACTATTATCATTAGCTAATAACGAACCGAAAATCCAGTTCATAAATGGAAGATGCAAACCACGGCACATGCATGTTTGACGTGACAAATTCAGCCATTCACTATCATCCATGTCGACCGGCATTAAGCATTCATTTACCAAATATTACCAACGCCTTCGGCGAAGCATCGTCACGCGCAGACATCGATTCTAGCTGCAAGCTGCTAGCGGCAAAACCGAAACGCGGAACACATCGTAAGCGTCAGCAGAACAGGAGAATTCCGTGTCAGCTATGTTCCACCGTCGACACGATGGCTTGCAAAACACGACAGCTTAGAGGCGCACAGCCAGCCAGCACCGAATGCCATCATCATCGTCATACACTCCCGAACACTCCCGATAGTCACTTGTCGCCTGTCAACAAATGTTGTGCACCTCCTCCTAAAATAGCCAAAATGGTTCCGGGGCCCGGGCGAAGCTTAAGCCCCTCGACAGTGGCAACCGGATGACGGGATGAGTGTCATCTCATCTCGTTTGCAGCTTTCCAGTTGACAAAGTGGCGGGCCCCGGGAAAACCGCGCCCGCTAGAGCTGTTTCACCGACGTCTGGTTCTGTTTTTCAAGCTCCGACGGCTACGGTTGGGCGCGCTGGATTGTGACGGAGAGCAGGAATGAAGCTCTAACTTTGTGTCCAACCGAGCGACGAACCGGTGGTCGCACTACGCACTGACAAGGATTTCGCGTGTCCTTTAGAAGGTTCAGAGTAAATTGGGGAGACAAAACAAAAAACCTAAACACAAACACATTTCCAGGCCAGTGAGTTTTTGGGAGATGACACCATCAACACCGCCATAGGACCAGCGAGGAAAACGTGTGACGACCCACTAAACACCTCACAAAAGCCATCGTTCACGTGGTGTGCATGCAAATGTCCTTACATGCGGAACACCTAGGGCTGGTTAAAATCATCCACCTTTTTGTTTTGGGCTTTTCTCTTCCTACTCTATGCTCTCGTTAAAACACCCTATTTCTGCATCATCTGCGGGGAGATTACGCTTGATGTTACGGATGGATGCACGGACGGGATGGTGCGCCGCAAGTAAAGCGATTATTTTTACCATCGGTAAGTCTCATTTCCAAAACTCGGACCGTATTGTATTAAAATTTCCTTTCCACGCCGGCAACCAGATGGCGTGGCGCAACTTGTTAAGCTGCCGATTGAAACCGATTGACGTGGCGCAGCCCGTCACCCACACAATGGTGCAAATCGCACTGACAGCAATATGCAAAGCAAGCGCCGGAATAAATTAAACCCCATTACGAACGAACCGTAATGCTGCAAACGGTGCCCACCCACCGCCACGCCTCCGAAAAGTGGTCAAATATCCTGCCCGTTTCGTTTTATGTTTATGCTCGAAAGCATGCTGCTGTGTTCGGACCCGCTGTGCAATCGATTTCGAAACGCCGTGATCGTTCGAAATGAATTTAGATTTCAGTTTCAGCTCCACCGGTGGCGAAGAGTTATTATAATTTTTAAATCTCATTATGCATTCTGTGCGTTGTTTTTCGGTGCGGGTGGAAAACTTCTGCGGTGGCGAAAATGTAATATTACTATGCGCCTATTTTATAGTAATATGGCTAACGGAGAGTTTAAACTGAGCAAAACGAGCGATCATGGTGTTTGTATTGTTTTTTTTTTTCGTTATTTATGAAGTAACCGTCCGGTTGTATTGCTATGTTTGTATTTTTCGATTAACAAATTACCATGAACACGTTTTTCTTTCCGAAAATTTAACGAGATGGTTTCAGCGTGGTTTTTTCTCTCACACGCATTGCCGTTCTTAAGAAAACAAGCACTATCGTGACTGTGTATC
This sequence comes from Anopheles farauti, assembly GCA_000473445.2. Lineage (NCBI taxonomy): Eukaryota > Metazoa > Arthropoda > Insecta > Diptera > Culicidae > Anopheles > Anopheles farauti. The sequence goes on from KI915048.1 coordinate 79,579, forward strand.
GTAAGCGATTGGCATGTCACGTCGTGGAAGCCCAACTTCGCCATCAACATCAATGGTCACCGTTCAGTTGGCAGGAAGTGCTACCGGTACGAATAAAAGCCGATAAAAGGATGAATAAATTGATTCTAATTCCACACCGTCCGCTCGAACGATCCTACAAACACACACACGCTCGCGAGTCCGTACAAGCATTCTTTGATGGCAAGGAAAATTTACGACAGTAATTTATGTCCTTTCTTCCCATCGGGCAACAGGGCCGACCGGAGACGAACTCCACACTGGCTGACTTCACCTTTGCGGAGCGCGTGCACAACTAATTGCGAACACTTCGGCATTGCCTAAAGTAACGCATCACCCTACGATCCATTTGCCCTTTTCACGCGCCGCTGGAAACGTGCCCGGAAATAGGTTACGCCGGTTAAAGAGGGAGGAACGTTGTTGTTAAAGTACGATCAGCATCACATCAACCCCACCCAACCGCAAGACGGCCACCTTCTTTGCCACTTCTATGGCGATGGTATTGAACCACGAATCGATTATTGGATGCCAACGGTGGAAGCAACTGCCTAATGAAAGATGCTGTCAATTAGTGTTTCGGAATCGGCGAAGGAGAAGTGCTCCTCTAGAGCAGTGATCGTTTGGCAGTAGTATTATGTTGGAAACAAGAAAAGTCGCTGTAAAGGATGAATGTTGAATGCATTACACAACCATTCTTACTAGGGAGTAATTATGGCAATGAGATCGTTAATACTATCATTAACTATGCTCAATAGAAAATGTATCGGGAAAGATGTAAGACAAATTAAATAAAATTCAGTCTTCAAGTGGCATACTATCCTTTTTCCAATTTGGGAAACAAGAAGCCTCTCAAAGGCAACACTTCCATCGGGAGCTTTCTCTTAGAAACATTACTCTAGATCCTAACCACCTTGGTCAGGATATAAACCATAGCTCCTCAGAAGTCGTTTGCCTAGTAAAACAAGCTGTTTTACAAACTATTAAGCCGACCATGTGAACCAAGTGAGCTTGAACAAGAAAGATGTGATTTGATTGGCTTCAATGACGCATTGCTATTGAACGCTTATATTCCCACGATTTCCTTATTTATGCCAACCAGCATTGCTCGACACCATTGGGACTGTATCGGTTGATTACCGTTCTTTGCCAGCGTTTTGATTGGTAGCCATTGCCCAGGGACTAAGATTCATTCCGACAAAACGTTTCTTCGGAAGCAAAATCTCAACACGGCACGGCCACAAACGAGGGACCGGAATCGGAAATGGAAGCAATCTGAACAATCGGGCAACCAATGCCGTTTTTCGTTCAGATCTACCTTCTCCAGCTATGCCGAAATTGTCTTCACTACGTTTCATGATTCCAGGCGCATTCCACAGTAACATACGCGCCGACGTTTCGGCAACCGTCGACAGGGAAATAGCAAATATCGGTCGCGTAACGCATCGGACAATATGATCTAGTTAGCAACCGGTGCCACCATTTACCGTGCGTTTTTCTTTCTTCTTGTCGTAGACATTACGCGTGGCCATTGCTTGCATTTTTGCCGACCCCAAATTCCTGCTGCCGTACGCACAAATGATGAAAATCCGCTCAATATATAAACTACTTACCAAACCTTCGGGGAAAATCGGACATAAATTCCGTCCTTTGTTTGTTCGATGCTACTCTATTATATTTTCGTCGAGAGTCTCGTGCGTGAATAAAAATATATCACTCTAAAATTCTGAATACTACAAACATGTGCTATTTATTCCGAAAAGCGAACGGTTCGGAATGTTTGGAACAATTATTAAGATATTAATTGCACTGACTGATAATCGAATTACCTGTTAATAAAATTGTGCTTAAAACGAGTGTAAAACGTGTCCGCCCAAACTTTCAGACAATTTTTTATTAAACAACATTCCAACACGGATCAACGTGCGTCCCCAGATGTTGGAGTTTCGATCACGATGCGTTTATGCTCCACCGGACAGGATAATGGTTTCATAAATCTCCCCGGAGTTCTGTCTCCCTCACAGTCCGCTTTTCCCTTTCCCCTAGCGTCGGCAGAAGCAATAAATTTAATCATTTCCTGATAAACCAATTGCACCGGCAGGGACCCTCTTGCATCGTTATGGAAAGAGACAAAACCATAAACGCGGGAGATAAGAAATATGCTAGTGGTGAGGGCAAAAAAACGCTGAAAAAAGCTCAAGTGTTGATCAAACCGTTGCGGGAACGGTTTGATTGACATCGGGACGGATAGGAAAACTTTATCGGTGCACCATCGCACTTAGGGGAAGATGTTTTCCAGAAGTTCCGGAAACCAAGCACATGGGAATAGGCTCTGGCTTTTTACTTGAAACATTCCATCGTTCCATTTTATATGTGTGTACTAATTCGTTGCGTCACACACTGCTGTTAGCTCAAATGCTGTTGTCGAAATATTTTTATCGACTCACGAAGGAATCGTAAAAATTAATTAAAAAAACAAATTATAAAATCAAAAGCATTGCACGACTTTAACCCGTACAATGGAAAAACTATATGCGCTCTATTATTTACAGCCCTTTTAAAATCTAGCATAATTGGTTGGATAAGAGAAAAACACACTCAGAACGTATAAATAATGTTTTTACTGCATTTCTGCTACTAGTGGTAGTAACAATTTACCCAGAAGTTGAACCAACAGTGCAACCACTCAGAATACCACTCCATGAAATTCGAAATAAAAACTTCAAAGGTATTGTTTTTCCGTAGTTTTTCCGTAGCTTCCTCTTTCTCGATCGCAATGCGTTTCCGAACATGGTTGCGTTGCGATGTCTGGTTTCCGCCAGTCGGTACAACCAATATCGTTGATTGGATCGATTTGATCAGTACCCAGACAGTGCCATACACATACACAGCTATACACATGGTATTCTAAGGACATAGCGCCTGTCACTACATCCACCGTCATTGGGGCAATTGCATTCTACAGGCGAAGGGCAACGACCAGGTCGATCGAACGGACCTTCATTATTATGAAACGGTTGGCCCACGGTTAATGCAATCGCGAACGGTCGGTGAATAGTAACGGGCGAGTCAGTCACTTTAATGAGCCCCGAGGTTGTATTTCCACTCGCACCCTTCACCAGCCTTTGCGGTGCATCGGAGCACCTCGTTATCGCTTATCGATCGCTTTGTCACACGCGCTGCTGGTGTTGGTGGCGATAATGAAATATTGTGCCCGTACTGATGGATACGTGACATGTGCTTAATAGTTGCTTTTAATGCGTAGTACGTTCTGAGTTAAACTGGATACATTTCATCATCGTTGAAAAACATCCAATATATTTCTCATCCTTGTTGGAACTAAGAAAAAATGTTTTTGGATAAAAAATACCTTATAGTGATTTTAATTTAATGCGCGTACATAGTATGACATTTTAAAAATTTATTAATTAACAAACTACAAAACTGCCGTAACAATTTGGTTTTTCCTATTGTCATATCCCCTAACCAAAACAAAAAATATAAATGCAAAAGCATGATGAAAAACTAATTTCAAACTATCCATAGTTGACGCGAATTCGAAACGAGTTTTCCATTCAAATTACGATAAAGCAAAAAGGGAGCAAAAATGGTCCACTGAATACTGTACTTACCACCAAAAGGGAAAAAAATCTCATCCCCTAAATAACATAGAGGAAAAGTCGTATCGTAAAAAAAAAGAAACATGTAAAATGATGAATGTGCAAATGCATGTTTCTACCGTGCTTCACATGCTTTTTTTTTAAATCCATGAAAGCTTTCGATAAGCTACAACATGGGGCAAAAAAATGCATTTGCTTCTAGCTCGTCCATTTGGTGGATGTGGCATATTGCTTCCCAGATAAGATAAATGATCGAACCAGGATCCTCAATTTTCATTTGTGTTTTAGGATTCTTTTTTTATTTACCGTTGTTTTGATAAAATTTCACAATTGGGTTTTGTGGTAATACAGATCCAATTTGTGCAGAAAAAACCTTCTACCTGCATCGGATGGTTTCCAATCGTCCGTTGCATTGTGACTGCATCGGATGGTTTCCAAATCCAATCCAAAGCTGGTATTTACTGAGCCAGTGTGTTTGCAAAATCGCATCAAAGCGTTAGACGATTCGGCGAACGATGAAGTAATGCAATGGGCAAAGGAGACAAGATCTGTTTGATTTTGGAACCGAATTTGATTACCCCATACCGTTCGCTACTGCGAATGATATCGGCCAACGACTCTGGTTCCTACATTTTATGAACGTCCATAACCCAGTTCTATCTGCTCATGAAGGGCTTCTGCTAAAAGAAGAGGCTTCCGTCTTATGTTTCGTCATAGAAAGTTGAAGTTAAAATTGAAGTTGAAGGGTAGGCAGAAGCAAAAAGAAAAAAAAACGTGACAGCTTCTACACGGCAAACGCATCGTAGAGCCATTGGCAGGCCGGATTCTTTTCCGTTTCCGGTGCTCGAGGCAATTGCCTGGGACTGACTGCTCGCTGCCTCCACCGTCAGCGCCCTTGCGTTCCTCCGTGCGCTCGCAATTCACGCTGAATGCATCCGATGAATAGCTCAGGCGAGAGTAGACTCGGAGTAGAGAAACGAACGGACGAGATATGTATGTCTAAACACTCACGCCGAACGCTTTGTGGAGCATTTTCTGTGGCCATTAGATTCTGTTTACTCTACCGCACAGCACCCGGGCGTTGGATTGCTTCCAACATTCTGCAAAAAAAAAACGAAAAACCCAACCACCAGACCACCGAGAGGCCGCTCCTTGCGAGGTACCGTCGACGGGAAAGGTGCGATTTTATTTTCTAGCCCCTTTTACCGACGAATAATCTCATGCACGTGTAACGTGCGGATGGCAACTTCTTCAAGTTCGCACTCATGCAACAGTGCGTGTATGTGGTAAATAATAAAGCGACTTTACAATCAATAACAGCATTGTGACTTTCTCGGTTGCCGTTTAGCAGACTTTTCACATGTCGTATGTCAGCGGAGTGCTCTACCCCATCAGAACGATGAATGGAGATGAATAGAACTGTAGGTGGGCTGCGAGCGGGCTGAGGCAAGGCGTGCTTCAAACGCTCAGGAGAAGAAAAAAGTTCGCCAGAAGCTGTACGACCCAACGGAAAGACTCTCCCTCTCTCTTTCCCTCCCTCTCTTGCTTTAGAGGCTGCACAGGTTCGGAAGGGTGCATGAGTGCAAACTGGGAAAAGAAATCCTTCTAACGCAGTCGACTAGCCGACTAGTTTCCGGTTCAGTGAAAATTTAATATCCTCTCCTTCGTTGCCGCACAGAGCGCTGCCTCTCGAAGTGCTGCTATGCTTCGGAAAGCGATTAAAGGCATAAGTCCGTTTCGCGAAACCGAGTGAAAGTTATGACATTAAATGAAGGATGCAGCGAGCTGCAACGGTTGCCTAGCAGATGGTAGCAACCATTGTTAATGTTGCACTCATTACAGCGTTTAATCGCAGCAAGCGGATAGAATAAATTGATGGTGCAAGAGTTACATTTGCTGAGTATGTCATTCTGCCACATCTTATTTCATGAAATTGAACAATTTATGTGCTCGTTTTGTACGGGAATTTTTCACTCGGGATACAATCGAACAATCCTGTACTTCTTACGAAGATAACAAGACCGAGTCGTTAGCTCGAAAAAGTATGGTTCATAGGAAATATAATAATAAAGTTGATTGAGTTTCACATTTCGCGAATGTCTCAAACGATTTCTGAAAACCTCGCTTTTTAATGGACGCATCCTAGAATACCTTCCTCCATTTTGCGTCGCGCGTCAAACAAGAACGATCGTTAATTGCCATTTTATTGGGTTGCATGTTTTCTGTGCCAGAAAATGTAGCACAACAATTCCAGCTAATCACGCCGTTTTATTTCGCTGCGCATCCCTAAGGCGGCGAAAGGAAGAACCCCTTTTTTTGGTGCGTTCCACTGAATAACGGCGAAACCTTCACCGAACAAATTACCATCCGTACCGCACGATGCTATTTGCAGTTACGAGCGAAATTCGCACGGTTTCCGTAACGACGCATAGGACGAATTCTTGTTTGGGGAAGGCGAGAATCTGATAGCACAGATTAGATCGGTTTCTTCTACAGTTGTCACGATCGGATGTTTTTTTAAACGCGTTTTACTGTCGCATTTTTTCCCGGAAAACTCATCGTCAGTATCCACCTAATATTCTTTGAGCAACAGGAGTATTTGATTATACGTTTCCCTTTATAAATGGGAATACAAACGAAAAATTGGTAGTTACAAAAATATTTCCCGGTGGATAGGCATCACGGATCATGATTTTTCCTTCTGGTTTTATTTGTTGCACAAACACAAAGGACGAAAAACAAAGGCAACGGCCGAACAATTAATTAATTTCCAAGGTTAATTTTACAAACTGGAAAATTGCGCAACGAATACTTGGTGAAGAATTGTTTGCCAGACGCTTTCTCAACGCAACCGATGACGTATTGCCATCAATCAACGCGGAAAAACTTTCACACATATCTTAGACGGCTCGGAAATCCCCTCTGACTTATGATCGGCTGCAAGAATGTTTAAATAATACTGGAATACCTACCCACTAGCAATCCATTCCGGTGCGTCGGAACACAAGCGTCCTCCATCAGGTAATCCATCTGGTCCCACGGGGCGAAGCAAGTGTGTGTTTGGTGGTGTGGCGCGGGAAAAAAGGTTAAATTTGGAGGAATCCTTTTACCAAGCGGCGACGAGCCACCGCTTCACACCTTCGGACCAGCTGCCACTCGTGATTGCTCGCTTTGCGCGATTTTTGTTGCGAGCCTGGTTGCTCGCTACCCTTAGCACTGTTGTCTACAGGCGGTTTGATGCCTTTCTTCCAGTAGAAAAAGGGAAAAACCTTTCTTTTTGCCCTTCGCTTCTTCACCACCCTCCCGGTGGGCTCTCCCGAACCGATATCCCTCGTGCCGGGTCAGGATCAACGGGGCACTGGGATAAATCACGGGCTTCGATAATATTTAGGCTGGACGGTTTGCATCCATAATTTTGGAATTCGCTCCGCCGCGTTCTGGGTCGGATCGCTAGACAGCTCGAGCGAGAGTAGGAAAAATTCTTGCCAGCGAAAAAATGTAAATTATCAAACTCGGCCTTCTCTGTCCACGGTTGCTCGGTTCCAATTTGTCAATCGTTGGACCCTTTTCCATTCATTCGTGTTCGTTTTTCTTTTCTTGTCGTTGCGATGTTTCCGATCGAAACAGATTCAATTTCTTTGCACCGAACAGAGCGGTCCTGATTGCGTTACCTTTTTTCTTTTTCGTCGGGCACGCTTTATTTATAGTTCGTGTCACGTCCGCTGGATTATTGGGATGTGCGAGAAGCACACGTTCGCCCATACGCCCAATGACTTGATGTACCGCTATTAGGTGAAGATCCTGGCTCCTGACGTTGTATATTTCTTCCAAAAGCGAAAAACAGGTAGTAGACACTCATACGAAAACACGTACGCACACCACCACCGCTGGTACGATTTTCACAAGCAATGAAATAGCGATTTATAGAAATAGTTTCAGGCCTACCGTATACAATGCACACGGCTGCATTTACAAAAAAGATATCACAGACATTCAGTTCCACCGAGCACATGTACACACACACACACACATAAACACGCGCGCGCACACAAAGTGCAGGTAGGGAATGCAAATAGAATGCACCGATTGAAGGAAACCGTCGTTGGGAGGGGTGAGACGCTTTTTTTCTTCATTCACTTACACCGAATCGCAACACACACACACCATCACGCGTAAGCACGCTAATTAACACAAATACGGCACACTTTTGATTTCTACTTGCATCTACTGCATCTACAGGAAAAAAAGACACACTGGCACACGGCACTAGGAAACACTGAAACACTAATCACCACTACAAGCGAACGAGCGCGCGCCCGTTATCATTTAAATCAGAATGCATCACATTCCGCGTGAGAGGGGCGGGGTGGGAAAGTAGGTGCGAGAACTCCCACTCTTCCAGGCCTTGGCGATTCGGACCGGTTGATTAGTTTCGTGATTGAAAACGGTACTCCAAACCTCGAAAGCAGCCTCGTCCTTTTTTCGCACGGAACCGACCTTCAACCGACGCGCGTTACCGTTGGCAACCGACCGATTGCGCCTGGTTGCCTAGATGCCGCTGCAACACGCTATTTTTGGACCCTATTTCTGGACCGGAGTTATGTCGTGTGCACCGCGAGCTGGCTTCACTTCCGACCACCCGAAACAGCCACCGGTTGCCCGCGATTGCATGCGAACGTCCCCGGAAGCACCGGAACCGATGCGCCTGCGAAAGTCGATGAGCAACTGGTGTTGTCGTTTCCGGAGCGCTGGTGCTGCTGTTGGTTGCAGTTTGTTGCTACTGCTGCTGCTGCTGCTGCTGCTGCCGAGAAGCCGATACGCGTTTCGACGAGCCCGGCAAGCGCGATGAAGGCAAGAGCACGACTGATGCTTCGACCCGAAACGCAACGAGACGAGACCATCGTTCGTGGTGTGATAAGCCGGAGCTTCGGAGCTTTTTCCTACCCACAGGATGCCTGTTGCATCGGTTTGGGTGTAACGTAAAATTTCCACTCGTTTGGATGAAATCGTTGGAATATAATGGTGCAAGCTATAGTGAGAGAAAATTCGATTTACGAAATTAAACTTTATTTTCATACTTTATTTTTAAAAACATTTACATTAAACCATTTTTTCACTTCATGAAATTTTTGAATATAAATTTTTATTTTCAATATTTCTTTCGCTTTTCCTTGATATAATTAAAATGTTTAAAATATGTAATTTAATTTTTTAAGCACATTTACGTACACGTAACTCACGGAGCTCACTTTTCGGTTGACTCAATACAAGGAAGGGGAAATGTTTCGTTCCAAGCTTGCGATGCCATGAACACGATTATTTGTGAGCAAGGGTGATGGAAAAGCTTCGGATTCGTCGGGAAAACAGGCACGCTTCCGGACAGCGGGCAAGAAAGAGAGCGAGAACCGATGCGTTCTGGCGGTTGATGTTGTTTCCCTTCGGAAGCAGGAAGTGTTCGGTCCGAAATATTGCGTAGGAATTTAATAGGGACGACAAGCCTCCACACGTTTGGCGGCGGTGTCGGGTAAGCTTATGCAAAGGCGAGATAGTGGCAGGGGAAGCATGTTTTTGATTTGGTTGTACGATGTAGCCGCTCCTAGCCACAAGATAAAATCTAAAAATAGTAACAAATTTCGCAACCCTAGATCTGGCCCGGGGTGGAGGGTGATTTGAGGTTTGGAAAATTAAATAGTACGGTAAGCCGAGATTTTGTACACCTCCATAACGCTACTGGTAAATCGATAACCTGTGCAGATGCTGCCTCACCTACTCTTGTACCGTTTCATTTCGAAAAGTATGTCGGATACGCCGGAATTGCTGATTTACTTCCAACTGTCAGAATACGTCTTGTGAGCGTTCTCGTGCCGTTTCGAATCACATGTCAAGCTATCAATTATGACAGGGCCGTTCGGTTTCCTTCTGCTCTGCAGCACATAAACACACGCGCCACGCTGATATCTTCTGACACACCTGGTTTCGTGACTTTCGGCGCCGTAAAAACGAAAACGACACCCAACTTAACCGCAACCTGTGTGCGGGGCAATTTGTCATCCGTTTTGCTCCATTTAACCCGACTGCTTTGCTTGCAACCCGTGCGGCAGACGTGCGGCAGATGCGACACCGAGTGCGGCGCAAACACGTATCAAAGACCAAGGAAAAAGGGGAAAAAGCATAAATAAAATCCACCCGCGCTCAAAGCTCCCCCGAGAGACAATGTCGGTACGTTTGTTTTTCTCGGGGCGATCGGGCGGTTTTTTGGGGGACGACCGCCCAGCTAAGCCGGCTCAACAGGTTGCCGCGATACAATCGCATGATGTGTAGTACCGCTTGTGCCACTGGAAGGAACAGGAAGGAAGCGACTGGTGCGAGAGAAAAGATCCGATTTGGTCGGAAAATATATAAAACCGAAATTCCGGCTGCTCGCATCCAACGCGCTACGGTTGGAGCGAGATTACTGCTCCGTCCCGCAACCGATCCACGATCCCTGCCCTGCCCGGAAGTGATAGGAAGTAAATACGCTTAACAGCTGAACTGCCGCATCGTTTACGACTCCATCGGTCCATTTTGTCATCTCTCGGAAGCCGGCTTCACGTGCATTACACACTTCCTTACGAAAAAGAAACCAGGAAAAAAACCACGGCGGACGACTTGATGAAGGAAAGTTACGACCTAAATCGGTACATCAATTTGTGGCTGGCAGGAAGACAGTTTTCGGTATCTTCCACGTGCAGCACATCGGCACGATCCTAGCAGATCCACTACCGGCACGTAGTTTGTATGTTATTTGGGTGTGTGAAGCTATCTATCGAACATGTCCGTCTTGACCTGTGTTAAATTATGTTCTGCGCCATTTCTCGATTAAAGGAGAAAAACTCAAAGTAGGTAATGAGTAAAACGATTCAAAACTAGAGGTAGATTTATTAGAGCAATAACAAATCTGATAGTTCACGGTATCATCGCCAATCGTACACATCGTAGATTCCTTTTATTTCGTGTCGAATGGACCATACACCAATGTTCCACTTGAAAGCAATAAAATGAGCACATGCTCAAACAGGTGTTAAATTACCCTCCACCGATTGCCGCTGGCTTGACACAATTTATATTCTGCCAACATAACCGTAAGGGCAACACTTCCGATGACAATTGGCTTCAGCGAAGCTGGTACATTTGAGGTTAAAGGCTAGTAATCCTGTTCCTTCCGCTCCTGTAGCTTCCCGGTTTGATCTCGTCGAGCGACGGTTTTTGTCGGATCCGGGGGCGGAAACTCCGGTCGTACCACATTTTTCTACACATTCTCCAAGAAGGATCATTGCTTATTTGCTCTCGGTTATTTGCTCACCCGTCCCAGCAGCGTGCGGATCGGAAAGGTGTAAGACGTCACAAGCGCCAGATATTGGAAAAGTTTCCGTGCGGCGCCCAAAGGTCAGGCCAGCGTTGTTACGTGGTTGCACTTTCGTCCGCCGGCTGGTTCGATCTCTCCTGGGGGCGGGCGGCGAGAGCGTTTTTGAAGTACGGACATAAATTCTATGCTGCGGGTGAACTTTAACAACTTGTGTCGCTCGCTTCGGACGAGTGTGCCGGCCAGTTTTGCTTAAGTCAATAAATGATCCATCCGGAGCGGTCCCTGAGGCTAGCGACTGACCGACATTCGACTTTGGCGGCGTTCGTTTGTTTTGTGTACCGCACATAGAAAGCTGTTTTATGATTGCCTAACCGTTTTGTGCCACGATACTTCATTGGCCTTTCTGTTTTGAGCATTTTTAAAACAAAACCCTCGCTAAGATTATGGCTCAGAGGCGTGTTCCTTCCCTTCGGTTTCACTACTCAAACGAGAAGGGTTTTACACTCAGGAAATAAAAACTTGCTTCTACTTGATGCGCTTGTTTTTGTTTTCTCCGATTCAGGTCAATCAGGGTCGTTGAAATTGCTCTTAAGCCTTGCTGTATCGCTCCTGGCAAGGTGCTTCGTATTGTTGAAGCAGCATCAGAAAAATATAATTAAAAAGAAAAAAACAAGAGCAGCCATCCCAACAAAACCCAAGGAAATCTGTCGGAATATACTTTCCGTACACGCCAGGAAAGATTTGAATATAATGCAGCCGCGTGGTGGTAGTGGCAAAACAAAAGCGATCCCTTTGTTCGACAATGTTTCAGTGGACAAGTGTGCGACAAAGACCGACTGTCACCGACAGCAGCATGTTTCTGTGCGCATCGATCCCTTTTGTGGAGGTGAAAGGCAACAATAAAACGTTGCATTTATGAGCCCGCGTGGGTAGACATGTGCATATGAAGCTTTTAGCAATGCGTTGTGAATAGTGCCGCAATTATAATGCTTCCCAGCTCTCGCGAGATTTAATAACACAACAATCGCGGATCGTGATTTTCTATCGAATTTAAAACTATTATGTGGTCACATCATTAAACGCCGTAGAATAAATCGCACAACAGATTAGCCATTAGAAATGCCTCAAATCACTACTAATTTGGTCTCTAATAATATTTGTCACTAAACCGTGACTAAGTACATTTTAATACTTAATTGATAGCATTTCAAAAATAAACACCAGATCCGAACACAAAACATCTGGAAATATCAAACGAATTATGTGTTGAACTTGACATCGGTCAATAAACAACAGATGATTTAAAATAATCGCTTGTTCAAAATCTTTTTTGTTGCCTTTTACTTGCTAATGATATAGCAAAAAGTTATCTCCTGTAAAGTAGTTACAATATGTGTTAAAAAGATTTTTTAAGACTGATACGCTTTATTCATATTTTTTATTATTATTATTAAACTTGAGTTATTTTGCAACATTTATCTTTGTATCTCTCTAAATATAGTAAAAATATCAATGAAATATGATGACGCCTGATGAAACTGAGCCAAATGGGATGCTGATAAATGGGATTTATCGCAAAATACAGTCCATCACAATCGTTTGCCATATCGGACGCGTGTCCAACTACATCCCAAAACCAAACCACTAATTCGCTAAGGCATTCAGCGAGGATGATGCAGACAAAAGTGTTATTATGTTACACTTATTAGTCGCGTAATAACGGTCCGACACGTCGATATTGCCTCCTGGACAACGAAGCTTTTGTTCGAAATAAGATGAGCGCAGAAACCAACAACGCCGTCTCCTATCTACATGATTGTGGACGTTCTGGTACGTGGACGATGTACGTACGGCAGCTAGGGAACATTCTTATGGTTCGTCTTTAATGCGCTAGCCAGCTCGCCCCAGTGTTCATGTAACAACAACAAAAATAAACCCCACTACCGGATTCGGGTGATTCGGGAAAACTGTTGCTTCTGCTGCTGGCCGTACACGAAGCAAAATGCAATTTATTAAATCTTAAGTGGTTTCCCTTTCGCTGCTGTGTAAGGAAACGATGAAGGCACATGTTATGTACAAGGTAGTATTTTTTTGCCTTGTAACACCTTTTCCTTCTTGGAGTAACGTACAGCTGCTGTAGTGGACGTGCTACCACTGAAGGATACTCAAAGGTGCTACATGTGCGGTTTGAACTTCATCCACCGAGCCAGCCAACATCGTACGGGGTAATATTTCTTCGCAAACTTTCTTACCGATGCATGCACAATGCAAACTTTTGCCAAAGTGTAAACGCTCCACTACTCGCCATGGTCGACCGTGCGAACGAACGGCGTCACAAAGCCCTCCGGCTCACTCTGAACGCGCAGTTAATTTGTTTCGGAAAAGTACGGGAAAGTTAGAACCGCACCGCACGGCAACAAATTAGCCGCAACCTGCACAACAACAACCGGGCATCGGGCACTGAATGTTGCAGTGTGGAAATAACAGCAAACACATTAGCGATTTTTTGTTGCTGTTGATGCAATGCAATCAAAAAGCAAATTGTGTTTCAAAAGCAACATTTTTGCTGGGTTTTAATGACTTATTTTGTGCTTTAAATTCCACTTCACACTAATAATGACGATAGACGTTTTTTCCTATTATATCAAACTTGCTGTTTTGCATTAGGATTTTTTTATCATCAAGTTGTTAAAAACAACTAAAACTAACATTTCTTTGGAACAAAAATGTAACATCGTAGAAAAAATGTTTAGGAGCGCTCATATGAAGCTCCAAAAGCTTTTTCAGAAAGCTTTTCCACCGTAGCGCCCTCTATGTACAAAAAGGTTTACTGTAAAAAGCTTCCTTTTTTGCTGCGTTCTTTGCTATCTTTCTCTATCGTCGTGCATAAACAACATAAACGCAACAGGTTTATGGCCGTAGCATATTTATATTCACCTTTCACTCTTGCCTACTCTTGTTCGCTCGCTCTGCGATGGTTCGGTGTTTCACACTCTCCCGCCTAACAACAGTAAACGATTAAGGCGCTGGCTCTCTCGCTCACACAGCGTCAATGGAATCAAAACCGGTTCCGGCACGAGCCACCGCCACCCTGCAGCCCATGGACATTACCACCACACTTGACGCAACAACTGCGGCTGGTCTCCCTCCTTTGGTCACGCAAAACTAGCATTTCACCATGGGAGGTTTGTAAAAAAACTGTTGGATAAAAAAATTCTCGTGATAAAATTGATTTTAAGGTGACATCCTTAAACGATAAAAACAAATTAATTCATTTCAGGAGGTTTTAAACATAAAAATAATTTACAATATTTTATAAACGTAAAAAAGCACAGATTTAGCTCACCATGTCATGTGATAAGGTAACGACTAATTCTATCGGTTTTTTAATCAATGTTTTCCCTTCGACCGAAACTGATTATTTATTATACACTACAATTCAAAGCAATGCTATGGACATTTTTGAACGCAACCTGTTCATTGTGCGACCGATCCAACTCAACGCCGAAAGAGGAAAGTCCCCACAACTCGGCATAGTTGAGATTTGATCGTCGTTCGCGTCGGTTGTGCGTGACGCGTTTGTGCGTGTATCTTCCCGTGATCGTGTCATCTTAAGCCGTGTGCGTTTGCGACGTCCGTGCACGCGCGCGTCTGTGTGTTTGTGTGCATGAGTGGCAGTGTGCGTTTGCTTGTATGAAAAGGTCCTTAAGTACAAGGGTTTGCACAACACATGTGCAAATGATCGGCGTCCACCGAGTGAGCCCATAGCTCCTCTGAAAGAAAGAGAAATCCGAAAGAAAGTGTTAGAACGAAACCCAGGCCGGAGTACGGTGGGACACAACCACCACTAAAACACAGCATCAGCAGCCGTGCGGCATCGGTCGGCTAGCGCTGAACCAATCCACCTCTTCCGACGCGCGGTGCTAACACGAAGGTAAGCATCGAGCACAAAACGCGCGACTTCTACGGCTTGGGTTTATCATCCACCCGTCCGGGACCACCGGGCAAAAGATTGCCTCCCAAAGAGGCACGAAAGTTGGCAACGTGCAGACGGCCACGGAAGACGATTCCGTTCGCCCTAAAGGGTGAACGCGACGACGGGCAGCGCAAAAATAGCGCTAGGTGAAAATAGCGACTGAAAGGGCGATTGCAGATTTTGCCTTTCCGGCCCTTCTCGGGAAAGTGCTTCATCCGCGTTGGAGTGTTGGACTTTTGATCCAAGCGCGTTTTCCGGCTCCTTTCTTTTCGACGCGATGCTATAAACGCGGCGAACGAACGGTGAGAAATTTGGCATTAAATCATCGCCCGTTAGGTCGTAAAGATGCGCGTTGGCATTAGAGGGGGTCAAACGGTGGGTCAAATCTTGGTTTTTTTGGGGTTGAAAAGCTTTCAACGTTTACATGCAGAAGAGCTCTGGTTAAATTGCCTTCGTAGATTTCTTGACTTCTGGACTGGAGATTTCTTTGGGAATATCCAATATTCATCTTTCATTGGCCAATACTCGAAGATCAACAAAGATTTTCGAAATCGTTTCAAGAATCTACATTACAAAAAACTGCCCGAGTGTAGTGAAAAAAATCACAACGATCACATAAAAGTATCGAAAAACATATCTTCACTGCATAAAGTGTGTGCTGTCTTCACTTTCCACCGGCATCCAAATCGGGTGCTCAATTTCACTCCACCCGTCCAACCAGCGACAGCCCGTTTGGAAAACCGCTTTTTCGTGTGTGAGTGTTTTTTTTTTCATTTGCCCCCTTAAGCTGCATTTTCACTTCTCTCGCCCATTTGCCTTCACCACAGCCCCTGTCCTCTGGGTTGTTTTTTTTTTCTCGCATCTTTTCATTTTCTCTTATCACCACCCGGTTTGTCGGACCAGTGGCATTCCAAACCGGGAGGAAAGAAACCCCATTTTCCCTCGGCAACGCTTGACAAGGCCGCGGGTGTGCGATGCTGCCGGATCGAGCGATCATCATTTCACCACCATAAACGCGATGTTCGAAGCAGTTGCTCATTGAAGCGTTTCACGCGTGTGTGTGTATGTGTGTGTGTGTGATTGTTGTTCCAACCTCTTTCCCGCCAACGTTTAATGAGTCGGAAAGGAACTCATTCTCACGCGACGCACAGGAGACAGATTTTTTTTTATCATAAACACCCAGGAAGCGTACCCAATTCCGCGATCGGAAGCAGGCTTATCTAACGCGAATTAAAATCGCCCCGTGGGTACCTCAGTGTAGCCGGTTAATTGGGCACATTTTTCACCACAATATTCAACTACCCTCCGCACGGTTGCAAATTAAGAAACCGCGCAATTTTCGCCGGACTAATGAACGGCTGCGGCTCATGTAATGTCCGTGTTGTTCGGTGTAGTTACACAGGCAAAGTTATCGCTTTTCGCCTTAACCGCACGGTACACTTTTTTGACACGGGTTTTACGGTTGCGTGGTGTGGTTAGTTGGGGCGCGTTTTCTGCATGTTAGGTAAATAATTAATCTGCAGCATTGCGGTTCTTGACCGAAAAGGGAGCGCAGACGGTCAATTTTTTGGACGACCGGCTAGCTAACGCACTCGAACGGGATAGAAATGACCTTGAAAGTAAATCGTTTAACGAAGACGCCCGTCCGTGTGTACATCCAAGCAGGCCGGCTGCGGGATGCACTCCATCTAAATCCATCCACCACGCTCATTGAGACACTTGTTGAGACGGTGTCACTAATGCCGCCCGAGCACATGCTTGCCAGCCGGATGTTAGTCAGACCATTCGCTCAAAACCCTCGCCCGTCCTCCTCGCGACCATATGGTAATGATAATAAAAAACAAAGTGACAAATCAACGCCGGAAGCAGTCAATAGGATTTTGTGAACATTCTGGACAAACGGGAGGCTCCATGCCAACGATGATGACGATGAAGATAACGACAATGGCGGTGCGCACATCACACCGCACACCGCATGCAGTAGAAATTGAATAAAATTATTCAAGACACAAAACACACATCTTCACACATCCGCCGCCGGTGGCGGGTGCGAAAGAGATGGCTGAATGGTGGACGATAAACAATTGCCTAAATTAATTAATTGATGCGCTTTTCGCATGGCGCAGCAGGGCCGCGCAGTCGGAAATGGTAAAAATGGCGGTTCCGCTTTGTAATTCTGTCAATGGGTTTTCAGCCACCGCATGTGATTTTACTCCACTTCCGCAAAAGGGCACTGCTACCGGTTCGAGGTCTTGCCGGATGGGTCAGTGCGTGGAGGTACACATATAGAAAGAGGGTCTGCTGAGTTGCGGGCTGGTCACGTTTTGTTCGATGATGAAAAGATAGGGGTGTATTCTCCTTACTTCAAAAAGCTATAACAACTATGAGAAAAAATATATGTCAGCCAAAGTAACATGGGTAGAATATTTTTTCGTAAAAATACAAGAAGATACATTCCTAATACACTCAAATACTCCGAGAACTCTCTGATCTTTCTTATTTTCTGCCAGCACTTAGTCATTTTGTAGTCGTTTTTTATTATTATTATTTTTTTAATCTTCTACAAAATTCATGGGCTTGTCTATGCATCAGAACAATCATCTTATCCGTAAACTGTATGTGAACAAATTGAAGACTACGAGATAATCGCGCGATGCTACAAGCCACCCCGAAAACAAAACTCTACCACACATCACTAGAATATGATTCAGCCGTCTACTTGGAACAATAACCTCGCTAAGATTAGGCGGCTAGTGAGCGAAACGAAAGAGAGAACAAAATCAGACACCTTCACCTGATCGCCGGGTACGATGAAAACCTGTAGATAAGCTGCGCCCCTACCGAAACACTGCGTAGCGTTTGACCGATTTCCTCTCCCGAAACCGAATTCGGATTCTCGAAAAAAAGGGAAGAACACTGAACAAAAAAAAAACCCCACGCTCGCTGGGATCGTAAAAATTGTTGCCCGAACGGTGGACAGATGCCTGTTGGCCCGGAACCGGTTCTTCGGGATTCCGTGCCCGCGTGCCCCGGGGCATCATTTCGATTTAATTTCCATCGTCGTTTGTGTTTTTGTTTGTGCGCGGTTTGGTTGCCTTTTGCGCCCGTTCTCGCCGTCGTTCGTCACCGTCTTTCGGATCCTTCGGCCTTTTCCCTTCGTGCTGTGTTAATTCTTTTCCTGTTCCTTACGCCCCGTGCTATTGCCCCGAGGGAGTTTGCGGGACCGCCGGACAGGTTGGTCAGAGGTGAGATTTTCTTTTCCGCCGCGTGTTCTTTCTTGTTTGCTTCGCTTTTTCGGACGGATCTCGAAGCGGCCCGGCAAGGGCAAGGGCCTCTGAAGCGAGCGGGCCGAGCACGAGCGAGTGCGATCGTTGAATTTTCAAACCCCGAATCCGGAACGGAACGGGTGGAATGTTTGTCCCGCCCCGTGTACCCTTCGGGTGCAGGGCAGTCGGCATCCATCAGCCTTCGCCTTCGGGTGAGGCTCGAGAGGCACTTGCTCGTGAGATCGATGCATTATGCATCATCCCGACGAACGCGTGGAATGCCGGTGCGCAAACGAAGGAAAAGTGTTTTGCTGTGCTTGACCGTGGCTCCTAGGGTGATGTCACTTTTCGTGTGCCACAAATAAAACCGCGACACAATGTAAGCGGTCCGATGTTCCCTTGATTGATTCTGATACCACCTCCGACGTCGGTGGAATGTACGGGAATGTTAATGAAATTTGCGCCTCACGATGGCCGCACATCTGGCTGCGAAAGCATAAATCAAACGGGCAACTTCGGAGGCTTCGGACTTCCTTCTCGCTCGGAACCGGCTGCACCGGTTGGTTGATAATGTCATTCGCTGCTCACCGGACCGGAACCCGGAGCGCAACCCAGACTTACCGCGAAAGTACGCACCAAGCCCCGCGAGAGAAATTCGAAAACCGCACCGTCCGTGGGACGGCCACTTTCTCTTTCCGACAATTGAAAGTGTGCGTCATAAAACATATTTGACCAATTGTCAACGCCGTGGCAGCGATGACGTGGTGTGAAGTGTGCGGTAATGTCTGCCGGCGTGGCGATTTGCATTTGTGCTCCATCGAAATACGGAGCGCACACAACGCTCAAGGCTTTTGGGAGCCGTGATTTCGTGCGTCCAAGGGAAGCGCACGACCGTACGAAAACGGATGTTGCCGATCGTAACCGCCATCACCAAACGACCCTCGCGGGACCTAGTTTGGGGTTGGGAAGTACCAAACATGGGAGAACCTTACCTTGCGTTTGGTGAATCATTTGGATGGAAGTTTGGGTTCCCCGAAGGTTGCACGCGGGGAGGTCCTATGTGGGCAGGATATTAGCTTTATAATTCAATTTGGTCCAGTCCAGTGATTAATGCCGTGAGGGTGGGCTATTAAAATGGAGCGATTCGAATGCGGTTGTTAGAAACATGCGAAATATAATTCGAGTGAATAAAGACGTGTTTTAAATCAAACTGAAACATCTTCTTGATTGTTGCCAAGTTTGGTTTTGTCAAGCGATTCATAAATGAATTATGACGTTAAAATAGGGTTTATCGCACCCTCCTGCTTCTTGGAAATAACGTAGATCACTATGATTGTCTTAAAAATAAAATTATAAAAAAATACAATAATCTACAATTTTTAAATAATATGCATATAAAAAAGTGATAATATTGAAAAATTGTACAAAAACAAAAAAAAACTCATTTTACTTTGACAGTAAAATGAAATTAGCGCAAATCCCTGACGCACGTTACTTGTCATCCTTATAGTAAAGCGTAATAACTTATAATTGTACCACACAAAAACATAAGGAACCACTGATTCTACTCGCTAAATATCAGCCCACACAACCCATCCTTACCGACCCGTGTGCGTGTCAACTATAATCTTCTACACCCCACAAATGGTCAATTATAAGGCCGGAGAATCTACGCCCGCACATAACGCGTCCAACTCGTTTTACATCCACTTACATCGAGCCGATCGCGTGGGCCGAAAAGCGCTGGGAGGAAGAGCGGTTGCCGACGGCGCTCTATTGCAACAAACTGCAACTATTAGATAACAACGCATCGTACCGGCCCGCCATGATCCAGATGATTCCGGGTAGGTCGTTGCGCGCGCCGGCATGGAAAACCCCGTCACCCCAACGGTGCCGGTGGTCACCCGGCACTGCAAACGATCTAATGAAAGTACGCCGGGGCCGTTTCACTTTTTCCAACCTTTCCTACCATCCTCTCTCTCACTCTCTCTCTCTCTCACTCGCGCGTGGTAAATACGCGAACCCAAGGTGTTGGGTTTTTAGCTGGGTGCGTATCTGTGTAGGCCACTGCGGTCTCGGTTTGTCCTATTCCGGGTGGGTTGGGGGAAATGGCTTTCGTAACACAACCCGTTTCTGCGCTTACATCGCACCGGGCTGAGCTGGGTTCAGTTTTCGGTTCATTTTATCGCCGGTGCGTGCGGTAATGTTTCACCTTTCTATTCGTTCTGTAGCATTCCCTTTCTTGGTCAGATTCGAGCTAATCAGTTGCAGTTCGATCGAGTTACTGGCCAGCTTGTTCCACGTTCAACGTTCATACCTTTCGCACGTCCATCTGGCGATCGATTTCAATTAGCGGGTCGAATGATGGAGATGAAAGGTGGGGGGGGGGGGGATTTTCTTAAAATTTCACTACACTTTTTCACCATCCGCGGGAGATTCCCACCGTTCCGAACGGCACGCTCGCTAACGATTTCCGAAGCGTTTTCCAACCGCTCGGGTCAACCGAGGCAACCGAAACAAAGTAATAATTATACCGGAAACGTGGTTTAGAAAAAGCGGTCTTTTCAATCTTCCAAATCGCTTCCCCCGAAAAAGAAAAACAATAATGCCCGAATGCACCGAAATCGCACGATCACAAATTCAGCTTTGATGCCTTTTGTCTCGACCAGTCTCGGCGTCCCGCTTGGGAAAAAGATGATCGGTACGGAGCTCGAGCTTTTCCCATCGAGGCATAAAGGTTTCCATTTCGCAGCGCGGCTCGGTAATTTATGATTCTGACGACCGGTTGCAGACCTTCGGCGGTGAGCTCGACTCGTGGTAGGATCGAAAAAAAACCCGTTTTTGTGGTCGCGACTAATGCCACATCGAAGCTAATTTCCTTGTCCAGCGTGTAGCTCGCATCCCATCGCAGACACGAGCATCTTCTCCTAGCACCAATCGATGACGAGCGGCGAGAATGGCTCGACGACATTTCCAGCCTACGGTAAATGTCAGCCCAAGACAGATTGACTAACACAACGAGCGACACGGCAAATGCAAACTGGTGCTGGGCTATTATGCTAGGAACGGAATTGCTTTCGAGTACTCTTAATCGCATCATTCGTTCTAATAGGTTGTTTGTTTTGTTATTGTTTTGTTACTGCTTGTTGTAAAGTCAACCAGAACTGGGTCATTGTCAGCAAGTGAATTTTCAATTATTGCTGCTCCAGTGCGATCACTTTCATCACAGCAATGATCATGCATATTTTTTCCTGTCCGTATTTTTTTTCGTTAAAGGATGTTTTCAAGTAAAAACAGAAAAGTACATGATACCATGAGCTCTTAAAATAAACACCTAGCAAAACGCAAACCAACTGTCATTCTCTCGCCACTCACCGGCCTTGGGTGCAGACAATAGACTTCAATGCTCAAGAATGAGACGAACCCCGTCCGCCGGTGGCTGAACGGCTCATGGCGTCATGCAGAAGGCATCTCGGCGTGATTTGAACATCCACTTGCCATCTTCATTCTTTTCTACTCCTCCTACTCCCCGTCGGTATTATGTGCAAATGAGTGATAAATCAATGACGCTCGATCAGCGAAGACGCGGCACCGGCAAGCCGGAGCTTGGGGTGTTTTTCTTTTGTTTTCGTCTTTTCGTCCCCTTACTCATCACCGACTCTACGGTTTGACCTGAATACATTGTTTACCGTGTGTTGCGTGGGTGATTCCGCTTCCAGCCCGGTGTGCGGGAGGAGGGAGTCAGCAAAGAAACGAAAAAGAAAAACAGAAGCGCCAATGCAGCGGCTTGCCTGGCTACGGTGCTCCGCGAATGTAAATAATTGCAATCGATTCGATTGCGCAATCGGTCAATCGTGGTGCCCGGTAAGCGGTGGGCCGAGAGAATGATTGCACGGATTGGGGCATTGCATTACTCACCGAATACTGGTCATAAATTGTGACGGCGAGGAGGGTTCGTCGCTTAGACACGTTTGGAGAATCGCAGATCGAGTTCTGCGGTTGCCTCATCCCGAGTGTTCACTTCCGTGTGATGTTCGATGGGTTTCCCGGGCCTTGTTTGTGTGAGTGATTAAAGAGTGTTGCATGTGGAAAAAAAAACTAGCCGTTCACGTCACAGCAATGACCCTCGCGGTAAGGTCTCTCCAATATGACGCATTATTGCTTTCATCCTATCTGAGAGAGTGCTGCAGGAGCAACGATTGATCGTCTCTGCTCACCACGGTGCGCCAGTAATGATTTAGCATCGGAACGAACTACAAGCTTCACCAGAAACTCGATCCTCAAGCGATCGATTGTTTTTTTTGTGTGCGCAAATTCGAAACAGTGGTAGTATTTTTTATTACATCCGAATCGTGCCAAATCATCGTGCCTTGAGCGTGAAAGTGAAACTCGCACTTTATGACAGGCGTGTGCCGTTACGGGGATGCTGTTGCTCACTCGTAGTGGACCGCGTGTCGGCTTAACGCAGACAAAAAAGTAGCTCACTTCCGGTTGTTAACTTTTCCTTCGCTCCCACTTCCAAAAACAGACAATCTTGTCACGTGTGAAGGGAAAAGTCGTTTTTGAGATAATTGAAATAAGAATTTAAATTGGCTCTCGTGACCATTAAAAACCCCGTAAAAAACCCTCCAAGAAGTACACCATTTGCGCCCGCACGTGGACACTTTCAATTTCATTTGTGTCATTCCGCACCGAATTTCAGTGACTTTTGTTTCATTGGCCTCGCTGGAAAAACCTTTTTTACTTAAAATCTTTTTTTTACTTTGTTTCTCATTTTTCTTTTCATCCCACACAGGAAGGCCAAAGTAAAAAAGACTCCGGATCCCAGCTGCGACACCGTTCGGTGATGAGTTTACATTGAAAGCGACTCATCACCCCCACCAACACCTCGACCATAATGGAAGAAATGACAATCGTGCGCACCGGTAGCCTGTGAAAATTACGTGTCCATTTCTGTTCGTTCCGTGCGGGTGCGGTGAGTGAGAAAATAAGTGGCCTTTGCCGCCACCGCGTGCGGGCCGAAGCCGGGCTGTGTGAGAAAGCGAAATTAGTCGCTCGGCCAGTATCGAAGAAAAATTGTGTCGTCACCACGAGAAACAAAAAGTGTTCCTCTTGATCAGATTCCGATGATCCAATTAGTGCCGATGTAGTGAATCGTAATCGTTTTAAACACCGCAGTGCAAATTACGTATCCAACCCAACTCGAAGCGTTGCTTAAACCGTGCAAATTGTGAATCGTGACAAGTGCGTTCAGTTAATTTGAAGTGGTGTATCGGAAGTGAGCGAAAAACTCCAGTGACTAACGCCTGAAACGGTTCAAAAGAAGATGACAAACATGGGCAGCATCAAGGGCCAGCTGGTGCTCCTAATAGGATTATGCCTAATGAGCTGGATGACCTTTGCGCAGGATACGGAAGGTACGTTGTTACAGATTAAGTGATCGTTTTTAAGGACAAACATAACTAAGCCTGCTTTGAATCTCCATCCTACATCACAATTTTAACGAATCAACGAAGTTTAAATCAAAACGCTCAAACCGATCGAGGCAAAGAGCAAACAACGTTACCTTCAATCTTCAACACCACAGGAAGTTACGAAAAATCTGTCCAAAACAGAAACAAACAACACGCTCAAAACAGAAACGCAACAAACAAAAGTAGTGCCCTGCCGTGTTCGTCTTTCGTTACTCACATGCTCAATCTAATGATCGATCAAATCAAATTACAACTCTCATCAGTGCGTGTGCCTGTGGGGATAGTTTTGTTCATCTTCGTCTCTTGCACACAAAAACCCTTCCCGGTCCACAGTGGACTGAAAAATCGAATCGTCATTACGTATTTCGTGCCCTGTCCCGTTTCCCTGTTCCGATCCAAATCAAGACGATGGCCGTGACGATCGCAAATAGGCTCCACCGTCCACATACGTACGCTCGCTCGGGCCATGGCAACTCCGTGGAAACCTTTGTTGGCTTTCTATGGAGCTTGAGGGACAGAAAAATGAAGCATCTAATTACGATTCCAATTCCTATATGAATAGGGAAAATCGTACGATTGCGGCAGCGAACAGTTCCCTTAAGTTTTGATTGGAGTCTCATAAAGATGTCGCACATTTAACGAAGCTAAAGGATCGGTTCCATTCGGTTTTTGAAACCAAACACAACCTTGATCTGTGCGAACCGAAACAACATTGTGGTTCGTTCTGTACCGTGTAAACAAGGTAGTTAGTTGCCCGTCAAGATCAAACCAAAGCAAAACAACAGTAAACAACAAGAAGCGACGACACACAAAACGCCGGATTGCCGGAAGTGGCTTACTTAGGAAAAACATGTTTAGAAAAAAAATCTTCATTTACAGAAGCGCACCCCGAAGCGATGAGCAGCTCCGGCACGGCACGCGGGAATCACCCCTTTTTACTCGTTAATGAAGCAATCGTGATGCCAATGGTGGCGGTAGAAAGCTGCACTGCGAAGGGAAAGTCCACTATCAAATCGGTCGGTGTCCACATGGTGGCGTACCGCCATCGAACGGCTCATTCTGCTAGCACTTATTACACACAGTGACGCTTTCTCGATGGGACACAATGGTGTGGAGAGGTTCATTTGCACCGGGTTACGAGAAATCATACAGATTAGGTTGAATATTTGTCCTCCTTATTTGTTGTCGCACCCACTGGGGACAGTGGCTCGCTTTATATTCACTAACTAATCAAGTGTCTAATGAGGTTGAAATATATTGTTTGTCTCTTTTTTTTTGCAGTTACATCCACACCGCGCAATGAAGCGATTACTACGGACGCCACCAGCACAGTGAGCATTTCGGCAGAGTCTACGACAACTGGTGATTCCTCGCTGGAAGTACTACCACTGACGACAAAGTCTAGCGATGAACCAATTCTTCCATCCACTGAGCAGCCTAAGCCGCTCGAAGACGCTTCAACTACCGAGCAAAGTGTTGACTCATCCGTCGGTCCGTCTACCGTTGATCCTGCGCTGGATTCCAGCACATCTTCCGAGGTCAAGAGTAGCGACGAACGTCCCGCCACGATGTCCGGCACCAACACAACCACCACGTCCGTGTCTCATCCACCGGAGGAGCCAAGCTCCGCGACGGTGGGCACGGAGGAGTCAGACGTTTCGGAGGCGGCGATCACCACCACAACGACCACCATGAAACCGGTTATTCTGCACGTCAAGACGCCCGAGGAAGAGGCGAACGATCGTGCGGGCGAGAATCCGCCCTCGATACTGAACCACTTCCTACCGAGCGGCGAAAGTTCCTCCGAGGAGCTGCTCAAGATGAGCGACGTGCGTGCGTCGGCGGAAGTGCGTGGACGGGCGATCAGCTTCGGACCGAGCGAACCGATCAATTTCGTGACCGCACCCAATCTCGTCACCACCGTACCGCCGCCCCCCGTGCGCCCACCCGGTGAGAGCGCCACGACCGCGAGCCCAACGATGAAACCGTCCGCAGATGACCTCAGCGACATTAGCATGGAGTCGACGGATTCGAGCGCCAGCCCGGAAGGAAAGTCCATGGAGATGGCGACACCCGGGGAATGTATTTTCAACGGCGTCGAGCATAAGGTAGGTTGCGACAGCCGGATTCTTTTCACGCCGCCGGATGTGCCACCGGCTGCGGGTTTGTTTGTTCGTTTGTTTTTGCCGGATAAAGCGTGCGGTGCGGTGCTTAACTGAGCGTTGAAAGTGGTACACCGGTGTGGGATCATTACGCGCCGGTAGAACGTGCTCGCACCGTACAACGTGATTGCTTAACGCGCGTTCTGAGGGTGGGGTTGGTTGGACGCGCCATTGCGTTGCATAAATCCCTCCTAAACGTCACCTTTCGACCTCCGGTGCATGTACGCTAATCCACGGTAAATGGGAGCACCTTGAATTAACGATCGGAAAATGCAGTCACATTCACCGCAGGTGACACCATATTGAAGGAATGCACGCATTCGTGTCAGCTATCGGTTCGACTGCAAGCACTCAAGCACATAAAGCACGCCACTGCCAAGCGGCTGGTGTGCGTGTTTCAAGTGCTTTATTTTATGCTAGTTGCATGCCACCACCGTTGAGGCTGTGCGGCAGCTTCTCTCACCGACCGAACTGGATCGCTCGGTGCGTCTTACGCAATTTCTGCCGGTGCGCATCCGCCACAACAATCTTGCGAATAAATGGAACGGCAGCAAACCTCACGGCAGCACCGATTATCGATCCCGGCGTCCGGTGTTGCGGGGGAGCAGGAAGCAGAAGACGAGACGCTCGGCACAATTGTGGGGCACACACAAACTGGGTCACATTAGGAGGGCAAAGCGATGCCTAAGCTGCGAGGCTGAGATTGCTTCGCACACACACTCTACGCAGCGCACTGGATTGTTTCGCAAAAGTTTTCCCCGCGACGAGTCGTAACGCTTCGGGGGAGCAGAAAACCGCTGCTACTGGTGGGAAGCGCGCAAGTTGCCGTCCTTGAACTCGCACCGAGTGCCTTCAATTTTTTAGCTTTCTTTGTGGAAGCTTTGCGAGCAAGTTTAAGATAACCGGATGGAGTCGACATCGAGCTAATTTCAAACTGGAAGGCGTAGGGAACAGGAATTAATTATTATAAAAAAGCACACGAAAAAGGCGACCTGTTAGGCGACTCGAAACATCTAAATTTGCAGATAATGCGTTTTAGTAATAGAACAAAAACTTGGTCATGGACGAGTGCTTTAAGACAATTGAACATTCTAAACTCGCTTAGTTGAAAGGGGTGGTACTGGGTAGCTCATTTGCAAATTCTAACATTAAAGTACCTACAACAGTTGCCATTGGGGATGGTTTTAATTTGCTCGTATCTAAAGTACAGTCAGGCCTATAAATCAATGCGATTCCTGGAAGGTCGTTGCTTCTAGTTTTAAACGAATTTATTCCAAACAAACAAGATCGGCAGCACTTTAAAAAAAAACCTCTTCACAAGCCGTCATTAGACCAGCATGTCTGAAATAATCAAAACCCTAGCTACACGATCTACCCAATGCCCATAAACACCGTCCAGAGTGGCTAACTTCGCTGTCCTTAACCTCACAGTCACCGTCAAACATCGTGAGAAATGTGCGTCTTTTCCACGCAGAAGATCGATTTTTCATAGTTACCTTTTAGGGAGTTCATTAGATTAGCAGCATCCCGCCGGTTCCCATGTCGCGACCGCATGAGAACCTAACCCCACTTTCCAGAAACCTCCATCTTCGATGGGAACACGCGACGGAATATTCAAAGCGTGCCGCGGGCCATCTTTCGGGCTGCACCATTCGCCGAGCTTTCGTGAAGTTCTATGCTCACTTCGCAGCTCACCTGCGCGGTGCACGACGGGCATGAAGAAGCACTTAACCTACATTCGATCGCGATTGAGCTCCGTCTGTTTTGTTTTTTTTGTTCGATGATCGCTTCGGTTTTGTCAACAATCGGCCACCATTCGAACCGGTTCAATGGGTGGCGTGGGACTGGCGTAAAAAAAAAAAGAAACAGTCTTTTCAACCAGCATCATTTCACAACCACCAGCGCTTGCACCGATTTCAGATGCCGAACAGACAACTATCACTTTCTGTTTCTGTTCTGTGGCGTGAATAT
Source organism: Anopheles farauti (assembly GCA_000473445.2). Lineage (NCBI taxonomy): Eukaryota > Metazoa > Arthropoda > Insecta > Diptera > Culicidae > Anopheles > Anopheles farauti. The sequence goes on from KI915048.1 coordinate 107,408, forward strand.
GAGCTGCGATCATGTTTCGACTAAACCACCGGGATCTTCTTTCATCTCCCCCAGACGAATGCTACCGTCGACAAGGGCTGCGACGAGCGATGCCACTGCGAGGAGGACGGCAAATGGCGCTGCGAACCACGCTGTGGACGACCGTTCGTGAAGCGTGGCAAGACTACGGTCGCGGCGGGCTGCTACGAGAATCCCTCCAAGACGGACGAATGCTGTGCCACGTTGATCTGCCCCTCGGAACGGTTCACCGATGGACGTGTCGGTAAGTGGTGCCGGAGCATCGTAATTACGTCGTCCGCGGACGATGGCGCAATCGATCAATAGGCGTTGGCCGCGTACGCGGAAATACGATCGAGCGAGCGTGCGCTGCCGCGAAATGCCATGCGATTATGCGAATACGCAGTTTCGCTGCTGGTGGTGGTGGTGGTGATGGTGTTTTGCATGCGGAGAAGCTAAATGTGATCTTACATCATCAAAAACCCATCGGAGCCACGAATCTGGGTCTTCGGCATTGTTACCGCAGAGTCGGTCAGTAATATCTGTGTCTTTCTGCTCGACAGAACCAACGCCCGTATCGGAGAAGACGACCACGGCCAAAGCGATCGTGACGAGCTGTATCTACAAGAACCGTTCCTATGGCATCAACGAGCGGATGGAGGTGGGCTGTGAGCAGATTTGCACCTGCTCCAGCGACGGTGAGATGGAGTGTGTACCTCGGTGTGCGCCGCTCAATGCAACGCGCTCGGAACAGTGCGTAGTGCTGCCCGATCCACACGATCCGTGCTGTAAGCGGGAGTTCTGTGACGTCACGCTGGACGATCACGAACAGAGCAGCGGTGTGATGATGATGATGGCTCCGGCTTCCTCTTCGTCATCCCCTTCGACCACGGTCGGTCCGGAGCAGGAAGTCCCGGCTGAGGCGGAGCCCACCGAGCACATGATGGGTTCCAGCTGCGAGTTCAAGGGTCGCCGTTACGCTCTGAACGATCAGTTCCACGACGAATGTAACGCACTCTGTATCTGCACGGACGCCGGGGTGCATTGTGCGAAGATCGAGTGCCCGTCGGAGTTCGGTTTGGATGTGCTTGATCCGCACTGTCTCAAGTGGGGCCCGGAGCCGGCTACCTTCCGCGCGATTGCACCTCGCTGCTGTCCGGAGCGGATGCGCTGCATCGATAATGGAACGTGCGAGTACAAGGGTCAGTTCTTTGACAACTGGTCGGACATACCGAGCAATCTTACCGGTTGCGAGCAGCACTGCTACTGCGATACGGGTATCGTTGAGTGTCGGCCGGCCTGTCCGCCAGTGCCCGCCTCTCCACCGTCCCATCTGCCGTGTAGCTCCAGGAACGCTCGTCTGATGCCTATCCCTGGGGAGGAGTGTTGTAAGCACTGGACTTGTAGCCCGAATGCGGATAATGGAATTGCAAGCGGTAAGTAAAAATGGCGTTTTGGTGGTTTCGTTTCCTTCGCCCTGTTTTGTGTTGTAATGTTCGCGTGTGTTTGTATGTGTGTTTGATCGAATTTTCCTACACAAACTCTGCCCCCCCGCAACTCACCCCTTTCCGATTGGGATCAACATTTTCTCGTCCATTCCACACACTGCCTGCACTGCATCCCATTGCCACCACACCTCATCGTGATCATACCGATCATCCTACGGTTACCTTTTGCAGGAAACGACGTTCTCAAGCCGTTACTCGTGCCGGGCACGATCAATCAGTTCCTGCCCACGAAACCACCGCGAACGGACGCGGAACCCTCTCCGACCGACAAGGACAAGCAGCCCGAGCCGGCACCGCCGGCCGTTCCTTTCTATCCGACCGTCGACGGCAAACCGCCGAAGGTTCCACAGGACAAACCTCACAAAAAGTACACCAAAGAGGACGCGACCAAGAAGGATCACTTCAATAACATTTTCGGCGGTGGTTCGCAGCAGCCGCCCGGTGTGCCGGAGCTGCCGGATGACGGGAAGTACGACTACGGTAGCTACGAGGAGGGCACGAAACCGGCTACGCTCGGTGTGCAACGGCCCGGTCCGCCCGGTTACTATGGGCCAGAGATAAAGCCACACTACGGTGGGGAATTCAATCCGTACCTGCACCCGGGTCAAGCGATACCAACGGCCGGCGGTCAGCCGGCGGTGCTTCATCCCGGTCAACATCCGGCCGGGCTCGACAAGCAGCTGCTGAACGTACTGGGCCCGAACGGACCCGGCAGTCTACCGCCGAACATCCGCATTGAGCAGCTCCTGCAGCATATTCATTCGCAAGATCCCAACGTACCGGCTCAAGGGCCACCGCTGTTGCACGGTCAGAATTTGCCCAACATTCCTCCCTATCAATCACAGCTGCCCATACAACCGTCGGCGACGGGTAACGGCATTAACTACAACCAGTACGGTACGGATCCGCATGCGCCATCGCACGTAGACATCGGTATTGCACCACCGCACGACCACTCACCACCATCGGAACCAGCAGGTTCATCACACTTTTCACTTTTCACAAAACCTCACTCACCTCACCTCACGAGTCTTTATGGGCACCGCTTGCTTCACTAATCTCTGCATGCTGTTGTTAGTTAGCCACCTGCATCGCTTATTTCACTGCCCGAAGACGCCAGCTTTGCTTCGTCCACATACTCACCCGCGCATCTCGACTCGTTCACAGGTTCTGGAGGTGTCGGAGGACCGGGAGGATTAGCGTTCTCGGCGCTTCAGGTTGATCTGAAAGTACTCGCACTGGATGCCATCGATCCCAACACGGTACGGGTAATCTTCCTCGTTCCGCAGGTGTACGTTGGACTTCACGGACGAGTTGAACTGCGTTACACGCGCACCCGCAACAACGATACCAGCACCTGGCAGTCACAAGTCTTCGCACCACCGGACGACCTCATAGCGACGCCTCAGCTAGAATTTGAGCTTCCCGGACTGAACGCCAACACGGAGTATCGGGTCAAGATAACGCTCATACTGCGCGACGTTAACTCCCAACCGTCTAGTCAAGTGTACACCGTGCGCACGCCCTCGGATCGGGTCATTACGCCACCGCCGATCGGAATCGGAACCGGTCATTTCCCGCAAATGAGTCACCCAACCAACTTCCTGAAGGAAATCATCCAGGACCCGGAGCTGCGCGCGTCGGAGGTGAATTCAACCTGGGCCAAGATCAACTGGCGGAAGCTCGACGACGAGGAGCTCGACTACGTGGATGGCATACAGCTGCGGTACCGGGAAATTGACAGCAAAGTGTACCACGCGACACCGCTCATTCACCGAGCGCTCAGCGAGTACACCGTCGAGGGTCTGCAGCCGCAAACTCGCTACGAAATGGGCATCTTCTTCATTCCGTTCCCCGGCCATGGTGAAGAAGTGCGGGCTGGTGAGATGCTGCAAATCACCACGGCCGAGCGGATCGACGTGTACGGCTTCGAGGTGGTAGTGAATGCGAGCAAAATCAAGGCCACCAGCGTGGAAGTTAGCTGGTCCGGAGTGCCCTATCCCGAAGACAAATACATTAACATCTACCGAGCGATCTACCAGAGCGACAGTGGCAAGGAAGATTCCAGGTGAGGTTTAACGGACGGTGTGCAATCTGTAAGGGCAGTGATTAATTTTCCTCCTCCCAACAGTGTGTTCAAGGTGGCCAAACACGACTCAACGACTGGTACGCTTATCGCCGACCTCAAACCGGGCACGCGATATCGTCTATGGCTGGAGATGTACCTCACGAATGGTAGTATAAAGAAGAGCAACGTAGTCAACTTCATCACCAAACCCGGCGGACCAGCCGTCCCTGGAAAGACAGGTGCGTTAGGTTTCCCTACTTGCCCCAGCAGGTGCGTGTGTGTTTTTCCGTTCTTAATAGAATCGTTTTTCCCATGCAGATAAATTAGCAGCCGCGGGAGCTGCCGGTGCCGTGAACGGAGACTACTACGGTCCGCTGGTCGTTGTCGCTGTTATTGCTGCGCTAGCCGTAATGTCTACACTCATACTGCTTCTCATACTGACGAGGCGACGAGTGCAAAGTGCTACGATAACACCGCCGAGAAAGAATGACGCCGCGTACGATAATCCTAGCTATAAGGTCGAAATTCAACAGGAAACGATGAGTAAGTGCACTGCGCGCTGACAAGCTTTGAATACTATGTAACTAATAATGTTTATCTCCTTGCAGATCTATGATTCGAACGTGTCTCGCTTTGATGGCCAGCTAGCGTCGCATATAGACTGCCACCTCGATAAATCCTTTCTAGAGCACTGCTGTTGTGGTTGTGTCAGAAAGATTGATATTTATTTCCCGGTCCATCGATGTGAGACTACGACTACAACTCAGTAGCAACCGAGCTTCCCGTGTAAATAGTAGAGAGATAGTCCGTCCCGTAAAAAAAAAAACATGCGAAAGCACGCCACAAATAGCAATCGCACATCGCTCTCCATCCTTTTAACAATAGCCATAATACCGATGTATAGCTTAGCGAATTAGTGTTTCAACGAAGCGTAGGAGCTAATGTAAATAAACCGTCGTGCTAGTGGAGTGGCAACGAACGATTACATCGAACCAGGAATGTTCGGGGTATATGTACATAAATAAAATTTACTCAAGTTTTTAACTACCACATTTATCGTGCCGATCAGTCAATGATAAATTTATAACAATCACGTCCTTTCTTCAGCAAAAATCCTTGAATATTCATCGTATCGATGAGTTCGTTGCAGTTTGCTGCGATTCCACCAGCAACCATGGCCTGCTTCAGTTCGGCCGTCGTGAAAAGTGTCGTTCCGGTTACAGCCGAGCGAGACGCTAGCACTTGGGCAAACTTTCTCACCATCGACGTTTTGCTCGTTCCGCTACCGTTGGTCAGACGGGTAAACTGTAGGTCACCCTCGTCCGTACTGAACACATCGAGCATGCTCTGTCGCAGGATGGCTAGAACGTCACGGACATGTGCAACCGTCGCTTCCGACGAGAGGTCAATCTTCGCTCGCGCTTGTGTCAGGCGAATCAAACCCTCCAACTGGCGGGTGGTGACAGGGATCATGTCCATCTCACGGTGCGATCGGCGTAATTCGACAAAGAAGTCACGCAGCTCCTCTGCAGCCTTCGCTGTTAGTTTAGGATGAACATTTTTGCGAGCGTATCCTGCGGGCAGAAAAAATAAATACATAAATTAGCAAAATATCTTCCAAAGAAAAACTAAACAACTAACCAATATACTTCTGCACAAGTTCCGCTGGCAGCAAATCCATCGTTTCACCCGGTGCTAGCCGCAACCGTTCCTCCAGTGATGATTCTCCTTCCTCCTCAAGCGAACTGGGTCCAGATGACTCAAAGAAGGGATGAACCGGTGTAGAATTTGTTTTCGATAGTCCATGCACTTTCTGAATATGTGCGGTAAGCAAATTGTCCGTCCGCTCGTTTGAGCGATCCAGCAGAATGAAAACCAAATCAAAGCGCGATAAGAGCGCCGGATGAAGCTTTAAGTTTTCTGAAACCGTTTTCGCTTTGTTGTAGTGTCCACCAGCTGGATTAGCTGCGGCCAGAACGGTTGTACGCGCAGGAACCGTGCAGATAACCCCAGCCTTGGCCACACTAACCGAGCGCTGCTCCATAACCTCGAGGAGCCCATGGTGCCCGGACATTTTGTCAAACTCGTCGATACAACAAACGCCCTGGTCGGCTAGAACGAGAGCTCCTGCTTCCAGTGACGCACCGACACCCTTTTCCATCCGCACTGTCACTGTTAGCCCTACGTTCGATGAGTTTGTACCACAGACGAAGATTCCTCTCGGTGAAACATTAGCACAGCTTTGCAAAATTTGGCTCTTCCCTATTCCCGGATCACCAACCACGAGCACGTGAATTTCTGCCCTGGTGCGACTGGTAGTCGCTTGTCCACCAAACAATCCAAGCAACAGGCCCGCCTTAACAACCTCATGCCCATAGATAGTGGGACAAAGTGACTGGACTAACAGACGGAAGGGAGAAGGTTCTGCTTTTATCATACGAATTGCTTCCATGTCCAGTTCTGTGAATTCTGCCAATCTGTTCCAATTCGCTAGCACGTTCTTATTGCTTCGTACATAAACGGCTTGCATGTACGCTTTATACAGGCTTGCCTTCGCCGTACCATCCGGATCTTGCGATCGAGCTTTCAGTAATCCCGTCACGGTAACGTCATCCCCTGGGCAGACGCTGTCTACCATTTCGTGCGTGAGTTCAATTTCAATGTTCTTTGCTGCACTTCCGGCCACGGTACGAGATCCTTGTGTCGTTTCCTGCAGACGAATCGTCTGGAATGCTTCCATGCGTGTGAAAACGGATTGTTGTATCAACACGAAATGACTGCGTGCCTTGCAACCACTGTGACACGACGTTGGTGTGGTGTATATGCCATCTTTCTGCTGTACGGCCTGCTCGTTGTTACACTGGCTACATCGGAAGGCACACCAGGTGTTCATTATCTGTGATGCGCCCGCTCGGATAATTGTTCCGCGAACGGAAACAAGCTTACCGAAGCTACTCACTTTAATCGACCCGATGGAAACTTCCGGACCGAAACCTACTATGCGAGGACGTATGGTTTGCAGGCAGAGATTTGGGTCGTCTTGTGAGTTATGGCCTGTTTGTTGCTTCATAAGCAACTGATGCATTGCAAGTCCAATACAGGACAGTGTGTGTTCGGGATTATCGGTTAAATCCTGACGGAATGATGGCCATTGCGAACGAAGTTCTGAATCGCTGTCGCAAACATCAAGCTTTAGTTCGAACCAACATTTATCCTTTACCATCAGAAGGTCGTACAAATCTTCAAAGTCTTTGTAATGTTTCTGCATCGCACGCACTCGATGAACCGTTTTAGAACCGGGCGAATATTCTGCGAAATATATGACAAATGTCTTCAATTGCTCAAGAAAATCCATCCATTCACGTACCTTCTTTCGGGAAGTACAATTTCCATCCAACATATTCACAGGATCCATTTCTTAAACTCGTCGAAAATGAAGCAGATGGTGTTATGGCCTGTGAAGTTTCCAACGAACCTGATGGTAGAGCAAACCCAATCGGTTTTTCTCTAGCCACGTTGCTCTGATGACGATTTCCTCTGAAGTTTCCACGCCAATTGCCACGCCAGCCTCCGCGACCGCGAGATGAGCCTCCTCGACGGTTTGATGAATTAGCATCGCTTGAATTATGTTGCGATTTATTATTAGAAGGGTTCTGTGCCATCGCAAAAAGTGCGCGCAGTTCGGTTTTCATCCAGCAGTTACAATAATATGTCCAACAATAACAAACCGCTGTAACAAACCGGCACGTCAGATTTTGACAGCACGCCGCAACACGCATTTAATTATTTCAAAATGACAGTTTGATGAGCAATTTATTTCAATGAATATCGAAAGTAATTTATATTATTTTGTCCCATATGCTGTTCTAACAAAGCAGCTCATAGCAACTAGAGCTTCGTTTCAGCAAATATCCTTGAATGTTCAATTTTTCTATAATTTCATCTGCCAAGCCTAATAATTCCGTTTCTCTTATCAAACTACGCAACTCGTTTTTGGTAAACGATTTCGTTTTCATATGCAACGATCGATTTCGCAGTATATCCAAGAATTGACGTAAATTAGATGCTTTTGATAAACTTGTTGTAGCTAACTGTTTCACCGAAGCTTCTCGATCGTCCGTGTCGTATCTATCGTACCAGCTGCGACTAACGATTCTTATAGTATCCATCACATGTTCTGTACTTATCTCTCCTGAAAGATCCAATCGTGCTCTAGCACGAACCATATGCTGTATTTGAGTAATTTTCGATCCATTGACCAAATTCAACCACTTCGGCATTGCGTACATTTGGGAGAAGAAGTTTTCGAGCAATGCTTTTGACTCATTTGTAAAATGCGGATCACAATGTGCTCGTGCATAATCTGGAACAAGGAAAATACTATCAGTTTAAACTTGAAATCTTTTTACAATAAATGTACATACCAATATACTTCTGCAATGTTGACATCGGTAAAATGTCTAACCGTTCATTAGGTTTTAGTTTGAGTTGCAGCACCAATGGTATTTCAGCGCTGCATTTGATTTGTGACAGTTTTTCTGGATGCAACCGAACACCGTTAGAACACACAAGCTCCTCGTCAAATCCTATCGTATCTTCCATTAGAAATACTAGCGCTAGCTGCTCCATGAATGCAGCAGGTAATGTGAAATTTTTGTTAAAAGGTAGTCTAATGTCAAACACTTCTCCAACGGGGGATGTAGTTGCTAACCAAGTTATTTGTGCTGCCTCATGAAAACGATTTGCAGCATGATGATTAGGAACATAATCCAGATGGTTGTGTAACATATTTTCTAAAGAGCTCAAATTCTTCATTTTTTCGATCCCATCGATACAGCATACTCCTAACTTCGCTAGAGCTGCGGGTCCAGCATTGAGGTATTGTAGTCCTTCGTTATGACTTTTCACAGACAACCCAATCTCCTGGATGGACTCTCCACTTACAAAAACCGCTTTTGATGACACAGCTGCACAACTTTCCAACAGTTTCCTAGCATCGTTGCTGTCACCAGCAGCCAAAAGCACGTGTGTATCGTAGCTAGTACTGAACAATGCCAGAAGCAATCCTGCTTTAATAGTCTCCATTCCTAACACCCCAGGGGAAAGTGATTGCACCAGCAGTTTGAAGGGAAACGGCTGGCATCGGATTTCCCGGAACATTTTTACACAACTTGCATTCATCGGTGATGCGCAACTGACTGGACCATTGTTATTGGTTCGTACACATACTGCGCGTAAATTAACATTATTAGTGGTTTGTATTGAACTTTTCTTCACAATTCCTGTTACGGAAACATCATCTCCAGGATGCAAAGCTTCATTTAGTCCTTCTAACACATACACCTCAATTGTGTCTCTGACATAATCGTGAGTATGTGAAATTCCTTTAATAATAACCTTCCGATAGCTATCATTGCTAGATTTAAAACCACTTTGAACATTACACTTAGAACAGTGGTACTGCATTGTTTTGGTGCAATCATTTGCCAGCGATACGATGGATATACTGTCACAGTTCGGGCACTCGTATCCTGTCCATGGTTCACTTATGCACATTACTAACCCACGAATTGTAATTAGTTTTCCTACGTCATTCTCGCCAATAAAACTGATCACTGTTTCTGCAGTGTAATAATGTATGCGAGGGTGTATCTTACATATCTCACTAACGCGAGAGTATGGTTGATCTTCCCGATAGTTTGCAATACAACGGTACATCGCTAGCCCAATACATGCAATTGTATGTTCAGGGTATGCCTTGAAATCTTCTTCGAAAGTTGACCAAGCGTCCTTTAGGTAAATATCGGTTCTAGCTAGGTCGACATTAAATACAAAGTGTCCGCATTGTTCTGCTTCAAGTGGAGAGTATGCGTGGCGGAAATCCTTCAAATGCTTCTCAATACAAAGAACGCGCTTGTGTATCGTAGGTGTCGATTGTGAATCTAGGAAGATATGATGGTGTAGTAATACGGCATCGATCAAACCAGAATCATCTTACCGCTATCAGGAAAGTAAAGATCCCATCCGACATCACGATATTTACGTTGACCGGATCGACTCATAAACGAATGCTTAGAGATAACGTTTCCACTACATGACGAATATTTATCAGCTTGACGACTGTTAGACATCTGAGACGAACTGCACTTCCGATTACACAAAGATATGCCGAACTCGTTCTGTTCATCCATGATTGCGAATAAAACACACCGAAATCGGTCACAAAAACACCACGCTTGCTTTGTTTTTAGATGCTAGATGAGAACACGCTCCGAGTATGATGTGTAAGAGAGCGAACAAACCGAATCTGAGCAAATATTTACCTCTCAAGTAAAAATATTCATTGTAGTGGTGTTGCACGCGATATATCGATAAGATAGCGAATCAGGCAGGTAATTGCCCAATTCCACACCCTATTAATCCCTTGCAACAATCGGTTTAGGGCGCAACACAAATCAAGGTGCCATCTACGATCCGGAACCATGGCAACATTTACAATACTTCTCCACTACACTTTTTGGCTTGCGTGTTTTTTTATGATACCCAACGTCCATGGCGCTGTGGAAGGTATAATCTAATATTCTAAAATAAAAAAGCTTATCTAATATGTCATATCTGTTACTATTTACAGTTATAGGTGCCCGTCCCTACCTGGAAAGTGTTGCAAAACGCGTTGTGGAAATATTGGAAACGAGATACATCTCTGGAAATTCGCTCCCTATCGCAGACTACGTCGCTCCAATTGAGTAAGTGTGTTAGTTTTGTGACAAGTTTATACTACTTGTTACAAAAAACCATCCGAGCAAACGGTTCTGCACAATAGTGTTTCTGTTGCACCGAATTGTTTATAGAAGTGTGATATTGCTGGAGCCGTGTGATCGCACCTTTAGTAAGCCTTCAGTAGCGATCACTAGAGTGGCTCAAGAACTCATTCTCCTTCTACGATAGGAGAGTATTCGAGTGGAGCGTCGTGGATATTCACACTCGCTGAGATGTGCTTACGGTCAACGGTCGACTAGTGTCTCGGCTACCAGGCAGATAAGCTTACCAGGCATGGAAGTAAAAGTTATAAAACAGTCAAAGATAAAGTTTGAGATTAGTGGTAGAGCATAGTACGCGTAGTGTTACCAAATTCCACATACTGTGATATTTACAATCGTTGCTGTCTAACTTACCATTTCGGATTCAGTTGTTATCTGAACACTATTATCTGACACGAATGATAAATGGTAACTTATCTTTTAGCTATCGACATAATAAAGTTACGGTAGTTACTTACTTCGATTACTTAGCAGGCATGTGTAAAATTGAAAAATTGATTAATGCCCATTACATGAACGAATGAAATAATTCTTATTTCCGGCTCTCCCGCAGGCTAACTGAGAAAGGAATTTCAATAAACGGAAACGTTTCGTTTCATTCCGCTTTCATCGCTAAAATTGCCTCGATCGAGTTCGACTCACAGAAGTATTCCAATATCTTCCTCGACTCGGAAGTGACCATGCAGGGTGGATTAAAATGGAACGGTATCGGCGTGGTGCTAGATTTTGAGGCGAACCTTGAAGAGCATCAAGGAACGGGCACACTGTACGTTACGTACAATCAGTTTGATTTCCCGCTGAAGGTGACAAAATATTTCAACTCAACCGAACCAACTGGATCACTCCAGTTCATGTCCATCGACAATGCGAACAAAATACTTACCGTAGGACATCCAAACAACAAATACGTGCAGATGATATCCCGAGCGGTAATATAGTTCCTTTCCTAGTTTACATAGTAATGGACCCATGTCCACACCGTTTATGTCTCGCTTTATTGCAGATTATGACCAACTTTAATTTCCGCGACTACATGATTGCATCGTTCAGAAACTGGAATTTTCAAAATCTGCTGAAGGCGGTCATCGATGAAATTCCGTTCCCCGAAGTGTGTTACAATTGTTAATTCTTTCGATTAATGGTTAATCGAAATAAATCCAGATTTTTTTGGATAAAATATGACAAAAATAAAAATCTTTTTTCATATCACAAAGTACTTCTGACCACATGTTCCATTGCCATCGGACTAAACTAAATTCGATTTGTGTTAGAAGGAGTTGCAAAATTTCACCCCGTCAACCATAAACTTATCTCGGCTGTTACTAGATAAAGAAATCTTATGATTCATTATCAGCTATGCAGTAACGTGATAACATAAAGTAATCTTCAGACGTTACCGAAAAGTATGGATTTCAGTTCACCAACAGACGTTCAACGTCTCGGACTTCTTTACGTTCAACCTCCGGTCTGGTACGGGCTCCTTTACAGGCGTAGTATTTGGAAGATTCTCAGAGGTTAGTAGTGGCACGTTTGACTAGTGGCACGGAATGCAATTAAACAAGGAACATGAAAGATGGAACGTATTGATCTAAATTCGTTCCGGCGTGTGAAAAATTAAACCATTTGTTATAGATAAGAAAAATACAGATTGTATTAGCGATATCAGTGATGTAACCCTATAAATATTTGACCGGTAGATTGATGGGTGTCATTCTGTTTGACGCATCAAATTTCTGGAAATGAGTTGCACATGCGAATTTGTGTACCTTATCTGTTGAGATATGTGTGTTAAAAAGAACAAAGATTGCCGCATTTTCGATAGCATTAGCAGTGTCAGCTTTCCTTTTTGCTTTCGTTGCAGATGAATTTTCTAGGAATAATGATGGTGGTGGTTTGTGTTGCTAGTAGCATTCCATTGGTTCCCGCCTCTTGCTCTACCCGGCAGGACGTAGAGCATACGGTGTGCAATCAGACCGAATATGAGTCGTACCGTGATTGTATTGAGGAAACGAAAGCGTTAAGACAGAAAAGGTATGCAACGCCTTGTCCGCCGGTAATCGTTGCGCCGGTGATACACACGGTCAAACCCTTCGAGATGTTAGTTCCGGTAAACCCACTGATGCCGACAACTAATAGTCCCATGCTGAAGAACCTCGATCGCACGATCATTGTGCGTCCCGAGTCACACCAAGTTGATGACGAGGATGTGGATGATTACGAAAACAATTTTCGTGTACCGTTGAACGTCACTACCGTGATACGGCTCACCAATATAGTGAACAATACCAACTACATACACATGCCTACGATCAACAACACCAACGTTAACAACATCCAGGTGTACGCTAACCTTACCGATGATGCGCGCGACGAGCCGGTCCGCGGGAAAACGGAGCGTTGTTGTACAGCTGTGCGGCCCAAAACCTGCCACTCATCGACGCTGGGCATTCGCTGCAGGCATCAGAAGTTCCAAAGCTGCGGTGCACAGTGCACGTCCGACATTATCCACGTCCATAAGCGCAAGCGGTGCCACCGAGCTACCAGTCAGTGCGAGGAGAAGATAGCATACGTACCACAGCCCAAGAACCAGACCTGTGTCTACATCGACGACTGGCCGTTTGTTGTGTGCGGAAAGGTGGCCAATATGAGTGTTATTTGTGCGGGATGCTACGATCACTACGGCACGGGCTACGAAGCGTACAATGGACACTCGCGCATGTATGATCAGTGCCGCGGGTGTTACGATGATGCGTTTGATGTAGGTCCAAAGTACAGACGAGGTCCGGTCCTGCGACCGTTCTACTACCATCAGGCACCGTGCTATATTAGCGGCAACTGTGAGGATATCTACAGAAACTGTGGATACGGTTGCTACGGGCACGACCGGATTGATCCCGCTTGGGGAGATGATCAACTGGACACGTATGATCCGAGCAGTATGCACGTCTCCGTCGAAGAATCGGATGACTGGGGCGTACCGACTGCCAAGTGTGCGATAGTGTCCGACGGTAAGGTTATTGCGATAAAGAACTGCACGGACATCGACAATGCGTACGTGGCGGCTCCGGCTACTCATCCGTACTACAAACCGATCCAAGTGAAACCGAAAAACAAAAAAGTCGATCCCTCACCAGCAGTTGATGACGAGGAAGACCCGGAGATGTACGGTTCCGGCAACGATGCGCTTAAAAACGAGGTTTCCTTTGTCGAAGAATATGTCGATGACGATGATTTCACTCTGTAGGTTGGAGTAATTTCCATCGGTGTATTGTAACACGAATCAATAAATTCTCAATAACAAGAAACATTCACAAAACGTTATGGCATCACTTCATCTCAATATTCTCCGTTTGCAGGTAACATTGAAATTGGCAAATCATGTACTTGCACAAAATTTTCAACCCATTAAGTTTGCTTCTTCGACGCCTTTGTGGGGGAAGTTTTGTTTGGTTGCATCAAATCGATTGTCTTGCTCTCCAGGAGAAGAAGGTCGCAAATCTTGGAAGATCTACCCTTGCAGATTAGCTCCTGATCAATAAAGTGGCAGTTGTCAGCTTCCTGGCAGTCGTACGTGTAGCACATTGGATGGCATTTAACCCAGCCGTTCAGGCAACCGGAGCAATCTGAAAACAAATTCCATCAGTATCGTGCTGGCTGCAGCAGCGATGGCGTTTAGGTGTTACGTACCTAGCTGCTTACACTGTCCCGCGCGGCAGGATTTAAAGTGGGCATCATAATCCGGCATCGGTGGCATAACAAGCCAAGGACGTCGGTACAGCGGCCGACGTGGTCTCAAGTACATAACATCCGCAGTACACGCCTTACTACACACGTACTCCTTACGATGGAAACACACCCATTCGTCCTTCTGCTTCCTGCAGACTCTGGGTGAGACGATCTTACAGCAGGGTATCACTTCCGGTTGCTGTACTTTCGTTGCGGTCGCGTTGCCATTTGTTTCCGTTGTGGTAGGAAATTCACAGTCGCTGTCCTGCTCTTCGTACACGGTTGTTTCATTATTGCTTATCACGATCGTTCTGACGGCTCCGTTATTTTTCTTACGCCCGAAGTACACCGTTACATTGTTAATGTTGTGGGCATTGGTCGTTGTTACGTTGTGAATTATGTTGTGATTGTTGACGATCCTCCGGAAGGTTATATTTAGATTATGATCCTTCGGTGGTGGCTGGTTGACCTTGCTGTTGGTATCAATACCAGGCTCGTACTCCGGCTCGTCATCCTCCGCATTGGTGGGATCGAGTGGATCCGGCAGAGGTGGCAACGGTAGGGGCACTTTTATTGGCGGTACCACAATAAACTTTTCCTCGGCTGGTATCACATCCTGTATCGGGGCCGTAGCATGCGGGGTACACCGTCCCCGCCACAAGATTGTTCCCGGCGGACATGTGGTTGTGGTAAGAAAACAGTTACCTTGATACTCGCTGAATCCCGCGTTGCAGACACATTTGCCCGCGCTATCGTATGCTCCATTCAGACAAAGCCTTGGAATCACCGTCTTCGATACAATTTCGGCAGTATTGCCCAGAAGCACCGTCACCGCACACAGCAAAATCCAGTACCAAGCGGTACACCTCGAACTTCGGCGAAACATTCCCGGACGTCAAACACGTGTGCTGCTCTTGATGTCACTTCAAGATTTAATCTTTTCAAGCGCCCAAATGTTCTACGAACTCAGTTTGAAAATGACCTTTGCTGGTTGTACAGCAGATGCTGCGTAAACCACCGGAAGACTCAATGTTCATATTTATAGACGTAAGGTTAAAGCAAAAAATTGCTGTCCATTATGTTAGGAACATAGCACGCAACGCGAGTAAAAATCATCATGCAACCATTTGGAGGCAACCATTAGAACCATCCCGAAGAATGATTTGATAAGAATTGGTTGGGTTTTTAATTGATAAGGATTATCAAATATACTGGACGCTCTATATGAACTGACTAGAGCGTTTCAGCCTTAGTCGCGCAAAGCTCTATATTCCGGAACAAAATATTTAACTTCCTACTACGGATCTCGTACCAGAAAATAACCGATTCCACGAAAATGAATTCGTCTATCTGGACGGCTTGCAGTATTCCTTCGAAAGCGTTAGACTGATTGCCTTAATCATGTTCGCGCGATAACCGGATGAGCAAAAGCGTATTTAAACCTGTACCGTAACACCCCGGGTGCTAGTTTTAATTCTGGTGCTATATGGTGCACTTCAGAATCTGAATGCCTGTATTCGCACAAATACGGTGAACGATGACATTAAAAAGGAGAAAGGTATGTTTAGTGCTACAGGCTAGTGCTGGTTGATGGCCATGTTTTCTGAAATCGTTTAACTGTCGCGCCTGGCGTGCACGTGGAATCGAAATAGCACCGAGTGAAACCGTAACCGAACGATTATTTCCACTAAAGTGTGCTCTGTTGCAAAAGTGTGCATTTCTACAAGCGGATTTAAAGTGACAAAGTCGAAAAATAATGCATAAGTAGTAAAATTCACCGCACGGTGGATCTCGCTACCTTTGTCGTGGAAGGCACTCGAGCTTTCGGAAAGGTGAAGGATTTCCCGAGTGGCACTAGGAAGCCTACCATACGGCTTCATTTCGACATCTGAACCTCCCAATCCAAAGTCGTTCTTCCGTGTTGTGTCCACTACGATTCGACCCAATGTTCTTGGAACAATCTTGGAAGATGGTGTACGCTGATAACTTGATTGAACTTGAACTGATAGCACACTGAACCTGAAGACGGCATGACTGTTGTTTGTGTGATTCCGCTAGCAGACAGCCTTAACACATGCGCCGAATTCGGACATCAGAAGGAGCGGTTTAGTGGCTTATCTGGTCGCTTTCGAAGGAGAACGCTCCTTTCGAAGGAGAACCCACTGGCAGCTGACTTGGATGGATTATGATGCAATCGTTTTCGTTTTTTCCCTCCTGTTTTTCCTCAGGGTATATTATGTGGTGTTTGCATAGCTTGGCTGCTGAACGCGACGTTCGCTGTGGACAGGAATGATACCGTCCTTGCTGGACCACCGCTCGGTGGTATCTTCAATGGTACGGCGATTCGGAATGCCACCGCTGGGAATAGCACTCTCGCTGGGGGTGTAACACGCACACCGCGCCAGGTTCCTTATCAGCTCGGTGTCCCGAATCCCATCGGCATGTTGGGCTTGCAGCCGATCGGTGGCGGTGTTGGCGTCAGGTCCACCACCGGACTCAACTGCCCCGCAGGTACGATCGAGCGCGATGGCCAGTGCGTGCAGCGGGTGATGTACTGCAACGGTGGCTACAATCTCGTCGGCAACATGTGCGTTGGCCAAGCGACCTGCCAGCCAGGATACAACCTGGTGAACGGTCAGTGCATGCTGGCGTCACCCTGCGGCACGCAGGTTTGTGGGGCCGTTGCACCACCACCACCACCACCACCACCACCACCACCAGCAGCACCGATCGTGTCGTGTAGCTGCGAGAACGGCTACATCCAGGTGGGCAACCAGTGCATGAAGCAAGAATCGAGACCGGTGGAAACGCGCAACCCGGACCGGAGCCAGGTGGTGGCGCCCACCTGCCCACCCGGGTACGAACTCAACTACGGCGAGTGCATACAGCACATCAGCACGGGCACACAGTGCGAGCGCGGTATCCGCCGGGACGACGTCTGCACGACCTCGACCGACTGTCCCCATCCGTTCGAGATCGACATATATGGGCGGTGCGCGCGCAACGTCTCCACCCCGGCCAGCTGCCCACCGGAGAGCCGGCTGGTGGACGACAACTGCGTGTACAGCGTGCCGCGGTGCGGGGCCGACTACCAGCAGGAGGGCAACATGTGCGTGAAGCGCGAAGATATCCCGGTGCGCTGCGAAACCGGTGGCACCCCGTCCGGTGAGCTGTGCATCGTCTCGAGCCCCCAGTGTCCGCCCGAGTTCCGCCTGTCCGATCGGCAGTGCGTGCTGCAGCGGCGCGTCCCGCCGCAGTGTCCGCCGGGCGCAAAGATGCGCAACGGTGTGTGCGTCCTGCAGGAGGTGAGCTGCATGCCCGGGTACACCGTGGCACCGGGAGGCGTTTGCGTTCGGCAGGAGCGCCGACCACCGAGCTGCCCGCCGGGCTCGCGGCTGAACGGGGCGTTGTGCGAATCGGAGCAGCCGCTGTGCCCGCGCGACTACAAGTTCACGTTCATGCAGTGCGTCCGGTACAGCCAGCGACCGGCGACCTGCCCGCTGGACCTGCAGCTCGTCGATGGCGAGTGCGTCTCGACGCGGGTCAGCTGCGAGCCGGGCTTCTCGATGCGGGGCGGTGAGTGCGTGCGGGAGTTGTTCGGCCGCCGGTCCTGCCCGCCGGGCAGCATGCTGCAGGGCGAGCTGTGCGTCAAGGGTGAACCGCGGTGCGATCCGGGCTTCCTGCTGACCGACGGCGTGTGCGTGCTGGAGCAGCTCAAGCAGCCCACCTGCCCCTCGGAGGCCGTTTTCCGCGACGGCAAGTGCGTGAAGCGGATGGACGACTGTCCGCCGGGTGCGACACGCCGCCATGGCGAATGCGTGCGCGACGAGCAGACGAACCCGACGTGCGACGCGGGCTTCACGTACATCCGGGGCCACTGTCTGGCGGAGATCCAGTGCGAGTACGGCTACACGTACAGCAAGACCGACATGATCTGCCAGCGCACGATCAAGGCACCCGTCGACTGCCCAGCCGGCACCATCCTCGAGGGCGATCGGTGCGTCACGCGCGACCTGTACTGCCCGGAGGGCTACCGGCTCCAGGGCGACCAGTGCGTGATGCAGCAGATAACCGGTTCCGCCTGTCCGACCGGTTCGACACAGCAGGGCAGTCGGTGCGTGACACGGACCGCTCCCCAATGCCGCCCCGGCAGCACACCGGTCAATGGTGTCTGCGAGATGCAAATGACCAGCTACCCGGTATGTCCGGCCGGCTATCAGTTCCAGAACGGGCAGTGCGTGGGCACGACGATGGTAGCGGCTCCGCCTCCCGCTCCTCCCGCTCCCCCTCCCTGCATGTACGGCGGGTGCGGGAATCCGTGTGCCATGGGCGGTACGTGCGGCATTCCGTGTGCGAGCGGCTGTGGCACCCTGCCCCAGACCCAGATCGTCACGCAGGCGGCGAGCTGCCCGCCCGGGTACACGATGCAGGGCGGCATCTGCACGAGTCGTTCGACCGTCGCGCGGGAATGCCCGTACGGCTACACGCGCGAGGGCGATCAGTGCGTGATGTACCAGTCGCCGGTCTGTCCTCCCGGCAGCCATTCCCAGGGTGATCGGTGCGTGCGGCAGCACACCCAACCCGCCCGGTGTCGCGATGGGTTCGAGAAGCGAGGCGATCGGTGCATCTTGTTGCGCCTGTCCTGTCCGCCGGGCTACCGGAGCGTCGGTGGCGACTGCGAGACCGTGGAGGAACGGGCGGGCATCTGCCCGAGCGGGAGCACCAAGTGGAAGGGATTCTGCACCGGTAACCTGCACTGTCCGCCCGGGTTCTACCAGAGTCACGACCTGTGCGTACGCGAGGAGACGAAGACGATCAGCTGCCCGCCAGGATTCATGTACGTCAACGACGAGTGTGTGGCCGACTTCCGCTGTCCGCCCGACTTCCATCTGGAGAACAATTTGTGCGTGCGCAAGGAGCAGCGATCGGTGCTGTGTGAGCCGGGCGCGCGACTTGTCGGCAACAGGTGTCTGGTCGAGCATCCGGCCTGTGAGTACGGGTACGATCAGATCGGCGATCGGTGCGTTAAGGTCGAGTACCGACGGCCGGGTTGCCCGAGAGACCTAACCCTCCGCGGTGGTACGTGCGTGAGCTTGCAGCCACCGCTGTGCGAGCACGGTTACAAGCGCGCCGGCGGTTTGTGTACGATGCTGGACAAGCAGCCGATGAACTGCCGTCCGGAGTTCACCGTCGACGGCGAGCGGTGCATCTCGCGGCGGTTCCAGTGCCCGCCCGGCTTC
This sequence comes from Anopheles farauti, assembly GCA_000473445.2. Classification (NCBI taxonomy): domain Eukaryota; kingdom Metazoa; phylum Arthropoda; class Insecta; order Diptera; family Culicidae; genus Anopheles; species Anopheles farauti. Next base: position 126,768 of record KI915048.1, read on the forward strand.
GACATCGTCGGGCGCGAGTGTCTGCGGGAGATACGCCAGAAGCTAGCCTGCCCGGCAGGTACCCTGCTGCAGGATAACCTCTGCATCACCGAGGGACCATCGTGCGAGATGGGCCACATGTTGACCAATGGCGAATGCACCAGTGTCCGGTACGCCGCACCCGAGTGTCCACCGGACACCATCATCGCGGATGGGCGCTGTGTGCGCAGCGCGACCTGCCCGCCCGAGTACCAAATGCGCGGCACCCGGTGCGAGCGGCAGCACGTTATCCAGCAATCCTGCACCAACGGCATCATGCTGAACGGGATGTGTGTCGCCGCGGGACCGATTTGTCCGGGGGAGTTCGAGTACCGGCGGGGGATGTGCGTCGGACGCAAAACCGTGGATCCAATCTGCCCGGCCGGTGGGGTCGTCCAGAGCAACTACTGCGTCATCGGCCGCCCGACGTGCGTGGATGGCTATCGGTCGGAGAACGGTCAGTGTACGAGGGTGGTAAAAATACCGGCGCGTTGTGGCGGATCGGGCGTGCTGAGCAATGGTATGTGCGTGACCAAAACTTCCACCGGGCAAACCTACTGCCCTGCAGGCTACGTGATGCAAGGCAACTCCTGCGTACGGACCCTGTACGTTCAGGCGACGTGTACCACTACCCAACCGGCCCACCCGTGCGTTGGCAACAGTGGTAGCGTTTCGTCCAGCAACGTAGGTATCCCCTCGCCCATCGTACTACCATCGTCCGTGTCGCCATACTCGTCGTATCAAACGGTTGCGTATATGACAACTCCGGCTCCAATCATACAACAGTACGAGCGTGAAAAGAAAACGATACAATCTCCCGAAACGATATTCCGAGCCTTTTTCGAGGACCAACCGTACAAAAGCAACCCATCGCCCGAATGGGAGCGTGATTCCTACGACCCAAGTTACCCATCGGAGTACAGACCGGAAGTGATGGAAGAGCCTACCGAACCACGGAGACGTGATCCTTATTACCCAAGTTATTCGTCGGATTACAGACCAGATGTTGAATATACCGAAACACGGGGACGTGATTCCTACTACCGAAGCTACCCATCGGAGTACAGACCGGAAGTGGAGAATGAGTCTACCCACACATATGAGCAAGATTCCTACAACCCAAGTTATTCATCGGGACGTCAGGAAGTGAAGGTTGAATCTACCGACCATTACAGCCAGCCGAGCTATTCGAACACACCGCAAGAGGCTAACACTTCCACGGAGGCTAAGATGCCAGCTAGCGCGGTAACAGATAGGACCGATACCGACGACCGTGTGACACGTTGTACGATCAATGGACCACGCGTTTGTACGCTCGATGACGAGACATGGTCGTGCACGCAGCAGGAATATCGTGATGTAGCTTCGCGAAGCTGTGACACCGAAGACACCGTGGTGCAGCTGACCGTTGAGAAGCACATATCATATAACGAGACGACGATCATTATGGCTCCCCTCGATGCGTCGGACGAATACGATGACGAAGCGGAAGACGATGTGGAAGACGAAACAGGTACAGGAACGATATCGAAATTGATTCATGCAAAACGCTAATACTTCTAGTTTCTCCCACAGAAGCCACGGACGACTGCAGTGAGTGTGCGGATCAGAGCTTTTCCTGTTCTAAGATGTGCTTTACCTACGACGAGTGCAACGACTGCAGCAATGTGGTGCTGAACGAATTCTGCGAGGACGAGCAAGCGCTGCCAGAGTTGTGCGAATATTTAAAATTTTAAAATTCCACCAATTCAAAATTAATATTTCGCGGTTTTTTATGACATGTTTGTTCGATGAATTGGAGAAGGCAGCGTTCTTCTTCCTCCTGCGACAACACAAATCTGTATCGATATTGATTGCTAAGGTGGTTCAAGTGTTAAAAATACGTAATGTGTATTTTTAACACTTGAACCACCTTAGCAATCAATATCGACAGAGATTTGTGTTGTCGTGTGATCTTCTATTTTAAAGCAGTAATCACGTGAGCATATAATCAATGAAAAATGAAAATATCGCATAAGATTAGAAGCAATAAAGTGTCCCTTATAGCTCATGCAAATTTTGTGCCGTTCTTAGACTGCAAATGCTTTTACATTACATTACATTCTGATTTACAGCAGTGGTAGGTTTTAGTGGTTTCTTTTATGGGTTCATTGCTAAAAGTATAACAGACCAATCCAAGGTTTAGCGACCAGGTAGTTTGCTTCACGAAAAACGTACCAACACATTACGATCTGAATAGAACACCATTGTATCGGTCGATCCCGGGGTATTGCTTTCCCTGGTGATCGATAAAACTAGCTGCACATGGTCAACGGTGGTTAAAATATCATCTTTCTGGTAAATAAACTCCCACGGCATTGAAACGTTGCGCGGAAAGGAACGGAAGCGATGCTGTCTAATGGTGCGAGTTCATTTTTAGCTCCTGGAGTTCTTCCTCCGAGTCGACGGAATCCTGCTCATCGTCCGAGCCGTGTAGGGATGGGGCCGGTGTGGTATGTCCTATGCGGATGACAAACAGAAAAGAGTGACCGTGAGCGAGAGTGTGGGAAGGAGGAATAGATGGCGAACACTTACTTGACGAGCTAGGGCTTGGCGGAGCACTTATGGGACGCGGGTAGGTGAAGTCGGTAGCACGCTTCAGATACTCCGTCGACTCGTCCACGTAGTCTGGATACACGCGCTGCAGTGCCTGCACTCGTGCTTGACGGTAATACTGTTGGTGAGAAGCAGGAAGAAATAATAGAAAATGCACGGAAATAGCAGGAAATACACAGTGGCAGATTGACTTACGATTCCGAGATTTCTCCAATCGAGCAGATCGCTCAACCGCTCGGTACGGTTCCGCTGAATGATACGTTGGCGGCGGTTTAGCTTCGAAAATTCGAACATAAACTTCGACAGTTGCTGAACGCTTTCCTCCAGCCCCACGTGCCGCCGATCGACGATGTAGATACCGTACGATTTCGGATCGGCCACGTGCTCGTGCATGAAGCACCCGAACCCGGACAGGTTGGTCGTGATGCTCGGTATGCCCATCACGGTGCACTCGGCCGGCGTATAGCCCCACGGTTCGTAGTACGAGGGAAACACACCGAGATGGCAGCCGCGCACGAACTCCTCGTAGTCCAGCCCGAACAGCGGGTTGGTCGAGTTGAGGAACTCCGGATGGAACACCACCTTCACGCGGTCATACTTCGTGTTGAACAGATGGCAGCGACGGATCGAGTCCAGCACCGGATCGTTCCAGTCGTCCACCACGTTGTGCGTCGTGACCGGCGGATTGCCGTCCCGCTGGAGCGCGTACAGGCACCGTTTGATCTTCACGATGTCCTCCTTCGTGAGGATCTCGGTACCCTCGGGCAGCTGGCCCTGCAAGCACGTCTCGTACATCCGCTTCCCGATGTCCTGCTGTATGCTGTTGATCGTATCGCGCAGCTGCTTCGTGACGGCGTGACCCCGCAACGATTCCACGTTGAAGTTGTTCGTCTTGGCCGGGAAAATTAAAAATGCTACCACCGTCACGTCCGAGTTCTGCTCCTTCAGCATGTGGTTCAGGCGGGCGAGCGCCTCGATGAAGATGTCCGCACCCTTGTTCGTGAACTCGTACCGGCCCGCGATGAACATGTACAGCGTTTTCTCGATGTTGAAGTTAAAGTGCCCGTAAAAGTGGCCCCGCGTGAACTCGTGTATCTTTTCCTTCGCCATCGCGTGCATATTCTGGAACTCGTGGATGGCGGCGAACTTCTTCACGTTCAGCCCGTTCGGCGTGATGATGTCCGGCTTGCGCTTCAGCAGATGCTCCGCCTCGTACCCGGTAATCTCCGAGACGGTGGTGAACACGTGCGAGAGGTGCGTGGCCGCCCGCTCCAGGCAGTAGCGATGGTAGATTTGTCGCTTGCCCGCCTCCTCGTCCACCGGGAACTTGTCGAGGTTGTTGTAGAAATCGGTGTTGCCCGCGCACAGGTACCGGCCGAGCAGGGTGGCGTGCGTCGTGAAGACGGTCGCTACATCGACCTGCCGCGTTCGGAGCGCTATCAATCCGACGCCCGCCTGCCATTCGTGGAAGTGCACCACAACTCGCGGCGGCCCGTATTCGTTCTCGTGCGAGTACACTTCGGCGCAGCGTTTGAACTGCAAATGAATGCTCGGTAAATGCTCGCTCGGTCAACCACAAACCAACCGTTGCGCTCGAAATCGAGCACTTACCTCGTCGATAAAGGTGGCGACCGTGTACCCGAGGATGATCGCATCATTGCACTCGATGTCCAGATGCGGTATGCCAATGTTGGACGAGTCCCACAGCTCCTGCTTGTAGCCATCCATTTTCCATGCCGCGGAACCAATGTCGAACAGGATGATCTGCGGATTGCCATCGACCAGCCACCGGCCACAGTGCACCTTGAAGCCCTGGTTGCGCATCGCGGTCACCGCACGGTAAAACGGCCCGTTGCTAGGAAATTCGCATGCCTCCACTTCCGTCCGTGCGGACGCTTCCTTGTACGGCCCAATGAGACAGTACTGATCGCCCAGCTCCTCCGTCGAGACGAACGCCTTCGACCGGATGACCGTGTAGATACCGCCAACTGCAATCGGTAGGAGTGATATTATTGCTGTGAGATAATTCGGCACGATTTCCCGCCAGGCTTACCCTTGTTGGCCACCTCCCAGGCAATCTCGAACGTCCATCGGTTTTCCGTGTTGGCCGAGTGTCCCCGGTCCAAGAATTGCATCAAATCCGAGCTGGACTCGACTCGCGAATACCGGCGGCTCATGGCGATGGTGCTGCCAAAGAAAAAAGACCAAAGCAAGCGATGCGAAATTCGAATAAATACACGTTGTTGTTGATTACGGTTTGCGTCACGACGAGGCAAAGAGATAGATTGGAAGCAGATTCAAAGGTATACAAGATTATTTATAGCCGCGCGAGGATGTTGTCGCGAAAATTTTACTTCCACTCTCACCACTCTGTGTCTCTTTGACTCTGGCAAGAGCGAATGGGCGGTTGGGTGTTGGTAAATGCGTGTGCCAAAGCATGGCTGAGAGACAAGACGAGCGGATGGGGCCGCCAACGGGCTCAAGGTTATCTAACGACCTTGACACTGCCGCTTGACGGCAGGACAATGTCAACCGTCGCTGGAACACACACGCACACAGCGTGCAAAAGATGCTGCACAAAGTCCCAAGCCATCGCACTTCCTGGTGTATCCGGCGCCAAGTGGCCATCGCATATAGTCGCCACAGTTATGTAAACAGAGAGCAGTGCGAGGATCAACATAGTATAAACGGAAGGGCGTCTACAACCAACAACACATTGGGATGCTTTGCATTCGAGCGATCATTACTGCCGGGACGCAGATAGGAGGACGTGAACCGGCCGAGGTCATCCCACAAATACAAACACTTACACAAACGGGAGCAGCGGCCGGGCTTATGCAACGACGGCCACACACGGCACTGGAGCACACCACACCAGAAAAACCAGTTACAGGCATTACCACTTCCGAAAGCCGGTTCTGGGTGAAAACTTTCACCGTCCGACCCGCCGGACCGTGTTCCGGGCGCGACGCGAAGATGCGGAACGCTCCCAAAAATTACGCCGGTCGTCGATGGTACACTTCTGTGCACCGATAAGGTGCGGCTACGTATCTTATCGGGCGTTGTTGACCTCGACGCTACGATTTGGCGCTACGGTCAGGGTTATGTTTTTAACCTACGGAAGGCTTCGCTATGGGATCCAGCGCAATTTGGAAGAGCGATTGATCAAACTTAGGCATCCAGGATCCAGGATGTGACAGCTGATAGACAATTCGACATGTGGGAGAAAGCAATAGAAAGGGCTGAGAGAAGGAGAGTGAGTGAGAGAGCAAGCGAGAGAGAGAGAGAGCGCGTGATGAGAGAGAAAAGAACAGATTTTTTATGTGGGTAGAGGATGTGTGTATCTAGCATACGGTCGAATTTTCGCCGGTGAAAAGAACCCCCGACGAGAGTCAGTCGCCTATGTTTAAATGTCAAATAAAGGTCAATGACTAGGAGCTGCTGCAACAAACGATGGCAGTCTCGGGATGGTGAAGTGCTCGCGCGCGCTGTCTGGAAGGTGCGTTCACACACATACACGCAGTGGACACGCACTATGGGAATGTGGTGTTCGAGTTTCCGATTACCGATTACCCCTCCGGTCGGGTGTCTAGTTACTTACACGGCACACGGTCACGGTACGCAGAAATCTGTTCGTTGTAACGACACACCAGACGTCGAGACGAAGAAGTAATCAATCTACGGCTCACTGATGCACAAAGGGGTTAAGAAGTGATGGTTGGGAGCAAGGATCTGATCCTTAATGCCAACTCTTTGCACCGATTTGATAATCCTGACCGGTGAACCAACGTACACACGCGCACACACGGATGTTATAACACTTTTTCTAACACTTTAGCTGGACGCAACAGTTTTGTGCATGATGAACAATCGGTACTAGAACAATATGAAACGCATGTTCCGATTCGTAACGAAAAACCGGCGTTGGGTGCACGCGTACGGTCAAAAACGGAACGCTTGCTAGCTGCCTGCATGCGCAGAACCGTCTTCGACCAGCAACATCAGTTTGTTATTTTAGGCTGGTGGTGGTGAGAGTGTTTCTCTTGTTGATATGCTCGCCAGCAATGATGCTTCGGTGGGATGCTTGGGGTGCTGAAAAAAGAAACGTTCCATTTTTGTCTTTAACCAAGTCGTCCTGTACAAATGTACATTACGTCATTTTTCGCGCACTTGCGTTGCGACGCTCTTTCCATTGGTTCGGTTTGGGTCACTTTCAGCGAGTTACAATATGTTAACTAAGTGCTTAAAAGTGGATATAACTGAACGTTTCTTCTTGTACATCGAATAAATCAACAATCCTGGTTTTTGCTCTAGTTCCCCTTAGATTTTAAACATTCGTAGATGTATCAGAGGATTGTATTTAAATAATTTGTGCAAAATGATTTCAAAAACTTTACACAAATTGCTCATTAAATTCTTTGTAAAATGTAATAGTTCTCAGTTTTTTCAAATGCTTGATACTTGAGGAAGCTTTCGAAATATTTCAACGCTTCGTGAAACCTTTCAACTGTTTTCGAGCGTTTTAGAGCTTTTCGAAGTATTTCGAAAAGAAATTTAAATTTGTACCGTTTTTCTTTAACATTGAATCTATTTTCGAAGTAATTTTATTTTCAAGACCAAAACGAACAGCAAACAGAAATACCTAATTCCACCAGAGGCCAACCATTCCATAAATAATTATTTGAACTAAAACGACACAAATCTCTCTAGCGGCCTGCCCATTGCTAACTAAATTCAGATGACGAGTTTAAGCAAAAAATGTAACCCGCTAACTTACAATAATTTTTATTTTTATTTAAATAAACTCAGTAAAATATTACCGAATCATTCATGTGTGCGGCACACACTGGATCACTCCTTCGTCTCGCAAATCATCGGTATCGTCACGTGCGGTGGCGCCTGCTCCTGCCGTACCTTGCCCTTCAGTCGGTAATAGCAGATTTCGAAGAACCACGGTATTACGCATAGTGCCATCACGAGCGTAAGAACGTGGAAGGAAACGGTGTAGCTTCCGGTGACGTCACGGATGTAGCCGACAATCGGGCCGATCGCAAACGTAATGTTTCCCTGTAGAAACATAAACAATCCGTAGCCGGAAGGAAACCTGCAGACAGTCGTGAAGTAAAGAAGCGCGGCGTGAGGACAACCGGAAATCGGAAGAAGAGTTTGGAGATAAGACTGCCGTGCAGTGCGAACCCCTGAGCAGGACAGGCTGCTATTTACCTTTCTTGGGGCAGATATTCGGAAAATACGAGCGGCAATGGGACGTGAATCCAGGTCCGAAGAAACCCCATGATGGCGGTTACGATGGCCATCCCGTAGAAATCGAACACGCACAAAAAACCTATGCAAAAGTGCGGTTGGTATGTGGGTGAGTGATAATTGCGATGGATTTGGTAGTCTTCGGTGCGCGTGGAATAGCATTTCCCGAAACCCATCGTGAGGAATGGGGATTTTAAATAATTACCGAAACGTGCAATGATGGTAAAGAGCGCCCCAGCCAGATAGACGTAGCGCGCCTTAATGTTCAGGCATGTGCTCGAAATGGCCAGAAAGATGCGCGATATTAGATCCGCACCGGCACCGATGGCAATGATTAGCGAAACGTCCGCCTGCAGCAGGAAGAAGCAAACACACACACAGAGAACCCATATATAGATTAGAAAGGATGTCGGAAAATGTAGCCGGGTCGATCGGATTCCAATTCGGTGGGGCCGCGTGGCCGGTCGGCCCATCCGGGAATCCGAATGCGGCATTAGTATTCACGACCATGCGTCAACCACCGGCTGGCGCGGCTTCGAAGATGGAAATTTAAATTGCATATTCCCGTGCCCCTTGCCCGGGCGCCGTACCTTGCTGAACGACAACATGAACAGATACATCGGTTGGATGGTGAAGAAGGCCAGATCGGAGTAGAGAGCGAACGAGATGCCGAGTACGATGTTGACGTAAATTGGATCCTTCAACAGGGTGAGGTCAAGAAAGTCGACCAGGATCTGCCACTTGGTGGCGGGTTTGCTGTCACGTTCCGTGCTATCGCTAACGACGACCGGTCCGGACCAATTGCCCAGTCCCGGTATCGATGACGCCCGGCGGGATCCTCGATGCTTCTCGGGCGTCCGGTGGCCGCCCAGACCTTGGCCGGCGGGAAGCTCCCGGAAGTTGTCGGTTTCCGTCGTCAGCTTCACCTTCGGGTCGTCCTCGGACGTTGCCACCGGTCCGTACTCGACGACGGCGGGACGACGGGCTGCATCGTCCGGAACACGCCGCATATGCCACTCGACCGGATGCATCACAAGCATGGCAACGAGCGTGTGGCTATTGACCGCCGCCAGTACGGCCATGCAGCCCCGAAACCCGAACGCATCCATCGAGCGCTGTATGAAGATGGGATAGAACATCGTGCCGACGCCGATCAGTGTCTGGGCGACGCTCATCATCACCACGCGCTTCTCCACGAAGTAGGCGTTGAACGTCGTGTACGACACGGGAATCATCAACCCAAAGCCGGCCCCTACAAAACGGTCAATTTTGGGGCGATTAGTTTGGCCGTGGCACGGGCACTCGCACCACCAGACCCACCTTGGAAGACGGCAAACGAGATCAGCAGCTCGTTGGTGGAACGGACGAAGATGGTCAGCATGCTGCCGATGATGTACGACGTGGCTCCGATCAATCCGACCGTCCGGCAAGATGTCTTCTTCATGAGCGTGTTCGTGAAGAGCCCCGCAAAGCTAAGCGCACTGAAGAAACAGCTCGTGATGAGCGCGATGGCGCTCGTCTCCTCGCCCAGCTCCGTCAGGAAATCGCCAAACATCAGCCCAAACGATGGCAGCGAACCGAGCGTCACGACAAACATCATGGCCATACCGACACCGACCAGCAAACCCCAGCCACCTTCCGGCGGGACACGCCGATGCACCACACTACTCGCGGCCATTCGCCCTGCTGTTCGATTGTTTCCTGCGTCACTGCTAGCGCGGTCCGGACCTCATCACCCGCACTGGACTGGCGATGGCATTATCGTGCGCGTTTTATCAACTCACCACCGCCTGGACCGCCGCGGACTCATTGTCACCAACCTCTAAATGATCCTAAAAATAACATAATTGTTGCCGGATGCTTTGCGCTTCGCACCCGCGCAAACAGTGCGCTACTGTAACCGCCCGTGTGGCCACCGGTTCGTTGGATTAACTCCACAAAACCTTCAGCAGCCACCTCCTAGGGATGAGACAACGACGGACACATGGGACGACCTTCTGATATGCACTATTTTTATCTCGACCGCTTTCATAGTTGCAGTACGGTGAGTATGGTCAGTCAAAGCTATCTCTCCTTGGTTGTCAAATTCATTTCGCATCTTATCATTGGAAGAAGACGCTTTTGCGATGGGATCATTTGATTCTTGAACTAACATCTGGTTGCTAGGATATATATGAGATACAGATTCAATTTTGAAGTGATTTTGAAGGCTTTTTTCTCATTATTTTTATTTTTGCCCGCATCCGAGTCTACATTGATCGGCATCCGATCGGTATACTTCCCCGTTCAGAAGTAGATAAAATCGTAATCGATCATCTGTGGCCGTGCTACACGTGGTGGCTGGGGGACCGTCTTACCCCACCGAGGTCTTTTAAGCGGAGTTATTCGCAAGGTTGGCTTCGTACGGCGTAGAATTCTATATCTGCGACTGTTTGTTCGGGGCAGAGTTTTTCGTGTAAGTCGTATCTTTCGGACTCGTTTGCCCCGATCGAACCGGGTTGCCTCTACTCGCTGGCGAACCGTTGTCGTGCGGATTCGACGCGGCACTTGCGATCGGAACCGTTTGCTAGCTAGCGTTTTTCCGATTGTTGAAAGTCTTTTGAAACGGCGTGTGCTTTTTCTAGTAGTGGTGCTTTTTCTAGTTGTGGTGTACTTCTTTTTAGTTTGAGCCTGCGAACGATAGTTTTTCGTGGTTGTTGACGTGGTAGGCGTTCTGGTAGCGATGGCTACACTAAACGGTGTAACGTGCAATTCTTGCTCTTTGGCTCTAATTGTTTCAGAAACAGCCGGTTGAGTGGGTGTATGATAAATCGTCTCAGTGGTAAATGATGGAAACAGTGGAATAATACCAAACACCTGAGCGCTTGGTATGAAATTCCTTCCATCGCCTACGTGAGCTTCCGTCTTTGGTTTCAAGTATGGTGCAAAATCCTCTGATGGTACTGGAAAATATATGAAAGATATGCATAAAATGTGACAACACAATGTGATAACAGACACCGTTTCGACTTACTGGAGGAGTTCACTGAAGATTCATCAATCGAGTACGTGTCATAGTGGTACGACGGTGTACTGTAGTCGAAATCAAGTGGAGGATATTCAATCTCAGTTGGATTCTGAGGAAACGTTGCACCTTCTCGCATCAAAGGGATGGACGGAGACGAATTCGTAGAAGCAGTCCCGGAAATCGTCACATTAGCGCCAGTTTGTGCCCTGGGGTTGGACGTATTCGTGTTGGTCGCGTTTTGGTCAATTACAAACTCATTTCCTGGAAACATTGTGGTTGGTTCTTCCAGCGGAAAACCTATACTATCCTGGCGAGTGTTATTCCAAGCGATGTCTGTAACATTTTCCCCAGCAAACGGTTCGTCCGATTGGGTCTATCAGTTAAAAGAGGAAGGTAATATTTTACTTTGTAACGGTGACTAATTTGTAAATGCTCTCTACAAACTGACATATATGAAAGGCAGCTGTAAACCAAGTGCTAGCACAAAGAACCATGTGTAGTCGAGCCAGTGCGTCATCTTTCACTGATCTCGGATACCTTACGGCTATGAAAACCATATCATCGCGGTAATGTAGTTATAACGATCGTCTGAAATATAATTTTTATGACACTTATTGTTTTCATACCCCTTGCAAATTATAATTCAATTACCTACTAATGTCATCAAAGTGATTATTGTACATGAAATCAAGCTACTTAAACTGACTAAATTCAACTAGAATTAAAGTTGCAAAAACGTAAATAAAACAACTTCCGTCTATGACTATATTTTCAATAATTTATTTCATTTGTTTTATTTGAAAGCAGTTTTGATTCCATCCAGGTAAAGCAAAAACGATTGTGGTAAAAATTACGCATGTTAAATCATCTTTATGATACGACACATTTTATGTCAGCAGTTCAAACAGTTTGTTAATATACTTATCAGAAGTAAAAAAAATCATACTCCATAATCGGTCGTCTATAAACGCGAGGCCGTACCGTGGCTTTGCGAAACCGTGGCTTCGCAAGAGGGGTCCTCCTTAGCGTTGGCCTTGTCCGGCGAAGGTTTCTGAATCTGCGTTGATTTGTTGGCTTCTGGCGACGAGTAGTGCGTGTACGACGCAGCTGCCGGAAACGGTTTCCTCGTCCAGCCGGTGTCTTCGAGCGCACGGACTTCCTCATGCGCGTTGGCTTACTTCGAAGCCTTGCAGGTGTCGTACGGATCGGCCGTTGCCCAGCTGATCGGAACCGTTTGCTTTCTGTCCTCGTTGTTCTGGTGGTTTGTTTTACACGTCGTTTTGTAGTGGATGCCTTCTTTTTGGAGAAAGTAATGCTTTTGAACGTTTTCGATTTCTTGGTCGATTTCTTTGTAGTGGTGGAGCTGGAGCTTGTCGAAGTTCCAACGTTGCTCGACATAGCGGCAAAGGATTGTGGAGGATAACCTGGTGCTCTAAGTACTGGGAATTTATTCGCACTCAGACTTAGAGGACTCAATGGTTGCGATCGTGATCGCAGAAGTTCAACGGGCTGGGGTATCTTTCCATTCGTAAAACTGTTTGGATACATTGACCCAGCATAGCTCCAGCCTTGATACGTGGGGTTACTAAAATTAGGTCTACTGTTGGAAACGCTATTGTCGTTCTCGTCTGCACTCAGATCGCATATGAGAGAAAATAAAGAAAGTAATATTATAATACCAATATCCATGTGGAAACATCGTTTCGGAACTTACCTGATTTGTTTGCGTCGTATAAATAATCGTACGACGGTGGCAAGCGATATTCAAAATCGTCCAGCGGATAAAGATACTCGGCAGTTGTAGTTTCAATCGATGCATTATCGAACTCGGTCACGTTGCTGACAAACTGTACGCTGAAGTTGGAGGCACCTGAATTACTAACGTTGAATAGAAGGCTGCCTAAGTTAACAGGTTCGTCAATCGGCGGATCGGTATCGAGACTAACGCCAAATAGCAAATCATTTCGATTCGTGCTGAATTCTTCGTACGAGCGAACTGTGTTATCGAGATCCGTCTCGTTCCTTACAATTTCTGTTACATTTTCAACGTTAAAAGGATCTTCGGAATAAGCCTGAAATGACAGTACATCACAGAGTAAGATTTAGTGGTTCACGTAACAGCGCATACACTACGTACGGTAATGAACGGAAGTTGCCAGCCAAGCACTATGCCACAGAAATATATGTACTCACTGCTGTGCATCATCATCCACTGTGGAGACGCGCTCGTGTGATGTTGGAAGTGTTTTGTGCTAACGCTTTTTTGTCAGTATTTCATGGCGGTAATGCTTTTTTAATGTGTTATCAGTTGGTGTTTTTTTTACAAATAGCATTCAAATTTGAAGTCTGCTGAGGAATAATGCTATTTTCCACTTCGATTTTTGAATTATCTGTCATGTTTTCATACTTTACTGTTTATATTGTTTTCCGCATAGATTCCCATTACTATATGTTTTTCACATCTTTTGACATTCTACGATTGAGTTGACTCTGTTGCTAGTGTTGCTGCAACCGGATTGCTTATCAAATGAAATAAAAATATAATTTAAACAAAACAGCATCATATTGTGAATAGCATATTTTCCGCAGTCGGACGTACTTTATTGAAAATATCTAAACGCACCAGGTTGCTTAAAAATAAATAAAATCGTAATCGATTATTTGCGGCACACGGATGCGCGATTGTGGTGTTAATTTACGAAATCGTGGCCTAGTTAGGGGCGTCCTCCTCAATGTAGGCTTAGTGCGTCGAAGATTTTTAAACCGACGTCGGCTTAAGACGCGTGGGGAACGTGTAGTGCGAGTGCGTCGCAACCGATAGCGCCGGAAGCTTTTTTCCTGCACAGCCTGTGTTTTCAAATGCACAGACTTTCTCGCTAGTGTTGTACGAATCCGTTGTTGCGCTGCTGAACGGAACTTTTTGTCTTTTACATTAGTCGCTCTGGTGGTTCGCTTTACAAGTTTAGTAGTGGATCCCCTTTTCTTCCCGGATATTATTGGGTTTCCAAGTTTTGGTTTGGAAATAGTTGACTTTTTTATCGATTTGGACATTGCTTTAGTAGTTAGGGTTGATTTTGAAGCAGTTGTGGGTTTTGGCCTAACAAACTTGGGGTTTGACATGCTAGTATCGGTAATGCGGGACTGTTCCTCTGACCGAGAGATTTCCCTTGTTTTGTCCGTTCGTGGTAAAATAATAGGAATAGTATAGTTTTGTGCGTCCTTCTTGTCTAGTTTTAATAAAAATATAGGGTTACCATACTCATCAATACGATCGGGAACAGGGATTGAAGTTGTTATCGTTCCTTAAAAAATCAGAAAAGAGATGAATGTGATCGATACTTCCGGATAACACCCGAAGAAAGATAATGCTTACCAGGGCTGCTTGCGTTATTCCAAGAATGTAGAGTGGTAGTTGAAGTAATGGAAGTTTTGCTACGTCTGAAAGCGATTCGTAATCTTGGTGTATTTTCCGGCGCAGTACTCATACTGCCTGTAGGTTCACTGCTTACGCCAAACAAACCAATTCGCACGGTTGCAGGCTCGGTAGTGTTGAGTTCAGTGCTGGTTTCTATTTCCTCACCGCTCATAACATCATATTGGAGGTCAAATCTCGTGGTTGGTTCTTCGTACGTAAATACTGTATTATTGAGGTAGGTTTCGTTCCATGCAATATTGGTCACATTCTCCACTGAAGATAGTATGTCAGATTGGGTCTAGTAATAAAAAAACAAGCAAATCTGTGAGACTTCAGATGAGATAAATAACAGTGATTAACAAACACTTATGAACGGCAGTAGCCAACCAAGCAGATAACCACAGAAAATAATGTACGCACAGGAACGCATCATGGTGGACTGCAGTTTCACGAAACAACCTTGCTGGGAGGTGTCATTAATGCGATCTAAATTTGGGAATCACATCATACAGATAACGAGTTTATAACTGTGCTTTAATTTTAGTAATTCCACTTTGATTTTATTTTTCACTCAGTCATTACTAAAAATCCCCATTTTAAACTTGGAAATTTCTAAATAATACATAGTTGTCACGAATAAAATCGCCTCATCCAAAAACTGTGTAACTGCTATCGCGCAGAAAAATATTTTTTATGTTTTCAACCGTTGGTTTGTGTGCGTGAGCCAGAGTCGTAGAAATCTTCCCTCGAGGTTCGACAATTGCCAAAATTATGTCGACTTTTGCGTACCGGGGAGTTTGACACTACTGCGCAGCAGGCTTTGGGATGATACTTGAAAGCTAACAGTGAAACACACTGTGCACGGTACAACAGTAAACATGGTTTACTTTCACATTCGAAGGAGTTATTACTCGAAATAAGTTTGCGCAGAAGGGTAAATATGGCTTAAACTGATTAAAGCAGATTTTTATTTAAAAGAAACACAAATTTTAACACAGTGTCACAAACATCTATTATTGTTTAAATGTCATTTTACTCGTAAACAAAACCATTCTAGAGGCATAATATTTGATTTATTATTTGTTTATTTTCAATTTTTCTGTGATTATTATTTGTAGTTTTAAAAAGTTTTTTTTTGCTGCGCTTAGAAAATATTCCAAGATACTGTTTGTTTATTTATATTGCTTACTTATATTTTGCGTGGATTGTGGAGGGACTTACACTCGCGATCCTTGTAAGCAAAGCAGAAGGCCCAAACGGCAAGGCCCGTTGCCAGAAGAGCTCGGTTTGGTTTCAGAGTAATAAACAGAAAATTGATAAACTGTGAGCCGAGAGCAGGGGTGTGTTGGAAAGTTTCACGGCCTAGGTTTAAGGTTCTGCCGGGTGTAATTAAATCAAGGCAGTCGCTTTTTTGTTGATTTAAAATCCGCGTTCCAGATGCTTTAGTTGCATGGAAAAATGTAGTATAAGCAAAAATAAACGAGAAGCGAAGTGACTGTTCGATTGGCCGCCAACGACCTGCGGCCCAGACACAACCATCCGACGGACCTGCACGGCCACCTCGCGCGCAAGAGCTCATTATCAGGCGTAATCCGACTTTAATTTACTCTGAGCTCATCATGATTGGGCCTGGGCAGAGGATGGGCTTGTGCGACGGCGGCTTTGCGCATGAAACCCACCCCCAAGCGGAAACACGCGGCCAGGGTGCTGCGGTGTTTATGACAAATAAAGTTACAGTATTCGCGACCACCGCGGAACGCAAAAAAGGCTTGAGGTTGAGGTTCGGATTGCATACAGACTCGGAAAGGCAAGCATGCAACGCCTCCTGCGTCGATGCTGTGATGAGTAATGCCGTCCGACGAGCGCTTTCTTTCCGAGCAGGAAAAGAGAGGCAATAAACTAGTGGCGCCCAATGGACGGTTTGTGTTGGTTTTGGTGCATTCTCCTCGGTACGCGTGGGATTATTTAAATAAGCCCGAAAACAGCCAGTAAAATTATGACGATACTAGGGCAAAGGGTTTGAAGGAGTTTTAGGGTATCGCTTTGAAAGATGAAAACCATCTTCTGTAAGACGAAGTGAATCCACAAATAAATAAGAATGTGGAAAATTTCTTTGTAATTGAATTTATTACATTTCAGTGCAAATTAGATGTGTTGAAATTTTCGGTTTACTGCCCTGTGAAGGTGCATAGAGAAATAAACACCAGCTATTCAGATGCCTACATATTTGACCGTTTGGCAGATTGAGCAAATATTGTGATGTTCGGTGTCTGCTTGAGCTCCAAATGGTATTCTGTAAACAAATCCAATGTACCCATGGTTCTGTAACTGTTTACTGACGGCAGTAAATGAAGTGACGGAGAATTGATTGCATACCCCTATATATTTTCTGCTCTATTTGTTTCGTTTAACTTCCGATCAAACCACCATCAGCATTTAAATATTTATTGCAAACGTTCAGCACGGAGAAACTTGAGCGAATATTAAGCTGTCAAAACTGATCAGCATGATTACAAAGTTGCGTTGAAAGATTCGTCCCCTTCGGAAGGAATGCCTATTCACACGAAATTTGAGACAGACAAATGACTTGATCGGCACGGAATGTCACTGCTTTTTTTCTTCACCCAAACACACACACACACACACTTTCCGCGCGCGATCTCCTGACTTAGATAAGTATTCGAGTTTTCGTTTGTTTTTTTTGTTCCCCCCAACACGGTGCAGTTTTGTGGATAATCATTAAGCTTAATACAATTTCGCTTTAGAGCCTGAAACGACGGCTGAAAGCAATCCGACCAGGGTGGGGAGAGTAAAAATATTGCATTGATGAAATTATTTGACACCGCAACGCACCGGAACGCACGCGAAGGAGAAAATATGATATCCCGAACCGGTGTACACGGCGGAAAACGGCAACGAAACAAACTGGTAATAAATGATTCACAGTGGACAGAATAAATTAACCAGAAGCGAATGTAATCGATAATACACCCTTCCGACCGGAAGGGCTGGTGGTGGTGGTGGTGTTGGGGACATTCTCTCCGAGGAGCGACACGATCACGGCGTTGGCCTTACTGTACAAAGCCTGGCACTACATCGTACGGTAAGGATACTGGAGTTGATGATTGCACAGGTGGTTGTTAGGTACGATTGGCAGCACGGGCATGTTGGGGTAGTGGTAGGGCCACCCCATCGGTTGATAATGTTGCGGGGGAACGGGAATGTACGCAACGTACGGTGGCATAACCTGTGGTTGCTGTGGGGGAAGTACGGGTGGTTTGTATGACTGCGCAGGCATCGGCACCGTGATCCAGGTTGGTTCTACGATGTCTGGTTTTGGCGTATGTGATGGAGCTTCATTGACGGAGCGATGAGAATCATACCCACCGGGAGCTGCTGTATCGGAGAATTGATCCTGCAAGTGCTGTTGGGTTTGAAACAAAAATAAAGAGTAAGTGGAGTTGTAACAGGAAGATCCTTCATTTACACTTACCACAGTTGGGGCACTTAACACCGAGGCGGGTACAATCACCGCGACCAATAGAACGTGGATAGATGGAAGCATTTTGCGTTCAGAACTTGACGTTAACTCTTACGGCGAACGATTGGTAATGATTTTCGCAGTGTCGATGCACGATCCCGGGTGCTTATAAATAAGCGAGCACCCTCGTGAATCCACAATAAGATCCAAACAGGCGATCAAGGCGATCGAATAGGGCACAAGGCAGCGCGCTTATCAAGAGAGCATGCGCGTAACTAGATCGATGAACACGTGTTGCACAAAGTTGCACCGAACACCGGCTGATAATACTATCATGGTCTTGCCGGCAATAGTTAAGTCGGAGTAGTTTTGACGCATGCGCATGCGAATATCAACACTGGTCAATAGACTTGCCTGTTTAATATACGTCGATTTTTCCATTCCATTAAGGGATAGAAAATCAGAGCTATTTAATAATAATATTACATATTATATTTTTCTACTAAACTTCTCCTTTAAAGACTTTATGTCAGAAAAACAAATATGTTTTTATAATCATAGATACATCATGTAATGACTGAGATAAACACCAGGTAGTTGTTGCTCAGTTTTGCAAGCTTTAAAACAGTAAAGGCAAATGAACAAACATTCCCAGTTGAATGCAATTTAGATTACGAAAGGAAAATAGAAAAAAAATTATCATATCAAGTCCTTGGGAGCTTTCCACCGAATCCGGATTCTGTCTAACCCTGTCTCGATTGTAAATCACCCGCAGCGACACACAAGCTTGAACTCCCTCGGCTCATTACTCAATCATTCGGCGCGGACGCGAATGTCCCGCCGAATCCTGATCGAATATGTTTCCGCGTGCACGAAACACATTAAACGAAGACCCAGATCAGCGCAGTATTCCACCAGGAGTGTTGTGTGTTTGTGGGTCCCAAACGTTATTTTCCGTCAGTCAGCGGAAGGACATGCATTCGTCTCGACACAGCGGCCCGCCGTGCGCGACGTTAGACGACATAAAATCATGTTTTCATGCATCGGAAGTCGCGCCTCGGGAGTTTGGAACGGCACGAAGTACTCGTTTGTTGTCGGAGTTTACGAGATGGTTCGCTTCCTGTGTTTTTCTTCCTGGGCGCTATCCGTTTTCGAGTGCCGCCTTCAAAAGGGCTCCAAAGCTTGGTAAAGAGTATTAGCGAAGGGGCTAAGAAAAACTTACCCTCTTCTCTGGCAGAAAGGACACGTTCAGAAGAAACCGAATATGTGAATATACACATACGAAATGTTTACCCTAGTCCCATGGGCTCGTGTAGGTGGAATGATGTTCCGGGCACATTCGATGCATACATCGCATGGATACTCTCCAACTAGGACTCGAAAATCGGCGCTTTGCTGTCGCTGCACATGGGCTCCCATTTGCATATTTCCTGCTTCCGAACGGCAGCACATCCGGCGATCGAAATTATGCTCCGGAAAGAAAGAAGTTTGGGCGACAATCCGCTCCGGTTAAGATCCCAACGGGGAGTTTACGGCAGGAACGGGTTATGGAGGTTTTAGGGAAATTCGTAAAGCGGTTCGGGGATGTGGAGTTTCCTGACGATTTTTGAGTTTCTTGGCAAAGCGTTCAAAACTATTGTACGGATTCATAACTGTATAAAATTTTCGGGATACCGAGAGGGGATCATAGTTGATAAAGCAATGAATGTAAAATCATAACAACAAGAATTGGATTAATTTTCAAAAGGGGAAACTAACAGCAAAGAAACGAAAAATTTGTAATCACATTATGACAATTAAAAGCCTTTTATCGTTTTTGATCGTTTTCAAAATCGGAACAAAATAAAACAATTCCAGCATTGCTAGAAAACAAAAACAAGATACGTACATGGAAATATCACGAATGTAAATAACACGCGAAGCAATCAATGATACTCGCGTGAATGCGCTGTACTGCCACCCTTGGACATGATTGAATTTTACAACCACAACCCTTCGTTCTGCTCTCTTCCTTCTGTGGAATGCGTTTTTTTTCACGCACAATCAAAGCAAGATTTCAATCGCGCTGCCTCCATCTTACTCATCCCCCTCCGCACACCCGCACCTGGAGTGATGAAATAAAATAAATGACGCTAACCATAAACAGATTTACAACCGCTCGGTTTCGCGCTGAAAATGAAAACAAAATAAAAAATCGATCGTCGCGGCATGGAGGTTGCACGTGAAGGAGTCATTAAAATTAACAGTCAGAAGTCCAGTGTAGTTGAACGCTTTGGCTCAAAAAGAAAAAAAAGTAAAAACTCAGCACAGCAGTCGCGTTGAGACTATGTGAAAATCCAAAATGGTACATTCTTTCGATTTGTGGTGGAGCTTTCGTTTTGTTCTCCGTTGGGTGTGCGAATTACGCACAATTTTCTCCATTCCAAATGTTTCCGTTTTAGTGCTGATTGCGCAACAAGTCGGTGGCAAGTGTGGAATTTTTTTAACTTTCTTCCTTTTTCTTGTCTCGCACGCTTGTTGCACCGGAAAAGGCCGGAAAAGAGCGCTCTTCCACTGTGGACGGGATGGGAATTTATATATTGTTGTCCGAAAGCAAATATTCGTACCATTGCGCCAGTGGTTTGTGCAGCAGCAGGGATCATAAAACATAACGACTGTGAAATTGGTCGGTAATTAACGACCCGATCATGCCATAAGACGGCCCATCGCCTTCCCACCGGACGCAGCGCGTCTTGAGCGCAGCGTGAAAAGAAGCCATTTAAAACCGACACCGACGCCAACTGGCGGGCTGCTCGGCTGGTGACAGTGGACAAATTGGAAATCGGCAAACCCTGCTGAGTGATTAAACTCGATGGACGGGACGACGGGTTCTGCATATCGGTGCAGCATGCAGTCCAAAAATTAGCTGACCACGCTGCAGGCGAATGCACAAAATTAGCATCACCCAACGGGGATTCCTGGAACAAAATTCACCTCGTACGGCGTGAATCGATCCCAACGGCAGGAAGTTTTAACTTAGTACGTGTTTATTTCTTACTTGCGCACGGACGGAAAGAATTTCGTGACCACTGTGGAAAGACAATCCTCTCAGTTGCTCGAACCATTACGATCGAACGTTCATTACGGCCAATTAGTGGGACACATGTCAGCGATAAATTTCACGCCACTTTTTACGAGTTAATAATGGCGGGTTTTGTAGTATTGTAGTTTTGCTTTCCGTATCGACGACTAACTGAGGCTCTGAAAGGATGATACGGTTTAAAAAAAACCACGATTTTAGATGCTGGTGATCGACTGATCGATGTGAGCATTTGCTTTGCTTCGAGGAAAAATTTGCCATTAAAATAAAAATTCTTCCTTTGGTTGAACGGAGATTGCTAATTACTTGACATTTAAAAGCAATAATTATCGAAATAAGAAAAAAAAAACTATTAAAGTAATAAGTTTTTTAAATTCTTTTGAAGTGAATTTTGAAAATTCACTATTCTATCGAAAAAAAGCCTCAAAATCCTACATCTAATCATTTGTTTACTTCAGTGAGTTTCACAAAAATGAGCAGCTTTAATGCTTGCTGCTCCCTTGGTTTCCACCCGCTGGGTGACATGTTTTATCCGGACTCATCCACTCAGGACATCTCATCGGTTCGAAAATTGAAATTAAATGCACGCTTAGGACGGTGCTATAAAACCGAAAACAAGCGGTCGATCTCGCACGGTCCCGGGCGGCCTGGGAAACGATTTCACGATCGCGCGCCTAGAGTGAAGCTTAACCTCCATAAATCATGCCAAGAGGACGGTCGGACGTTTCGTGACGAGTTCCTCACCCTAACAATATTGATCGCGCTTCGGGGAGATCAGCTTCGCGGGAGAAATTGTGGTAGTAAAGGAAAAAAAGAGCCTCATCGAAGGCGTCCTCGGAACCACGCACACGCACACGGGAAAGAGTTATTTTATTGCGCATCCCGGGAACACGGCGAACCGAAGCAATTTGATTTTATGATCCGCCCGTTGCAGTGTAAATAAAAATCAGCCTCCCCCCCAACAACAGCACCGTCCGCGACGGTTGTCGTTAAAGATGATTAATTGGTCGGTGGTTGGCTTTTCGAGAGCCGAATCGTTGGCAGATGGCCGGCCGGAGTTTGTCACCATTTGCCTCATAAATACTGTTCGATACGAAATGCTTTTTGCTTCACTTTTCACGTTCGGCGTGTTCCAAACAATCTCTCGCTTTGTTTGCTTTTTACGCGCGGTACATACAATAGACAAACGCGCCGATGAACAGGAACCGAAGCCTCATAAAAGCCCGCACAATATCTTTCGATTTCGCTTCACTGGCTGTCTGTTACACGGTGCGCAATTGTAGCGCGTTCGAATAACCATCCTCCAACCACGATGGTTTGAGTGCTTGAATGGGCCAGTTGTCGGAGGTTAAATGCGGAATGTGCATCCTTTTCATTATCGGGCAGAAGTGGCGGGAACTCTCGGAACAATTACCACGCACGAAACACACCGGGAATGAAAGCAATGTGTGTAATTAAATTTAATATTCCATCCACCGACCGCAGCTTACCGATCATCATATTTGTACATTATTTTCGATTGGCTGAATGCAGGTTCCACCCGGCTTAAAGCACCTCCGCGTACGGATACGGACGCGAGTGGTGCGTACATTCCACCGGTGTATCCTTTCGGAAGCCTCAAAATGTTGGTCAACTTTTCTAGCACTATCAGTGCGGTTGAGGTCGATTTAAGCATGGAGCCGGTTGATTGTGGCTAGCGATTTATCACAGCCATGCACGGACGTGCGTACGCTAACCGAAATTAATAGTGTCCGGGGTCGCTCCATTGCCCCCCGCTTCTCAACATCAAACCATTGAGTGACCTAGCTGAAGATGGATGTTCGCTAGTGTTTGCGTTCGCGTACAAACCACATGGCTAATGAATACTGCATCACTGACCAACGCATTCTTTCTGTTCGTCCCGGCCAACCCCCGTCCAGTGCGGACAACCGATACCGATTTGCATATTAGGCGAGTGTGCGTATGATCTGTTGTTAATTTGAGGCTTTATTAATTAAGCCTATGTGGTAGACGTAACAGCAATAAAACTTATCGAACACAAAGTTCATCGTTCTGTTTTGGTCTTTGTTTGAAGGGCTATTTTAATTTATGGTTGATCACAATAAATAAATTAAAATTTGTATATTATTATTAGATACGCATCCCTTCTCTCCTTGAAAGGAGGCACTTCCTGCACCACGTCATTGTGAATAGAAATCGCTTAGAGAAATCCAGAAATTTCGCTAAATATAATCCAAAGAATAATCAAGAGTCTTATATTTTCGGTGCCCAAAAACCAAACCACGATAAGGACGATTTAGTGCATCCAATTTGCGTGTAATTTTAACACACACTATTCATGCAAAATCGCTCGAAATATTACTGACACTAAGATTATATTATTTTTTATTAAAAACTTATTATTATTAAAAAAAAAACTATTTAAAGATTAAAATTTATTGGAAAATTGCTCTTGAACCTTTAGTGAAAATGCTGAATTACTACAATAACACATTCGTTATCTGTCTTAACGATATTTGACCCGTTTGGTGTAACGGATTCCCATAAACTAAATCAACTCGAGCCCATCATATGTTCCATCCTTTAAGGAGACAGTTACACGCACTGAGGAAACTTCATAAATTTCCTGTTTACGCCCGGTGACGATTTTAAGGCGGTGCGGGCTCATTTTCCCACCGGTTTTCCATTAGAGCAGATCCGAACAGCCGAAACAATACCAAACTCCAAAACATGTCGTTCGTAAATTTATTGCCACCAACAGGGCCGACAAAAATAGCACCGAAGGTGAAAGTTCGCCCTCCGAAGAACGAGAGTTTCCTTGAGCGCGGCCGCCGTAGGTCGTGCAAGCTGGTCAGTAGGCCAGCAGTTGGCTGCCGCAAAAATCGGGAAACTGTCCACCCGTCGCTTCTATTTACGGAGGTTTTCGCTTCGCTTCCACCGGGCGGCTCTTCGGCAAACCCCGGCCGGGCAAGAAGTTGCGACCAAAAACCTAAACCCAAATCCGGGAAATTGGTTCGTGATTTGTGGTGGTAATTAATCTTTGTTCCGTGGAACTCTCCGTCAGCCGTCTGTGTGTTGGTGTGTGCCGCGCGCGCCGATCTCACATTTCCCCCGGTGCCGTTCTGCTCTGGCCAGGCTTCTTCTCGGAAAGTTGGCCCAACCGAAAACTGCGCTCGAGAGTGTTGAAACGATGATATTTTATGGTAATTTTTCAGCCTGCTCACGATGACAGGGAAGGCGTGAATTGGCTCAAATTACAGTGCTGCAATGTGGATAGTACGGGAGAGTTTTGCTGGAAGCATTCGGAGGAACCGATCGATCTGTCGCTTGTCCGGGGCTGGTACAACGGGCGGAAGCCAACCGAACCGTGGTCGTGGTGACTTCGACGACCGGCAAACGACACACATGTCGTGTCGTGCGTTTCCGTCCTGTTGGTTTTTTTTTTCTTCTTCTGGTGATTTTTTCCTCCGAGAATACCATCCCCGGCACCATATGATCCTAATGATGACATGATGGAATTTTTTCGCCACAAGAACACGGGCAGATCGACTGTTCGGGCTCACTTGTGGACGGGTATGTGTGTTGTTGTGTTGTCACCATTATCACATGATTTATCGCGGTTCCATTCCGTAGAACAGTTTCCCAAAGCACAATCAAATAGTGGGACGCTGGGGTTGGGGGTGCGTGGGTTCGGAATTGATACGTCGCGTCGTTCGTGTATTCAGCGTCGAAACACATTTATAATAGAAGCCTTTTGTGGATAAACAAAAGACATGAGATTTAAATGTTTGTCAGTGTTGCTACCGCTGTTACTGCTGTTGCTGGCACCGCTGACTTGGGATTTGAGTTATAGCTACGATTAAGCAAAATACCCACTTTAGTGGGGCTAATGGCGTGTCAGCTTGCTCCGTAAATGGACTCATACCTTAAAATAATGAATAATTTAGCGCAGAGTGTAAGAAAAAAAAAACGAATTCAAATTTCCAAACAACAACTTTATCATCAATTGCTTGGTTTGATGCGATGCTACGAATATGTTCTCGAGATCAGAAAATAAACATCCACTAGCTAGTCGATTCGAAACCGCCCACTATAAGCGCGCGTGGGACGCGCGCGGTACGATAAATTTCCGACAAACACACGCTGCCTCCACCAAAACCCGATCAAAGGCAACCGGCTGTGCGATCGGCCGAGACGGGACGAGTCGGCAATCCTTTCGGTAAGTACAACTTCAACATCTCCCGCATGTTGCGTCCGTCCTGTGCGCGCGCGAACAGTACGGCCAATTTCAGCTGCCTTATCGCATCGCCTGCCGCTCCTTCCTCCCCCCCCCCTCCGACCGACCGATGTGGCACGTAAAATTAGCGGAAGATCAAAGGAAGTTCGCTCACTTCCACGCTGCCACGAATCGCAAGGTTCCGACGATGTCGACGCGCCGTCCGTTGCCGGATTCACCTGCCACGGTGCGCGTTTGTCGTGTGTCCTTTCCTGCGGGCGGCAAATGAAACGTATCGGACGGAAGAGAATCCCCGCTGGAAGGGATCCAAAAGAAATCGCAACCCGCAACAAAAAAAAAAAATAAAAACAGGCTCACATCGTCATGTGAACGCTATCATCACCGGTGGACCTAGCTGTCGGTGCTGGTGCTGGTTTGGGTGGGTGGACAAGGAAACGCAGGGTAAGATCAATTTCCCGTTTAGCGAAAAAGTTCAACCACGGGTGATGTGGGCGCGAGAGCGTGTGACAAGCTTCTCGAGGATTTCGTTGAGATCCGTTCAATCTGGCAAACCGCTGGTGCCTCATCTGTTTGTGATACTAAACTGTTCGATGCACGATTTTTTTTCTGTGATATTTCCTCAGTAAACCAAGACCTAGGCACTCGATTTATCTTTTTTTAAACTACAGTTAGGTTTCACATTATTTAGCATAACAGAAACAGTTTCAGAAAATTCCAAAAATATTCTCTGAAATGGTTTGTTTGGTTTATTAAACATTATTTATACATTAGAAAAACAAATAACTTCACGATTTTCCTTTCCTAATTCAAAAAAGCTATTTTTTATGCATGCCATCTTTCGGCAGTCATTTCTCTTCCGATATTCAAACCAACCCCCACCTGATAACATTGGCGGTGAAGCGAATAAATGCAACCGTGAGTCGAACGGGCCAGCTAGGATGCGCTCCGATCGCTCGAGTTTCCGTTCCGATTATATCCTTTGCGACGGACGTGACTCCAGGCGTCGGGAATATCGGAAGTGTCTTTCGAGCACTGGTGGAGTAGCAGCCTGATTGGGTTGAAGGTGGCATTTGTCGTTGGAATAAAGTGGAGAAACGGATGAAAAACTAAAGAAGCAGCACTACCCGGCGAGCAAACAACATCCTGATTGGAAAAATGGCAGCTACGAGACAACAGGCAGGGAAGGTTTCTTTGGTTTGGTTTGTTTCATTCGGTATTCTCTGTTCCTTCAGGTTGCACACCTTCAAAAAGCACACTCTGCACGGGCTGATTTCGTTCTTTTTTATTCTTCTGAGTGAGATCATGTTGAATATAGCCTCGAAGCACAGGTGCAGCGTCCTTTTGTACCGAAATCAGTGGCAACGATCTGCGAGGATCAGAAAATTGTTTTCCACAAGCAATTTGATGCGCACGAAAAAAAAGGGTTGAAGATTTAATGAGAAGTGTGCTCTTTCAGTTCAGTTTTTGATTTCAATTCACAGCTGGTGTGCAGCAGGCACTTTTAGGTGCTTATAAAGCTTTTCTTTAAACAATAGAATTTAAAACAATCTGCTTCAAGTGGTTTGTTTAAACATCGATTAGAGAAAATTAGCGGTACCTTTGGCATTTAGAACATTGTAGGTCTTGTTTCGTTCCAAATTTGATTATGAATTTTGAGATTGTTTGCGTGTGGACGAAAAAAAACAGAA
Source organism: Anopheles farauti (assembly GCA_000473445.2). Lineage (NCBI taxonomy): Eukaryota > Metazoa > Arthropoda > Insecta > Diptera > Culicidae > Anopheles > Anopheles farauti. Next base: position 153,550 of record KI915048.1, read on the forward strand.
TAAGGAATTTTTGTGTTGTATTTTTATGAAAATTTCATTTAGTACATGTTCACGAGCTCCATATAGCACACTGGTAGTGACTAAGACGTGCTTCCAGATAAAAAGATAAATTATCTGATTCATGATGTTCATTTGAATTATGACGATTGATAAAATCTTTACAATTCTTTTCACGAATATGCATTCCTATAGATGGAAGATGCTGAAACAAGCTGATTTATTGCGATCGATAGTGAAAGATTAGATATCGAAATCATGAAACAAGAAAATGAAACCAATAAATTTGCCAAACCGACGATGCCTTTTATGACTTTACAAGAATTATAAACTAACATGTACAGAAAAGTAAGCAAAACCACCTGAAAGCTCCAAAAAGTAGCCGAACCCACCTGCAGAACCATTATGACAAACTTTGCCCATTTGCACGTGATTGTAATGTTCTGTTGTACGAAACTGGTAAAAAGAAAGTCATTTTGAAGTTGGATTACTTTTCTATTTAGGCAGGATCCGTTTCTCTCTTTCTCCCTCTCGCACTCATTCTCTTATTTCCGTCGGCTTACTGTGTGGATAGTTGTGTTCAAAACGTTCGTTATATTATTATCACCACGATCGCTATTATCTAAAACTTTTCCTCGCACCACTCGCCCTAGGCATCTTGGACGATGCACAATTGGAGTTTTCTTTTCTGCCCGTTGTTTTCGCATGTAGTGCAAAAAAAAAACTTGGCGTCACGGTAAAGAGAAAAGTTTAACGAGTAAAAATAACACAACGATAGCTACCCCTGGTGGATAGGGTCTGAGGATAAATTAAATTCATACACATACACCCCTTACTTGAAGTGTAAACTATCATAAAATGTTATAAAAAAGAAATACAAACAGGCTTCAGAAGCAGTGCCACTTGGAAAAGAAACAACGAAGTGATACAGAGAACATAAGAAGAGAAGAAAAATCGAATCAAACCACTCGCCGACAGATTTGTGAAAAGTTTTGAACAAACAGTCATTTGTACTTTAACGATCTTTTGGGCTTGTGTTTGGGGGTGATGTTTTGTCACGGATGTTCATTTTTGTTCATTTCAAGAGGAAAAAAGAACACGAATGAAGATGAGAAGTAAAACCTGTGAATCAAACGGAACCAATATCCGACTGGTGGAGCATGAGTTATGATAATTGGAAGCCTGAGTAGTTTTCGTTTTCGAATTTTTATTTTCGGTTGTTATGAACTTTTTAATGTTTCAGATTTTTCTCCTACCAAGCTTCCGTCCCAGAATTCTTGGGTTTTGCACGAAGGAAACACATGGGCGTATAAAAAGCAGCCGACTGTTTCAAGAGCCTGAAAGCAAAAAAAAACGGCTCCCTCAATGCTTAACTTTTTACAACCTTACAAGTTGGCAAAGAAAACGAAAAAACAGCACAGCCTACCTCGTCAAATTTGAAGGCAAGTGACATGTTTTTGTGTCGCCTTGTTTGAGAGATTTCAGCTTCTGGGGAAAGCTTTTTTTTCGGGTCCCCGTTTCGAAAGTTTCGTGCAACTAATCTAATTTGGAATTTTTCATCCATTCATGAATTATTCAATTGCTCCTCACCGCCATTCGACGGCGAACGGACCATAAGAACTGACCGCAGCGTTGAAGGCCTCAACAGTTTGGTGCTTCCTTTGGGGATGGTATTTTTTTATTCTTGATCTTTATTCGACAATTTCTTGCATTTCATTCATCCCCGGTCGCCGGTTTTGCGGGCGATGGCGTGACATGCGAACTTATTTGTTCCGTTGCCACATTAAACACACCGAGAGTGTCCAGTTTTCACCTGTCACAGTTGTGTGTGTGTTTTTTCCCTTTTTTGATCAATTCTGACTGACCGTGCCATAATCGTAAATTTGTCCTCTTTCAAGGAGCGTTAGAGTCACGTTTGCGAGTTTCCGTTTTTCCACTTCTAATTGACTGTACGAAGAAACAACCCATCAATTTTCCTCTTCAGTACCAGTAAGTTTCTCTTCTCCCCCGAAGAATGCAACAAATCGTAACATTTGTTTAGCAAAAGCAGAGTTTCATTAGTTTTAATAATGCAGCAAACAGGCATTATTGAATATTTTATGACTCATTTAAGTAGAAAATCATCCTAAATCGAGCAAAGCATACTGGATGAGTCTGGACCTTTCTTCTTCAATTTGCCCTTCCCGGTTGGCGAAGAAAATGGCTAACAGCAGCACCCCCTCTTCAATTTTGGGAAGGGCCAAAGTTCATTGATAACTACATTGGCAAGCGGAAAGGGAGCAGCGCAGTGCGGGAGCAGCGCAGTGCGGGAGCACCGATCCTCTTCCTCAACTTCGCGCAACCGGAACCGAGAGGAACGGGGCTCCCAAGGGGAAACGTTTCTATTTCTTGTTGCATTGAAGCTAGTTTCATGTGCAGGAAAAAAGAACCTCGGAAGGATCGAACGCCACGGCACTCCCGGGCGTTGATAAATGGCACCAGCGCCAGCATTTTGGGAAAACACAAACGAAAGGGCCAAGTTTCTTCCGACTTTTTTAATATTTGATGAAACACACTCGCACGCCGCCGTGCTGGGTACTGCCGTTTCTTACCCGGGAAAGATTTACGAGATTTTTGGCACCTTCGGCAGCAAGCACGGTGGCGTTAGTGACGCCAGCAGTAAGACAAAATACTCTGGTGAGTAATTTAGGATAAATTGAAGGAGAAAATGGGGTGTGTTTGTTTAGAGCTTTTCGCTTTCGGAAGGAAAACACTGGGCTTCTTCGCTTTCGATCACGCAATAAGAATATGTTTTTGGGTGATGGGACGCAAAATAAAACAAAATGAAAACAGAGGGAAACATAGTGAAAAAAAGAAACTGTAGAGGGAAAATATTACACAACAAGCACACACGAGGCAAGGGTGTGGAAGGTAGGGTTGGGGTTGTTGTGTATTTCGTACTCGTGTTTTGGAAATAATTCAATTTGTGCCACGGAGAAGTGCTACTCTTAATCTTTGCTAGAAGATTGTCCCTTGGAGTTTCGTATGGTAGCTACACGTTCAATGAAACTGACAGCTTTTTATTTTACTATTGGGGAATCAGTCATAAAAATTCGAAAAAGTTGAGAAAGCTAGCTACAGTAGAAATATATTTAATAATAAAAATAATGTCTATACTATTGAATCAAAAGGAAACAATTACACACATAGACAATGTAATTTATAAAATTGATAAAAAGGAACATATTGTCTCTGTGCTAGCGGTGCATCCATTCGTTTTCTCTCTGAGTAACTTTTAATCTCCAAATTCTAATATGTTCCCTTTTTTCTGGTATCAGATCAGGTAAAACTAGCGCCATGTCTGGGAGGAAAAGAATTGGATTCATTTGAATGAAACTAGTGAAAAAGCACTGAAATATGCAAATGAAATGACAGAAGTCAGCAGCCGGTTAGTTTAAAGGATAATGTTGTCTAATATACATGAGTAAGATGAAAAATTGCTTTGAATAGACCGAAATAGAGACAAGTGGAGTAACAAACAGAGAAAAAAAAATCAACATCCCGTCTAGACGGCATGCTAAATGGTGTTTTTGTTGGGACTTGAAATTTTGGTTAGGTTTGGTTTGGCTGACAATAAATCAAGCTACTTCAAGCGATCCTCGTTCGGACCGGGTCCCGCTGCTGTCCAGCCAGATGTACGTAGATGCTAAGAACGTCATATCAGTGACGTACGCAGATGATGATGGCCGGTTTCGGGACGGTTTCAGGCGGTGAGCGTAAACATGTGCACACGGACCGACGGAACGAAGATGCAGACTATAAATTACCAGATATTTTTGCATTATTAGTCCAAACAATATGTGGCTCGTGGACTCGGGTCTGGGTTGGGGTTGCCCCTGGTAAAAAGGGACACGTTGCAACGTGCATTGGGACGAGTGGAAAATAAAATCCCAAAAAACTAATGATGAAGATGAAAGATGTACTGTAGAGTTGGAAAGACATAAGAAGCTAGGGCCAACCCGGAGGGTTCGAGTGTGTTTTTGTGTGATTGTTTATGCTCGGTTTTGGTCCTTTTAACCTTCCCGGTACTGGACGCCGTCCGGACGGTTGACAGTGTGATTTGTCCCTCTTCATGTGACTAAATAGGGTCGCCCCTGAAAGGTTTTCAGGGAGTACGAAAGCGGAGTAAATCCATAGACAAAACCGGTTCGCAGGTCAGTGTTAATCCCATTTTGGAAATATTTATCGATTTCCGAATGCAGCGCACTCGCATCCGAAAGCCTCATCAAACAACAGCAAATGCCACTTGCCAGGGTACATGGGCGGCAGACACCGGTTGACAGCGGACGCAGCATACGACGGTTTCTGGTTGCTGCCGGATGCGGTGACGGATGTTGGCTAATAAATAAGCGGACGGTACAAGGCGCAGCATACGGCACCGAGGCACCGAGGGAGCATAATTCCAACCATATGGCAGCGCATAATCGAACAGATTAACACCGATCGGTCGCGTCGATTGGAGAGGCTGCAGCGACAGAAATTCGACGCTGAATCTATTAGCCGTCATTAATGCATTTTCTATCTGTCTCTCTCTCTCTCTCTCTTCGTACGGTCCTCGATTCGATCAATTTATTGATATCAATGCCGTGAAGAAGTGCTGAGACGAGCTGTGGCCGGTGCGATACAACGCCGAGCCGGGTGTTAATAATAATATTTTTGCACTTAATTGATCCTAATTGCAGATTTAGCGAGGAGAGCATTGAGGCCATTTCGGCAAGTAGGCAAGTGACAAATTAGATATGCTAAACAATAACCTCATCGGAGCCGCGTACGGGGAGGATCGTCGCGTTAATAGGATTAATATTTTGCACGAAAGGATAATGAGATTTCTTGTCTGATACCATACGTGTTCATATGATGGGTGTCGTTTTAATGCCATGCAAAATATTGTTGTTCTTTTTAATGTCCCTTTGAGCTATCTACAAAATTATAAGCATTTTATTGTTATATACATAAAGTAACATTTACGTATTTACGAATATCAATGACAGAGATATCTAGAAATAAAAAATGAAAAAGGGATTCAACTACCTTCAGGCCAAAATAAGATAATGAAACATATGTTTGATAAAATTATACGAATGTTTCAAAAAACGGATTCGTCAACCGAACAAGGTTTTATCTCGAGAGCATTTCACCTGTTTACAAACTGAACAACTTTCGTGACATCTCAAAACGCGTAATCCACATCAGAAACCAATGGATGGTTTTGACATGTTTCTCGAGTACGGTGCTTCCATTGGAGGAGCTTGTTACTCCATCTCTCGTGCTTCTTCAGCTTTCTGTCAGTAACATGATTGATCTTAGAAACGTGTAGATAACAGACAAGAAAAAAGCGGTCGGGCGCCATGCAAGAACATTGTCGTCATCGCCGTCCCTTTATCAAAAAAGAATTATTTTTTATGTACATTCTCGAGTAGGAAGGGCACGGTAAAAAAAATCCCTCACCGGAACACCCAAAAGGATTTTCAAACTACGGGTCCGCTCGAGCAGCGCGCGACTCGTTTAATCGATCATCCATCCCTTCCGATCAGTGGTCGGTCGAATGCCGGAGGTTCTTAAATCCTCTTACGAGCAAAGGGACCATCGGTTGGAAACCGCTTGGTGAACGGAACAGCCGCACATGACTCACGTTTGGCCTGAAGAGCCGTCAAAGGATAATGCGTAAATGACGCTGTGCTATGCTTGCCGATTGGTAAAGATTTGGAGACATGTGCCGGAGCGTTGACAGCGATGGCTCAGGAAGAGTAGGATTCGCAATTTTTACGCTTCGCCAACCCTGACTAAGTCCAACCGGAAGTCAGGACACCAAATGCAAAATAAATAACAAATGCGACGGATATGAGAAACTGTGGCTTACAGCCAATATTGTTGCCTTTTTTTAATCGGGGATTTTTGTTTGTGACGCACTTTGGAAAACTGTCACAAATTGAGTGTCAACTGACTGCTTCGGGCGTAAGAAAAGATAAGGGCTGCGAGACATTTTTCAAAATGTGTTAAACATTGAGTTTGTGAGTTAAAAAAACTAAGAATGTTTAATATAATTTTCAAGTACTTTCGCATGATATAAAATTTACCTTCTGCCATTACCCTCCCTTTCGGTTGAGAGCACCTTTTGTGGGAACCTATTTCGCATGATAAGTTAAAGGCAAAATTGTGTTTAATAACAGGGGAAAAACATGTTTCTGTTCATCACATCCTTGCAGCAACCGGGCGATGTTGTAGGAACGTCCCGAAAGTAAGCTCCCAATAAATGGCATAAAAAAGCGTGGATGTGATTTTCAGTTCAGCCCGAACGTCGGCGTCCTTGTCGAACCGTCGACATAAATTCACTTAGTTCACATCCAATTTGAATTTAACGTACAAACGTACGCATATTATGACTTCCCTTGTGCCGTCCTGTATGTCGGCGTTGGAACCTAAATAAAAAAACGCCTTTGAATTTATGAAGCTTTCGATGAGTGAACTTCTTTGGGGAGCGATGAAATTATTGCATCACACACACACATACACACGCCGTACCGCCATACTAGGCGTTGGATCCTTGGGGATTGGATCCATTCGCTATTGAAAGTACGGAAAGTGCTTGAAATAGATGAAAATGTGTACTGCTTCCGGGTAATTCGAGCAAAGAGCCTAGACCTTACTCTCTTTCACTGAAGAGTCATTCCAAAACCTTCCCCACATAAGTGTCCCCAAAAGGAGTGTAGGGGAAAAAAAAAGATTGGCATTATAATATTGTACACACCAAGCAATAAGAAAATCTCCCAGGAACGCGACGATCCAATCACGCAGGGCAATCCATACAGGAAAGGTATCACAAAAACATCATTCATGCATGTCGCGGAAAGGCTCCGATTTCGATCATTGAGTATCGAGTAGAAGGTGAAGGATGTTTTATTTGACACAATGCTTGGGCCGGAGAGTGTGTTTCTTTTGGGCCAAGCTTCCATCGGGAGACACGTGTCTAGTGGAGTGTAAATTTCGTAAATTGCGTATATGGGGAAACCTATGAGATTTATTTTTTTTTTCAATTCCAGACGACGTATCTGCGGCGGTCTTTGTGGTTTTGTGGCAAAAGCAAATAAACGCACAAACAAACAACATTGAGGTAATGCATTGGCTGTATGCTTATGTAGGGATTGAAAAATGCGAGGGCAATTTTTTGGAAGACGACATTTTTTTAAGTATGAATATCGTCGAAATAAGATATATTTGTGAGAAAAATGTTAAAGATTAGCTTAGAAATATTTAAAATGACACTGTTTCCACTTTTCGCTAATTAAAAATACTTATTATTTTTTTAACAAATCAAAATTTATAGTAGAAGAAATAGCATTTACTTCAATCGATGCCTACACCTTTACCATTTGGTTTGGGATTTTCACTTTGTTATTATTACCGCCTACCTTGATTAGAATCCCATCTTTCTAATACGATAGACTTCTCACGATATACTCAGTAGAATGATGGCTTTTGTTAGCTTTGAATTAATCAAAGCGCTTCAAAAATATTTGCATATGAAAATCATTTATTTCGTATAGATCCACACGATAAACTAAACATTTGATTTAAATTCTCTAGAGAAATTTTACAATCTATAGATTTTTTCTCGCGATGAAAAAGTCGTCCCAAAACGTGATGGAAGTGTATGCGTTTTTTCCCTCAAACCTATTAACAATAGCGCCGTTCTAATCCCAAGGGAGCGTGCGTACGCCCTTAAAACTCACAGACTTCGGTACCGGAAAGACAAACAAATCTGCGCTGTAAAGCCGATGATGGGAAATCGGTGAACTATCAGCGCACTGCTGCCCGCTTTGATTGGCACAAATGATGCTCAATTATTTGCTGAAGGATTCTCGCGGGCGCTCGTTGCGCTCGCAACAACTGCAACTGCAATTCGAAACACGAAGCGGAAACTATATCCGACGACGCAGGGCATCCCTCCATGCAGAGAAGGATTTCGGTGAAAAACGCATCGCCGTCTCGGTGGCACAAGCTCATTAAAACCGTACCATCACCACCACCAGATAGACGTTGTGTCGTTGTTTTGCTTGTTTGCTATTTAGTGGAGCGCAAATATTTGAACAGATGCTGAAATATCTTCGTGTTGCCGGAAATCGATGCGGTACGGCAATTCGAAAGGGTGCCAGTGGTGGAGGAAAATCGGAAACAGCTTGCAATTTGCTGCGGGATCGTGTTGATGCGATGTTTGCCACGCTGTTGACAAGGATGTCCTTAGGTGTCTTCGGGTGTGCCATGCCCGGCCCGTGCACGATCGCATCTGGAAGCGTTTTTTCCGGCAAAGAGCAAGGCGCAGATGAGAAAAATCGCTACGGCGAAATTGCTTTCGCGTGTCAAAGTCGCTCCCGGGCGCTGCCCGGGCGAGGCTAATGTATTGTGTTGATGATCATTGGAAAACGCCGGCTCCGGTGGCGGTGATTTGCGTTTTCAGCGACATCGATTCGTTACGTGCCGAACGAACGATGGTCTCATTTCCGCAAGGCAGCGCGTGCGTTCGGGGTAGTTTCCTACTCCGGATGTAGCTTGAGCAGCGTGAAATGGCATTCGAATTGGAAGTAGCTAGAGAGTATCAGTTCCTGAGGAGCGGAACATGAACCGGGCTGAAGGTTGCTGTTTGATTAACAAAACGAGCCGAAAATTGGGAGAGAATTTTGTTTCTTTCGAATATTGGATTAAAGAGTTTCATATCTCATCCTAGCAAATATTTTGTGAAAATCTAGGGCATCGGAAAAGGCACCATATGAACTAATATTAAAAGTTAAATGACGAAATTAGTTTTATCAAAAACTGAAAAGGTAACAAATCGAAGTACCCTAAATTTGATTGTATTTATTTATGGCTATTTCTGAAAAAAAAAACACCTTCCAGAATAGCAATTGACCTCTTTCTAAGCGATAAAAAGAGAAGTAAAAACTGCCACCGGAAGATGGATATTATCGACGCAATAAATCGTCCTGGCAAAAGCAGCGCCGTCCCAAACCAGCAGCCAGGATGAAACAGAGTACTCTAACGGGCCTTTGACACCTTTTCTCCCGCCGCAGATGCGTTTCACCTGAAGAACGGTCCTTCGGGGTACGAAAACTAGGTGCGTGGAAAGTGCGTATCATTTCCCGCACAGCCAGAACAATCGCACAAACGAAGGAACCGACCTAGTCGCAACAACGGCGTCGCAATGAAGTCGCGTCTTTCCCTCGCAGTCACAAAAACCGCACCGGAAAGGGGATATCTTAGCCGACGTAATCGGGATGACTTGGCACCTTTTCGGCCTTTGGCCATAAATTGTGCCACCCGGGCCGGGGAGAGGAGAGGGAAAAAAATAAATTACCTCCATCCCAACTACCACGCACCTTTGCGTGGCAGAGCTGCGTAGATTAGGAGTCCACAGGAGATAGGACCGGGAAACAACAACGGCGACAACAAAAAAAAAAACTACACCCGTATGGTCAGTATCGCTACCACGGGACCTTACCTGGGTCATTCGGAGGATCACAAACAGTTTTACCGTACATGTCACTTAGGGGCTCGTTAAGCTAACAACCTTACAACTTAATAGAGCCGTCGCTCGGTTTCAGCACCGAGTGAGAACATCGAAAGGAACCCGCCCGAACCGTCCGTTCGGTCGTCTTGAAGTTGGCGGCGAGCCGGCAAAGGGATTAGAACCGACAGGAGGCCAGCCGAACCGATAGGTTTGCATGTTCACAAAGTGTTTGCATGGATGGAGCGAATATCCGGGCTAAAATATGGGTTCCATCAATGGGAAGATCTATGGGAGTTATTTTATTGCACCACCCCGAGACAGGTGACCGCGACCCGGCACATCGCTCGTCGGACGGACGGACGGAAGAACTACCTGCACGGAGAAAAGCGGCCTGGTTGGTTGCGTACCTTTCCAAATAAATTAACGCTAGGCCGCCGGTTTTTTCGACGAACCCGCGTGGGTTACAGCTCGCTACGGATCTTCTAAAACGTTGGCGGTGAGTCACGGCAACGCTACCTGACCGTCGGGAACTGGGTCGGGAACGAGTTCATGACCGTCGCCCACCGCCAATTGACGAGGGATGCTTAAGGGTGAGAAAAATGTCGGCTTTTGCGTTATCCCTGACGCCCGACGGAGACCGCCATTCGTTGTTGTTACGCTGTCGGGGGCTTGATTGAGATAGGTACTGATAAGTTTGGAGGCGGTACAACATCCAGATGTAAGATGCCATCCATCGTTAATTAGCGAGCGGATGCGTTGTGGTGTTTCTTCTCGAACGAGGAACACGTTGTTTCATCATGTGGTGTGCGGTTGAAATGGTTTCCCCATTAGGGTGTAAATATCTCAAATGTATAGCAGTTTACCATAATAAAATAAATATAAAATAAATATCAAAAATGTTAATTACAGCATTTTAAATGCTGTAACATATTAGGGTTACGCTTTTTGGAAAATAGAAGTAGATATTAGCATACCATCAGATAACATCTCTAATTGACACTTACAATATTGAAATAGACCAATTCATGTGTCATTACAGGAACTTCAATAGCTGAAAGCAACCATAATCTGTATTCAAATCTCTGGCTCTCGAAAGCTATGCGTTCCTCCGGTTTTTTGTTTTACTTAAACTGCCTAAGAAAAGGGGTGTTCAGTTCTAAAACAAAACATGTTTATTATAGGCTGCTCTTCCTGAGCCAAAAAACAATAAAAAAGTAAAAGAGTACAAAATTTTCCGACCAAAATGTGTTCCGCTTTTGAGCAGCATTCGTCCGACTTATGGAGCAATAAAAAAGCAGTGTAATTATATGTTATTTCAGTCCGATCCGCATCGCACGATGGCTCATCCTGGAAACGCGGAAACTGATGAGAGTCTCGTAGCCACCATGCCCCGCTTGCCGAAGTTAATGTTTGGCTCCTTCCCGGTAATTATTCAATTTAACGCAATAGCCGTAATGCGAATGATGTCTTAATTAGAGAACTCGCAGCACGGTTTGGCCGATGGGCGGAGGATGCGTGTTGCTGGTTTGTCTCGTTCCAAAAGGCAATAAGATACAGTAAATGCGGCTTGGGTCTCATATGTGCTGAATGCACATCGTCACGGAAGCCTGGGATGAAGACATTAATCGCCGTCTGTTGAGCTGTCGATAGCGCAAAACTCTTTGCTTGCATACGATGATGGATATCATACTCGAATGCGCACTCAATATTTGCCCATTGTCCGGCCGGCGTCAACTCGTGCCATTGGGACGTGAAAAATGTATCCCAACTCAAAATCCCCAGAATGATCTGTGTCAATGTCGAGTCGAGTGTACATCTATTATTCAAAATGTTCGTGACGCCGGTGTCGGCTAGAAAGGTCTTTTTCACACAAGAAAATGCACAAATCCGTAGAAAAAACAACACTCACGACGACGACGACGACGACGACACTTGCGTATGAATAATTTAAACTGATGACACTCCAAGGAGCAACAAACATATGGCGCGGAGAGTCTGGGAGGAAGTCTACAGCCTGATCCTAGGGAATCTCCGGTTCACCGGCGGACGCCCACCGACGTAGCAAAAGTCTCGCGAGAACCGTCGATGATGGCCACCGTGGGAGCAGAGCCCGCTTCTGGTTGCATATATATATAAAAAGACTTCACTTCCCCGGTAGCACCAGCCTGGGGTCTGGGTGACATGGGTAGACATAAATTTTATGATTGACAGGTTGATTTAGTTAGCCCATTTGGAATCCTCGGTACACGTGCCTTAGAGCTCACTTGGTTTTTGTTCTGTTCTGTTCTGTTCTGAACGCTCGAAGTTTGATAAATATTTATAAAAGCATCCATTTGTTTTTGTTTCCACTTTTGTGCGGATGAACCACACGATGTGAAGTTTTACATGAAATCTCGCTCTAGATCGTTGCCCATGCGGCACGTGTGGGTGGAAATCTAACTCTCGGGTGGCTTCCGCTTCGCTCAGTCAAATGAAAACTATCTCGAGAAGTCAATTGACAAACGAATCACCACACAAAAAGGGAAAAACCACATCTTATCCTTAGCTTCCCGAGGAACTTTCTTCAAACGAAGCAAACTTTAAACCATCCCGCAGGAAATCGCTCTCGGAGATGAAGATAGGCACCTTTCCCTGATACAGTTGTTCCGGGTTTGCTGTCCTGTGAAGACGAGCGTGTAATTAAGATGTGCAGTTGCGGGCGAAGCAAAACTTATGCTGAAAGACCCAATTGGTTCCGCCCGGGCTGGGGTTTGCACTCCCGCTTGTGAACCTACCAGATGATAGTTCAATTTCATTTTGACAGATTATTTAATTACTTTGCGGTTGACGTGCCGCCGGTTCGACCACCCCCGTACCTGGCCAGGACCATCCTTTACGCACCCTTCATTGGCTGGGTAATGCGAACGGGCACCTTAACTTACTTCAGGTCATTAATTTTAATCTTCAACTCCCATTCGCAAACGACACGCATCGGACACGCGCTGAGGTTTTCGGTGTCATACTATTGTCGAATGTTTGCACATCGAATCTCGGGTGAGTTCTCGTCTCCACCACCGAGCGGAGCCGAATGCTTTGAAGCATCGATAGCCCCACGGTGTCCCCAAGGAAGCGTCATCTCGATTGTCTCATCTCTCCGCTCTCCCAAGCGTCCCAAGCTGGACGAGCTCAAGTCTTTCGCCCATCTTCAGAACTAATTTACATTCCACCCCCTGTTGCACACCGCCCGACCGACCGACAAGCGTTACATTCGTTACATCCACTTCATTTGAGTGCGGTTTGGGTCACCCGGTCACCCGGTGTGTCCGAGATGCAATCCAATGTACGCAAAACCCCTCGAAACAGCCGCTCGAAGCAATCGACGCACTTTATTGCTCCGAAAGGGTTAATTGAATAATAAGAGCTCACAGCGTGCCGTTACCGGCAGGCGTGTGTCTTACGTAAAAGACGACTTAGTGCAGCAAGCCTACGTAAGATGCAGCCACTTCCTGGCTGGTAAGCAAGTACGATATTCGCCGTCAGCTTTGATCTAGCTGCACAGCTTACCATGCTCAGCACTTTGATGTGAGACGCTTCAGACGAAATTTAATTATATGCTACCACTAGAGGCAATGAACCAGGTGAAAGTGATTCATGAATAAATTCATTTAAATTTACTCGTTCTTTGAAGTAAATACTGAAACTAATACTAGGTTTTAAGACCCTGTTTATTAGTTTCAAATATTTATCACTCAACTCTAAACGATTTTCAGTTTCAAAGCTCAAATGCTACTTTTTATATTTTACTTTTATTTTCAGAACAATTCTATATAACTTGAAAAATCTTAGCATTTAAAGAAACAATGATGAACAATGAAGCATATCTTTAAATGATAAAAAGTGGTAAAATTTTGGAAAATTTACAACATGAATACTTGGAAGAGCGTTACCACCACTTGGCAAACCGTACTCGAATCGCATGAGAACGAAGCAAAAGTGAAACCAAATAGCAAAACAGTCAGATTAACGCACAAGGCGATCATAAATACATGCGTCCCGTGTCTGAAAACGCCAACCCCTCCTACCTCCTCTCACGCCACAATCACCATTAGCGTACACCACATGCGACCCGGCTGGATGTATTCGAGAGCACTCGGACGAGCCTGCACGCCGGACACGATATCGCTTGTCCGAACCGCTCTAATAATGGTAGTAATAATGATAATAATATAACTCAAAGCTGCCAGCAGCCAACCCCTTTGCGCCAACCCCTGTCGGAGGCGTCGGTGCACACCGTACCTTCATTTTTGCGTGTCCAGACGGGGCAGTACAATGCTGCGCCGGCGACGACTACGATGATGACGACCGAAACGCGCTAGAAATGAAACGGTGCATAAACATTCTAATAAAGTCATTATTATTTATTATGAACGATCACCGATTTCAGTTGCTCTGTGGAGAGTGTACGTGCGTGTGTGTGTTTTCACCTCCGGATTCCAGGGAATGGTTGCAAGCCGTGCAACATTTGCATACCTATCGGTTTGATCCCTGGTTATGCCCCATGCCCAATGCACAATCCCACAGAAGGCCATTGTACGCCATGTTCGATTCGGTCGGGAAAAAGACCTCAGCAAAAGGCTTTACGATAATAACGCTAGCCAGACCGGGTCGGGTCGGTTTAGGGGTTTTGGGGTTTAGATTTGGGTTACCGTATCCCGGGGGGTGGTTGTGGGGTGTTGTAACCGCGTCGACAGTTCTATCGGACACCCACCTCGCACGCTCGGCACGCTCATTATGTGTCGATATTTTGCGTGACAAAATGAATTTTCCGGTAATTTGGTCAATTCCAACCCGGATGATGGAATGAGCGCAAAAGAGTCGAGTGTAAATTGGATTCACGGCATCCAACACCAACACCACCACCACCACCACTACGGATTAGTTCGGTACGTGCGACAGTTGTGCAGGTCCGGTCATGCAACACTAACGATGTTTGCGTGGGTGATGGAATTTATTATTTTTATACCCCATTTACACGCCATGGCACTTTTCAATCGCGAGCGGTTATTCAATTTCGTCCGCTCATTGTTTAGTAACTCTTTTTTTTATCCTTCACGTTTGTTTGCTGAAATGCACTTTATCTGTTTTCCATCGCACCAACGCACAAATATGGTCCCGTTAGGGAAGTGGGGGAAACAAACGGACGTATTTTAGAACGGTTATTTGGATTCGCGAATCGTGTTGCCTGTCGGTGCGTTTTTCGGTTCCACACACCTAAGCTGCAATAAATGGGCAAATAATTGAATTCCCGGTGCCTGTGTTTATCAATCGGGCGAAAAGCAGATCGTAACGCTTTGCAGTGCAATGTGCTCGATTGGCGTTTATGTGATTTTTTTTTTGACTGCATATTTGCATATGAATAGTCAGATAGTGTGTGAAATGAAGTGTTATTTCACATTATTCCACTTTCAGGTTGCTGCATACAAAAATCATTGCTTAGGAGGGCTTAGGAACAAAAATATTCTGTTCAGTTATGATCGCTTTCCGGATAAAGGCTTTAAACGCATTGAATGAAAGATTATAAAACGAATTTCAGATTAAAAAATGCAATTTTCTAAATATTTATTGCTTATTTACAACTCAGATATAAGAAGAAAGCATCACCCATTTTAACTACAACTCAATTTAAAAGATCTTCATCCTCCTCGACTGATTCGGAATGTGTACTTCAGTCATATCTTTGTTTGCTATGCAAATGCACTAGGCGTTTAACGAGTATTTTTTCCTCGCCACTCTTATAACAGCCTTCCAGAAATATGCTCCTTTGAACCATTAATGCACCTTGATTAACCGGACTGATTCCCTTGGGGGCAAGCATTCCACAAATCGATATCGAACGCGCGAACATTAATCCGCAGAACCGATGACTGTAAAAGTCTTCATTAAACCCTCCGGCCGTTTGCTACGTTAGCTCATCTTCAGGTGCGATTTATCCACCCTCCTCCTCCTGGATCTTCCCATGCTTGGCATACGCTAATGAACATGTGCACCGAAGCACTGCACAGACCAGCACGCAAAGGTGGCAGGCGAGTGCAGTGATCGTAATTTTACAATCAGCGAAACCGCGCACCGTACCGCAAAAGTACTGCAGCATAAGAAAACCAGCGCCACCAGAACGGCCAGAAAGCCACGAAGACTATGACATACCGTCTACCGAAAGGAAGTGATAAAAATGCACACGGAATGCCCCTTTTTGCACCACCCGGTTTCGCACCGTGCCAATTGCCGGCCGCACAATTGTGTTGATAATCGTTGGGTTATTTATTTTATAGACGAAGAATCGCACCGACCGGTGAGTCGACGAGCGCACAAAATAATCAAACAGGCCGTGAATCATTGACGGGCAATAAAAAGGACACGAAGATTGCGGAAGGCACCACTAATCAACATCGCACGCCGATGCAATTGTTGCACTCATTGTAAGGTAATCATCACGGTACATAAATTTCGATGCTTCAGCACCCACCGTTGCGTGGCGCTGAAAGCCGGCCACAACCCCATGTCCGTTTTGCCGGCGTTGGAACGTTGCCCATTTTGCTCTTTGCTCGCCCGCAATGTGCGACTTCTGGCGAGGGAAAGTGTACTTGTGTGACGGTGTGCTTATTGAAGCGTCTCCGGTGCGCAAATGGTGCTAGTTAAAGGTAAGTAGTATCACATTCCACAAAGGCCCCGGGTCTTTGCGTGATCTCGTTAGTGCATCATCGCTGGGTAGCGCGCGTCTAATCGGCGGAATCCAGCCCGGTCGCGCGGCCGGACGACCGAAACGTGGGCGTTGATCGACCACAGCGCGTTTTTGGGGTGGGTGGACCGGCGCGAGTAGTCCCGAAGGTTGTTTCAATTTAACGAAGCAAATCACCGCGTCCGCAAGTATAGGGAAAAATGGACCCGTTAAACATGGCGCTGGTGATATATTACGACGCGGCCGGGTAGGAGGTTTGGTTGGCTGGTCGGTGGGTGTGTTGGCCTACATTTTTCCCGTTCCATTAAACAAATAAATAATGATTAGGACGGTGGTGGTGAATAATCGGGTTACATCGCAATCAGCGTTCTTTTCATGTGTTGGGCACAGTGAAGGAGTTCTTGTGGAGATTTTGATAGTATTGTTCCGAGTAGTTTAGAAATTTTTTTCTAGTTCTGTATGACATTTATAGGGAAAGAACCGATTAATTTTTCAAAAAACATGTAGAAATGAGAACACAAGAAATGAAATAAGTTCAGCTAACATGGTTGAAGCCAGCCACGTAATGTTAAACATGGTATTTTTTAAAAAATTTAATGCGTTTATAACATATAGCTTTCAAACAGCATCCGCTGAACTTCCCCTACTATCAAACTTCCCCCTACTAGATTGCACTTAATTTCGTGCATATCACATCCGCGATGTTTTTGTTTGACAGTTTTCGGAACGACAGTTTTAATGAACTTTCAATTGCCGCGCACTGTTTAATGTTTCACGAAACGACAATGTTTGGCGGGCAGTTCAAAAAGGGGAACTAGCAAACGTACCGTGCCGTTCCCAAAAAACAGTGCCATTATTTCTGGAAAATCCCCCAAACGGTCATTACCGTGTGTTGCCGAAGCGGGCGGACGCGGGGAAATTAATGTGCGAAATAATCATTCCCCGTTACAACGACCATCAATCTCCGTACGACATGCATGTGTGTGAGAGTACAAAACGCACGTGAGGCCGTGTTGCATACCAGTAGAATGCACGCATTTTCCAACCCGAGCACTGGCGCAGTGCATAAAATGGGGGATGCGATCAGCGTTCGGAAATTCGATTCGGAAGAGGAACGAGCGTGCGAGAGCCAAAAAAAGGCAACGGAAGAAAATAATAACATCCAAAAGCGGCGGAACTGGCTGCTCGATATCGGTTCCGGGGAAATTGGGAATGGTTGTATACAGGGGGAAAAAATGGATGCAGTGCAACCTAAAATGGCTCCCGAACCGTCGGCGAACATTACCGTTTGCGGGGAAAAGAATATGAAAATTTCACCTACTACCGAAGCACGAAAACGCAGAGCAAAAAGTAAACCGATGCACAAAACCGGGAACATTCAGGGCACGGAAGCACAAACGATAAAGCCCTTACCGGCTGCTCTGCAACAACGTCTCAGTAATACGTGGCGGAATGGGAGAGAGAATGAGTAAAAACGCGATGGCAAACCGAAAAATAGCATTAGTCTTCGTTTATTATTCACGGCTGGCGCAGTGTTACCGCGTGCAGTCGCGTGGTGCACCACCATGCCCCTTGATTACGATGTGTATGTGTGTGTGTGTGTGTGTGTGTGTCCACGGTGGCAGGTGGTTGGCTTCCCAGGCCAGGCACCCGTATTACTACTACTGCGCCTTTTTCGGACACACTTTTTGGCCGGATAGCCAACACGGTGCGGTAGGCTTTATTTAAAAATTCAGTAAACGTGACCCAAGCCACGGGATCTGCATTACACTTCCGGGTCATGGTTGGTGTTGTCGGCCGGCAAAAGCCTAGACCCATCAGTCATTGCTGTAGTGTGCGTTCGTGCAGCGGCATGGTGATCAATTTTTTATTCGAAACCAGTTGGGGTATCTATTAATAAATAGCATGGGTAGAATGAGTCTAATAAATCAGTTGGATTTTCATCTGGTGGTGTGATCAATACATAAGCATTATTGGTTTTTATTTCAAAAGCATAAAAGTTCTATCGATAAAATAAAACAATCTACAACAACAGCTGCGATCGTGAATTCAGGTAAATGTTGAATGTCGCACACTTTAAGAACTAGCTAATTGTATCAGCAATTGTAATATTTACGATTATCGACGAAGTTTCTGTCACTTAATTCCAGCAGAGAGCGTTGCTAGGAATTAGCTCGCTAGAAACTAATCGTTAGTTTTTAGTAGAAAATTAATTGCTTTAATACATAAAATTTTAGCTATTGCACATTTTACACAATATGTATGAGTAGTAAGGTTTGATGAGGTAAAATATGAGTGAGAAAAAATATGAGATCAATTGAGCTGTCACTTGGTAGTAACTCTTCTCAACTCGCGAATGCTTTATTTAAAACTCAACATATTTCTCCCTCGCACAAAATGATCCGAAACGCATCTAAATGGTACATCCTGCCAGAGTCATTAGAGCCAGACAAATCGGTGCCCGTAATGCGTTTTCATCTCAGCTCCCCGGCTTCACCAGGAGTTTGTCCGTAAATCAGTGACGACCGGTGCAAGTACAACGATCAGTGCTGGTAAAACGGCAGTGCTGTCCACATTAGAGCGTACTGTGTCCGATGTGTCACAAGCCTTGGTGCAAAATCTGGTGGCTTGCACTAGCTCACGATGCTGGAGATGAGACGAACCGAACTCCGCTCGCGAGACGAATAAATCATTCGTTAAATATTGTTTTGCTTTCATTTTTATCCGCCTCACATTCGCCGCTCGGTCCTACCGTGTACCCGTACTCGTGCACACAGAAGCACTTGTTTCGCACTGTAACCGAAGGGAGTGCTCTCTTTTTTTAGCTGCGTGTTGGATTCGTTTCGTCTCCCGTACTGGCTACGGATCCGATACAAAATCCTAAAAAGCGAAAAAGCAAAACCGTGGAAAGAGTAATGACTTCGTTTGACAGGAGTAATTGAATAAATTATGATTGAGAGATTTTTATCACGGTGATAGATTACATGGACCCCCTCACACTCTCCCACCACTTCGTTCCACTTCTTCCCCCAAACCCAATCAAACCAATCCCGGTGCTAACCGAATCGAGAAAAGGGTTCGAATGTCAAAAAGTTTTTGGAAGTTTGCGTTTTTTTTTGCTTACGTTTCTTCAGCAACAGCGATCAGGATTTGGTGATCTTTTTACACCACGAGACGGCTGCTGGGTTAGCTACTCGTTGGTATTTTTTCGTCGCTGAAATCGATACCTGTGTCTACTGAAATCGTAAAAAATATTCCGCCTCGTGCTTGTGTTTTTTTTTTTTCTATGCAGCGCGTAAGAAATCAAATTCACCGCGTTGGGTAGTCGGGTTTGTTTGCGACGCCATTTTAGGCAAGAATACGCCCGTCCGGGAGCGGAGAAACGGTCTGCTACGAGCGAAATAAAGATTGATTATCGTGTACGCCGGGGCAAGCAAAGTGCCCGACAGGTGATGCTGTTATCGATAATCATAAATTTAGATCAAGATCAATAAAACAATAAAACGCTTTCAAGCTCAGTTGACCGATGTGGGCTGGGGAGAAAAAATCGAATAAAAAATCATAAATTTTTCCGCTCATCGAGGCCTTTGATTTAACAAGCGTTCAAAATTGAATCGCGTTTTTAATTCCTCCTCCCTCCCCGCAGCCTGGGTGGATGTGTGAGTATTAATGATATGATTGACTCATTCAATAAATAAAACTCTCGAGAAGCGTCCCTCGGAACAGCCGAACGCTTGCTTGGTCAGGAATAAAATTGAAAGCAACGTTGTTTTTTTCCAATTTTATTCCCGAAATCGGCTCAAAGCTTGTTTTCAGCAGCAACAAATTGACTGTGTCGTAAAAATAGAACAAGAACCTTTGTTCTCTTTCTCTCTCCCTCCTTCGGCTGTATGTAACGTTAGCAATAAATTTTCGGAAACAATCTTACTACATGGCCACAAACACGCTGCCTGCAGCCAAACATCATCTACCGCTGTACGTAGGTGTGCTGGATGGGTGGACACTGACCCTACCAGATTTACCGATCGTTAGTACAATTTTATTTGATTTGTTTCGTTCTGTCGTTTAGCATGATTTTGGTGCGCTACTTTGCTGGAGTGCCGGAGGGTTCAGTTGGGGTCCAGTAGATGAAAGTGTATTGGATGAAATTTCATTTGGAATTTGAGTCTCGATGAAGTGATTAGATTATTGATACAATATCCAACATTTGGACGTGTTATTCGACACTTTATCCATACACACAGCTATGTTGATTCGTCCGGGTTCACTTATTTTAGATTCTCGTATGTTTCCCCTATTTTATAACCTTCGATTTACAGAACCCTTCTCTGACCAACTCTTCAACCGCAGCATCGAATTTCGATTCGCAAAAAATCTAATTTTCATGGTAAAATGTACTGGTATTGTGCTGGTATTGTACTTATGGTACTGTGATTAAAGCATCAACTGCTTTCAAAGCAAGTAACAAGTTTGTTGGTGTTGTGTTCTATACAGAGCTGCTCAGTATAATTTTTTATAAAAATGGGTGAACATATTCGCCAAAATTTACAAGAATTTTACGAAAATTTTATGTTTTTATTAAAAAAAACTTTAAAAATGTATTGCTAAAGGTTAATAGGATCAAAATTGCACTTTTTTATTGTTCATGGCGATTCGTAAAACAAAACAAGAATCCATCGCCAAACAGTGAGTTTAATATCTGTAATTACCTTCATTTATCCATCAATCTACTTTGCGGCACAAGATCCGTATCAAATAAGGCAGCGCTTCTTTTGATGTCCCGCGTTCAGTTTCACATGACACAGCACCGTCCACCGGTTTTACACTACCATCAAGAACATGTCAGCGAAAAACCGGGATAAATTATGAAAGATAATCGCGCTGTTAGAAAATTCCGCTCCCAAAGGACCACACGAAGGCTGTCACTGTCGCTTAATGGGAGACGTTTTCACGTCATAAAATAACGATTGATGTTTTGCAACCTGCATGCAACCGCGCGGGGACCTGTTTACCTCCAGAAGGTACAGTTTTTCGGGTATTTTAGATAAGATATCCCCATCGGTGCGTGCTGCTTTCCGATGTCACCCCGAAGGAGGAAGCAACAGCTGCGGCGTTATCGAGTGCTACATCAAAAGAAGAAGAGGTAGAAGCAGCGAAGTTTTGGCCCACCACTCCTATCATTACCACCATTGGAATTTGACGTTTGACGCCAACAAATTTATGACACGATGCCCTCACCCTAAGGCAGTAAGCCCTGTCGTACGAAATGCGGGTCCATCCTGCGCTTGCCCGGTTCTAATAACTTCCCGCCCGTAATCAAATGCGCGCCGGACGGGATTGTTATTTCCGTTTTTTTTTCGTGTATATGTTTGGCTAAAATAACACAAACGATCGTTAGGATAAAAAGACAATAAAACAACGGAAAGTAAATGGTTCCTCCGGGTGGTGTCTGTAAGCCGAAGCCCAGTACAAACAAATAAGAACTTTCGATCGCGCTCGTTCGTTTGAATGATGATTATAATCATTATAATAGGACACCTAAGGTAAGATAAGATACCCGGGGCACCAGTGCACCAGCAGGACCGGACCAGGATGAACCCAATGGTCCACAGAACCCCGAGTTTTGGTTAAAGGCCACAACACCTGCCCCGGCAAAGAAGCACCCGCGGGAACCGAACAGCAAGAAAATGACTCAATTTCAATGCAACCCTCCCCGGTAGTTGCAACTGCGGTTTCTTCGTGTATGTCCGGTACCGACGGTGCCAGCATGATTTGTTTCACCACCGAGCCACTGGGTGTATAATTATCTCTTTTTTCGACGGGTAGAAGCCACGTTCTTCTCGGGGGCACACGGATCTTTTCGACGCAGACGCCATTAACATTAGTTTGTTTTCGTTGCGAAAGGTGCGAAAGGGCAAGAACGAACGCGTTGCATGGTGGTTTGGGTGTGTGTCTTTTTTTCTCCTCGCTTGATGCACGGGAAAAACTGACGAGTCATCGTCATCATCATCATCATCTTCTGCTATCGTCTAGCAAGTCGTTATCGTCCTTCCGACGTGTAGTCCTTCCTGCTTCCTGCACGGTGTGACTTGATGTGTTTGCTCAAGTGGAAAATAATCCCAGCCGGATTGTGCGTTCCCTGCCCAATCACGAGCGTAAGGACGATAATCATTTGGAGGTGTTTGTCACCTATCCCTCTCACAGTACGGCACAGCCTGGCACTGGTCACCGGGTATTTGCATTTTAAACAACTCTTTGGAGCGGGCACCCTTTAGCGGGCACCGGAAAAATAGACACAACTTTTCGAGGACAACGCAAACAACCAATTTCGGCGTAACGAAACGACGGGCGACGGCAAACCGATGGCCCGAAGTTTTTAATACCGGATCAAACACAAACATGCGATGGGATTATGCGTTTCGCACCGTTTTGGGCCCAGCAGGGAATGGCGAGCGAAGCAGAAGAAAGTGTGCCTTGGATTTGATGTTCGACGTCTTTAAATGAGAATTTATGACTTTCGGCATGTTTACGGGCAGCCCGAAGCGAGCGTTGAGTAAATCCGTTCAAAATCTGTAAGCATGCGAGAAGGCGAGACAGAAGGTTTGGATGATACAAGCTATTACTGTGACAAAGAGATGTTAGCAGCAAGATAATCGTTTAAATGGAATTAAAATTGAAGTTGGCTTATGCCGATTGTTTCAGATAATATTAATTTCTTTTCATATTGTTAGTATTTTTATGAAATAATTATAATCATTGATTTTCAATAGAAATAACGTATTAATATTTTTTAATTATATCAGAAAGTTTTCTTCGATTCGCTTATTTTGATCGAATATGAAGCAACGAGAAAAACTTCATCTGCTGCACAGCTTCACATCAACCTCATCCGCTTCTATTGAATGCATTTTTCGAATGGTTCATCGACAGAACTTGACAAACCACCACTTTATTACCCAAAGTTTCCGATCCAGCAACAGCAACAGGCGAAGAAGAAGCCGCCATCTACAAAACACTAGCTCACGCTGTCCAACATCGTTAACGATCCATTTTCGTTGCTCGTTTGCATTTCAGCGAGTGCCAAGTGCGGACGATGCACGGCCTGAAACCGAAGACTGAGTCGATTAGGGCGCCTGAAACCAGAGACTTGGCTGGCCAAAAACACACACACACACGCACACACACATACAACCGGAGCGAATCGACAGAACAATAAATACAAATAAATTACATTAATTCCGTTTAAATAGCGCAATATACATATCATTTGGTTCCGTCGGATGGACGGCGACGCCACGGTGAGCCACGGAGTCCCACGTCCACGAGGACCTTTGCGGTACGCCGGTCGGCATTTCGTCGACCTGTCCCGTGAACCAAACGCGGAGCAGAATGTTACGAGCATTGGGTCCAGAAAGTGACAGGAAGTTCCACACACTCCCGCCACACCCGACCCCCCCGGCCGGTGGGTACGATTCTCTCATGCTCACGTCTTTGCTCGCGCGTCAGTTCGCGCGTTCGCGGGTCGGTGCATTTTGCACAGTTTTACATGCACTTGGGGTGCATCCTTCCTCCCTCCTGGCCCGGCTTCACGGGGAGAGAAGGCTTCGCAGCGAAACACACCAACCGCGCTCGTAAACATAAATAAAAATACGAACGGTTTTCAGCAAGTCAGCAACTCAATTTAGCGAGCACAAGAATACGAGTGATTTAACATAACGACATAAATATTCTGCACCGGGGCAGCCGCGAATGGGCGGCTACATCCTCGTCGACAGGGCGACAAGCGGAGCGAGCCAGCCCAGGCACAACAGCAGCAGCACCAGCATCAGGTCGATCCGTGTCGGACGATGTGTCAGATTCGGAGTCGGATTCGTCGCTGGGTTGAGGTTTTTGAGGTTTGCCATGTGAAATGCCAGCGCTGCTCACGTGGATGAAACCTCCGGATAAAGCTATCAAGCGTGGATCTTGCTGCGGCTGAGCGTTTCTGCAGCGATGCGCATTATTTCGCACGTAGTAAACACAGTGAACCTAATTAAGGCATTGTTTCCAACTTCAACATGAATGGTTTTCAACTAGAATCGTGCAAAATATACACTTTTACAGGTAATAAAGAAAATTTCGAGAGATTATTATCTATTTTTATAGGTATTTGGGTAGCAAACAAATAGTGAATGCTATTATCACGTGACCATTTTAGAAATATTTAACTTCTGCAAAGTTAACTGTTAATTATCAATAAAGAATGTATGTTAATTTAGATTTGTTTTGTGAGTAAAATGAAGCTTCCTGGTTTAATACATGAGAACAAAATGTTTATTTGACAC
This sequence comes from Anopheles farauti, assembly GCA_000473445.2. Classification (NCBI taxonomy): domain Eukaryota; kingdom Metazoa; phylum Arthropoda; class Insecta; order Diptera; family Culicidae; genus Anopheles; species Anopheles farauti. The sequence continues at coordinate 178,127 of KI915048.1, forward strand.
ATGGAAAATCTATTTTGAGTATTTAATGAGTTAACATAAATCCTTTTTTATTGGTGTACAACCACAAAAAAAATCGAAACACGTAATTTAATGAGTTAATATGAATTGATTATTAGCATTTTATTGAGTTCCAAGAAGCAAAACACAATGCCCATCATTTATGTGCATTCTTTATCGCCAGATCGTTCCCGGTATAGGTCGGTATACGGATTGCAATTGTTATTTATGCGTGCTCTTATCATCCAGTCACCAGAGACCCACGGTCTTGTCGGGGGATATGCTCAAATCACCTTTTCGATGATGCGTGAACGAACCTCACCGGAGCTGCCGTCCTGATAAGGCCACATAATTAATAACGTTTATCATACGCTCGAACGCTCACGCGAAAAGACGAGGGTTTTCTTTTCTCCATCAGCAGCAAGAGCCAAACAAGCGGCGAAAAAAAAAACCTTATCGGAAATGTGACAGATTTCACTAGCACCATATGGGCCACCAACGGCGAGGCAGGTTGTTTTTTATGTGTGGCGTTCATTTCAGCTTGTTTTTTGTCCCATTCAACTCAGCGTGCCAAGTGTGCCGTCACGAATCGATTCATTCCTCTATCCGGGGGCACGAAGGCACCGAGCGAACCGCCGAACAAAATGGATACTAAATGGTTGCGCCTGCGGTGAGACGCGTCCAACAATGCGGCATATCGGGGAAATTGGCGTGCGGTAATGGACTTTCATTTTTCACCATCGATTTTCACCCTGATGTCGTCGGATCCGGCGTCGTCGGGTGCAAAATCCGGCTCGGAATTCATCATCCCGTTCACCCCATTTCCCTTAGCAAAACACCCTAATCCTGCCCTCCGTGCGAGGCAAAGGGGTTGCAGCAAGGCTGTGAACAAAACTAAAATTAAAGTGTCAAACATAATTCTCAATCATTGCATCATTTCATTTCCATCGTCGGAGGGTGCGCCACGAAAACGCCGCGCTCGGAAGATAAATAGCGGAGTGGTTTTCCCGATCGGAAGTCGGGCCTGATGGGCTAGAGTGAAAAATCGCGTGTGCGTGTATGTTTGACTGGAAAGGAAATGGAGTTAAAGTTTTCTCTTTCACTTACACACCGTCATCATCATCATCATCATCATCAACATCATAAGCAGTAAGGATTGGTGTTGGATCACGAAGTTTGGTTAACGCAACCGAAAAGGACCACATGCCCCGTCAGTGTGTGAGCTAATCAAAAAATCAAGAAATAATAAATTACTATTTTCACCCTTCGTTTGCGAGATGGTACGGCAGTTTGTAGCGATTTCATCCTCCCTTTTTATATCGCACCCACCCAGGGGCACGCCGAAATCCCGACTAGTATCCTTTGCTGGTACGGGGAAAAAAAAGAAAAAAAAAACAGGAACGCTAGGTTTTGCGAACGGGATGAAATTATTCCTTCACTTCATTTATTGCACGGAGACGCGCTTTTCACGGTGTACGAAGGATCAAAAATGCCTTTAAAATAGACAAACAAAGCACGGCAAAACATCGCGAGGGAAAACTTTTCCCGAATTCAAATCCCGTAGAACAGAGCGGAATGAAACAATAACATTATTACTAGGGCCAGAGGAGAACACCACCAAGCGGAAGGAACTAATGGTTGTGCTGCCTCGTAGTGCTAGCTGGCTGCAGCACGGATGTGGTGATATTGGGTCGTAATGTTTAGGGTGTTAGGCTTTTGTGCTCCGCCTCACCTATCGTATGAAACGCCTGCTGCCACTTGCTCTCGCGCGCACTCACACACACACCACACTCGAGGAGCACATCCGGTTCGACACCTAGTCAATTTCGTGCAGAAGGACATTTGTTGAATGAGCCGCCGGCGGCGGAGGGTAAGTTGTGTAATTTCAGATCTCTGGGCTTCGAAAACGCTGACATACTCTCGCTGTTGCTGTTGGTCCTGTTCGGAAGCAGGGGTCGATCGAGTCATGATTGTGAAGGGAGACGTTTTTTGGCAACGTATTTTTTTTTGATCTGCTTTTTTCGTTTTCCATGATGATGGTTTAGGGTTTACAATCTCCCCCAGCTCCGGTTTATGAGGTTGTAGTTATGCTTTTACCAGACTTGCGATGGAAGTGTATCATCGGTTGTTGTTCGTTCCATTTTCCGTTATTTTATCTACTTGTGGTCTGGCGGTCTCAGTTGTATTGGGATGGTGGAAAATGCACTTTCCGTTGGAAAGGTAAGCAGTGGAGATTGGGAAAATTGTAACTAATGCGATTTACTTCCCCGTTGCTGGTGATTTTAGGACATGTTACCTTTTGTTTCTGGTAACAGTTGCTCAGGTTGACACTTGTTTTGTGGAAGGGAGAACAAAGTTAGGGAGAAAGTGGATTTCGGAAAAAAAATAATATTTTTATGCCTGTTGTAAATATTATTTTAAAACATTAAGAATCAAAGTATGCAATACAATATTCGATATTTCATGTTTCATCGCAATGCCTACTGTTCTTTCGACATTTGGAATATATTCTTTTCCAATTCCAGTTCACTTTGTCGTGGCAGTTAGAAAGATCATGAATGCATTACTTGGGATAAACCACCAGTGCTAAGCTGAAACGTCGTTGACAAGCCCACCAATAAAAAAGAAACAACCACTCCGTAACACCCAAAGGAATCATCAAGAAAACGATAACGATGATACTGAATTCCGGATGAAATTGAACCATCCACCAGAAACAACCCCAAACTGCCATCAGCAATTTGTAGTTCGTTGTTTTTTACGCTCGTTTCTTTATTTTCCCTCGCCCCGTGCGCCCTTTTCCCAAACGAGTGTGTAAATGATGCCGGCATCATATCCTGGAATCGGCGGAAAGCCGCGGGCATACTTTGGCATTTGAACAGACGACACCGTTGCGAAACCACCGTGTCACCTTCGGGGCGTAATGCATAATAATTCGGTAACATGTGACCACAAAGCCAATTTTCGTCGAGGAGGTGCTGCGGCGAGCCCGGGAACGGCTTCAGGACTTTTCCAGCGATTGGATTTCCGTGCGATTGAAGTGCAAATCTGCCGGTGTAGCTAGCGGCAGTTTAGTTTTTTTTATCATTTGTTCCATACAAACCTTATTCGAAGAATCGGTACGCTTTTCAGCTTTATGACTAGATAAAGTGAAATGGAAAAATGAGCTCTTTTCAGCAAACAACTGATTACTTCCTTCGTATTGATTTGAGATCGAACCCCGCCGGGCATGTGGCTCGTGAGTTTCTCCGGCGGAGAGCGCTGTATAAGTATGCTTGAAAGAAGTGCTCCCGGGCATCGGGGTTTCACCGGCGTGTGCAGAAAACGGAGCCACTGCTGCTACCGAATCATTGATCACCATTAGCAACCCCTGCAAACGGGAACGAACGCACAATCTTGAGAAAAATTACCATTCCCAGCGCAGACAGGGGTCTAGATTTGCTAGCCCATTGTTTTGCGGTGCATCGGAGGGCATGTTCTTGTCAGCGGCGTCGAAGAAGATTGATTTCTTGATGTCCATATACGCCACGGTCGGGACGGTCAATTCCATCGCTTTCAACGATGGACAGACCGACGGAGCGTATACCGTGTTTTAATATTCATCCCATTCGATTCAAACCCGAATCGAACACATTATTCATAAGACTGTTCCGCATCACACCGTCCGCTTCCCTCCGGAACCGATCGTTTGACGCTCAAGCCAGTAAAAAGAGGGAAAAACCGCTCGCTCCTTACGCGGTTCGGGGAAAAAAGAGAACAAAAAGCACTCTCCCACCCCCTCAAAAGAACGAGGGTTCTCGAGCGACCTGGCCGGAGTTTATAATCCCATTCCGCTAGAACTCTTTCGCCGACCGGTTCATGCCGTAAAACTACAAGAAAAAGATGTATTTATGATGAAAGCACTGATAAATGCAAATTTCCTCTTTCTGCTCATCACATTCTTCAAAGGCAGAACGGTGGTTCGTCTTGGTTCTTGCCCGGTGATGCCATCTTAACCGCTGCAATATTGCAAAGCGAGCGGGAAAACCTAGGCTCCAGACACTGCCACGCTGGACGATAGATTTTGTATTTTCCCAGCAAACGAAACCGCTCAAATTCATGAGCTCGAGGTTTTCATCATCATCAGCAAGCAGCATCATCATCGTACAGAGCGCATTGTATGCAATTTGAGGAGAGAAAAATACGGAATATACGTTTGTCCATGTTTTCGACGCTTCAACCCCTCCCAGGCTTCGATCAGGCTGCCACTGCAAACAAGTTAATAAACCGGGCGCATGAAATTCCTTTCCCGGTATACCTTTGCCGGGGAGGAACTCACCAACATGCTTTTGGTTGCATCCAGAAACGCAACGATAAAAAAAACTGAGCCCTTTCTGCGTTTGATAGAGCAAAGTACTTCCAACAGTGGAATGCTGTTCGTATTCTTCCAGGATCAAACCTCTCTTGGGGTTGAATCTAATTGAATTTAAGGTTCGGAGAGCATTTTTATCACTTCTTTTCACCAACACACATACCAAACAGAGAGAGAGAGAGGGCCTGGCAGCAGAATCGCAGCAGTCCGTACGGAATCGGCTCTGTTAATATTATGTTTATGCAATCCTCTTGAGGAATTTGAATAATTTATGAAAACAATAGCCAAGTGAGAGATACGGAAAAACGGGATGCGTTTTTCTTCCCCCTCATCCAACCAAATCCAACTGCCACCGTTTATTGCTCGGAAGCTGGGAATTTGAAGCTGTCTTGCCGAATTTGTTTATTCGTTTTTTACGTACACTGATCCTCATTTTCTTCGCTGTAGTCCCTCTATCCTGAAAACAGACTTTCGGAATAGTTCTAAATTAAATAATAATATTTAGCTCCGTCTTGAGGCTGCGCAAGAGATGGGATTTTCCGAACCCAAGACAATTGCATTCTTTCACTATCATATCACATGCACTCAAGGGTGAAGAGAATGGGATTTAGATACCACAAGAGTGGGAAAGAACATTCATTTATTTGATCCTTTTCACTTGAATGCCGTCGCATGAAGATATTCGAAATGCTTCGTGTTAGGTGAATGTTTGATTCTTCTAAGCAATAGCAGATTTTTCCCGGAAGAAGGGATAAAGCACGCAGTAGTGGAAGAATGTTCACACGGTTAACTTTTTTTGAGAAGAAACAGAGTTTCTAAATTTCAGAAATTGTTTTAAAAATAAATGACTTTTAGTACTCATCCACCTGGAACAACCGAATTCAGAAGAGCAAACTCAGCTATGTTGATAATAATATAGCAAAGATGTGCTTCTTCCGAAAATGGTAAAATGTTGAACCATTCAAAAGAAAACCACGATCAAAAGCTTGTGGAACAATCATATTAACGATGAAAAAGCACCACTTTCTCACTCCTCCTTCTATTCTTATTATAATAACAAAATGCTCCGATACTCCCTGACTTCTGCTCTAACGAATACAAATGCTGCTAGCCTCTCTTCCCGTTGAACACACATACACATTTGCGAAAAACCCTATTATTAAAACCATCCCCAACCATCCAGTAACCATTCATCATAGACAACGAATGCCTTTCCGGAGGCCGGTCCCGGGACCGTTCGTCCGAATCAAACAAGATCGTTTTTAGTAATTACACCCGGAAGTGATCATATCGCGCAAGATCAAACCGGTGCCCAAAAGCAACCGGTGAATCCAAGCGCAGGCGAAAGGGCAAACTCATCGCGATTATGATTCCGTTCTGGTCGTTCTGTAACCGCACCGACGCCACGCGGATCCGGTAAATGACTCAATTGGATTTCGGGTGAGGCTCCACCCGAATGTGTCCGCGCAAACAAAAGAATTAGCCTCGATTTCTCGATACCTGTAGCATAGGTTTCATCGCGACCTGACGTCTTCTTCGCGGTCGACCCACGGGCACATAAATTATCCACACCGCGAGCGGAGTGGGCAAAGACAAAAAAGCAATAACCACATGATGAGCATTAAGCAGACCGCGGCGTTACCGGTGCGGCCACGGCGGCCCCGGATGAGTAAGCAACATCTAAAACGACAGTTTAATGTGGGAAAAATTTACCTCACCGGGGCCTCACCTTCGAAAGGTGCGTTTCGTGGCGGTGAGAGTATCCGCGCCAAAAATCTAACGTCTTGCTGAGAACGCAGAAGCAACAATTATGCTTCCTTCCATGCCCTGGGACACCTCCGTCGCAAAACGGCAACAGCACAGCCGATGACGGCGTCGGTGAGTTGATGGAAAACAAATTTGTTTGTTTTTGACCGTCATGCTTTTAAAAACGAGAGCAACGGTACGAGGCGTACGAGGCGAGGCGTGTGAGAGTGCTGTTTTCACAGTAACAGGAGACGCACCCGTGTTTTCCGCTGGCGAAAAGTGATGCAGATGGTGTTTCGGAATGGTAACGGGGCGTCGGTAGCAGAAACGGCAGGGTTTAATTTACGTCTTACCGATGACAGGACGAAAAACTTTCGAACCGGAGCGTTTTAAAAGCGGGCAAGGGAGATGGGGCCGGTGATCGGTTTGTTTTGCTAGGGAATGGACATGTGATGGAAGTGTTTGCGTTTTAGAAATTATGCAGTAGCTGATGAAGATGATGTTAATAAGCCACTCATCAGATAGGTCATACCTATCAAAAAGCATTTTGAATAGAAAAATATTGAAATATTATTCAAATAAATACAATATGGACAATACATTTAAGGGGATAAAAACTTGAATTAGGGAAAAATAAATTTTATTCAAGTATGTTGTAAAAATCCAAAAAATAAAACATTTATGTTCAACTTAAATACCACTCTGCAACGTTCTCCTACACAATTTCCTTCCATATAATCCACCGAAAACTGTGAACCATTTTCCATGTTTATGTTTATTGTTATGCAAATAACGAACCATCCACCATTAAACTTCTTCAACCGTCATAATCTTGTCGGTAACGGTTCGCCAGCCGCTAGTTGCCTCTGCTAACAAAAAGGGGAAATAAAACAAACCCACGGTACACGGTAGCTATTTTCGCACCAGCCACTAACTTCAACGCGATCAAATCCTGGCACGATAAGCCACCAAAGCACTGTTGGCTATCTACCTGCTCACCTTCACCATGCGGGAGGCACTGTAAATGCAAAGCAGAGTTGTTTCACGCAGCAGACAAATACAACAAACAGCAAAAAAAGACTAATAAGATCACGGGATAGAAAAGCGAAAGTTGATTCATGTGCACGGTTCCACCTTCTCTCCGTCACTTCCGATAGTCCTTCAGAAAGACGGACGGACGGACGGGACAGGCGGCCTGTAACAGCGCTCCAGACGGTACTGTACTCAACCTTCGGTCTAACTTTTCCTTTTACACCCATTTCCGTGACGTTCGCTCGAGTCTAGTCACAGCCTATGTCCTGCACCAGCAGCAGCAGCAGCAGCAGCAGCAGCACCGACGCATTTGCATAACAATTCGCAGTCGTTATGCAGCGGCGCTGTCTTTGTGTTATCATTCCAGCATTTCAGTTTTGTTTGTACACACAAAACACAAACCCGCCGACGGTTTGGGTATCGGTTAAGGAAATGCTATAGCCTGACTTTTCCGCTTTTCCACCCCATCCGGGGGATGAACCCACCGCACCGAAAACGGTGCACCCTCCCCGGGGGATTTTGTGCTAAAAATTGGGGTCGACAATTTATGTTCTCGCACATTCCATTGTCTGGTTGATTGCGCAGATGATTGTGCACTTCAGTCGCAGACTTTTATGGAACGGCTGGTCCCTGGAGGTCACTGAAACACGTGGTTGCATAAAGAAGGTTTAGTACGTAGAAAGGATTTTAGTAGAAAGGATTTTAGGTTTAGTACGTAGAAAGGAATTTTTCAATTTTAAAGTTATGGGGTAGTTTTTGAACAAAAATACCTACAGAAATATTCAAACATAAATTTTTGAATACCTTTGATTTGAAATTAAGTTTCATAAGTAACATTTGTAATTAGTTTTACTATTGTGTGTCACTATTTTTTATCTTGAAAATGATTCGTTTTGCACAACCAATACCAAATAAAGTACTGCAACACTATCGCGATTGCTCCGAAAAAACGTTTTATCGTCTCTTGAAACCTCATTTCGATCGGGAATAAACGAAAGAAATGGAAAGATTAATTCTATCTTTCTGCTGATTATGCATTAAGACGCATCGTACCGATTTACAAAATCACCATCAAACGTCCCTTGCAGCAACCTTCATCAACGAGACACGAAGCGCAAAAAAAAAAAGAAGATAATGATCTTTTCTTGCCTTTTCGGTCACCTTTTCCGTACGATTGGCTACCCGATAGCCGCGTATTATAGGCCTCCTTATCTCCCTCGCTCACTCTCTTCCCCCTTTTTAACTTCGCCTTAATCCTTAATATCTTAATCGTGTCGCATAAGATGGGCCGTTCAGGTGTGCCACTGGAACGAAAACGAATTCAGTGAGCAGCCGAGTCGAGGCGGGATAAGAATAATGTCGCAACGCCACTTCTGGTTTTGGGGAGTTCAGTACCGCGCTACAAACTTGCACGGTGCGTAAGACGACGACCGAACGCGTTCGTTATCGACGATCGATTCCGAGACCAGTCAAACTAAATTAGCCGTTTGCAGCTAGAATGGACCGTGGCAAGAAACCAACCCTTGCGAGCTGCGTTGAGCGACGTGAGATCATCAAATGTCATCCTGATCCTTCGACTGCGACTCTGTTCGGTTGGGATTTTTTTTTCGTGTGTGTGCTTTGCTTGCTTCACCGGACCGGCCCATTAACCGAAACGTAAACGAGGCGTTTTCGAACCTGTTTACTAACGATCACCAAAGCAATGGCTCGGTCGGAATACGGTGGAATACAAATAGCCTCATTACCGAATGTGGTGCTGCACACGGTTGTTTGGGGAACGCGCAAGGGAGAAAGAATAAATTACGCTCCAAACGCGAGATCCGATCGCGGATCGATACGATCGCCTTGGCCTGCGAAAGATTCGTTACCGGGCCCTCCAGATCAGACCGATTCGATAATCGACGATTGGACGTCCGATCGAAACCCCATCAGGGTAGAAGAAGCGGCCTCAAGACGGACAAGATGCGTCGGTGCGCGAGCACTATCTCGATCCGATCACGTCCTAACATCTTCTTTCACACACTATTCAACCGCACCGCGCGACCGAGGAGACGCGTGGAATCGAGTACTTAACAAGTTAATTAGTCAAAACGCTGCTCCCGGGACTCGGAAACTTCGCAGCAGCAGTGGTGAAAAAATATACACCAGCAGCAGCATCAACACACCACGACGGAAAAGGATCTTTGGGGCGTTATTCTGGTTGGTAGACGCTTGTTATCGTTAAAACTGTTCCCATCCAACCGTTCAGCAAGTTGCGGATCGAACGCGCTCGAACGTCCGGTTCGCTTCAAACTCCGCATGGTTGAATGTGAGCTGAAAATTGAGAAATAAAATTAAAATAAATTTGAGCACCTCATTTATGCGAGAATCGAAAGCTCCCTAATGGGTCTTCCGCGCTGTAAAAGGTATGATATACAGGTAGGATAGGTTGTACGTACACACATTGAAATTAATGCGTTTATATGGTCAACCTGCCCGATACAGGCTTGGAAAAGATGGAAATGAATCTCATTAGGCTGTTCCTGTTGCCGGTAAAGGCGTTAAATGTGTTCTCTTAGCAGTGTTGCTCTTTTACCGTAGTCTCTGGTCCAGTTTCAATGGTTGCAGTAGTGTAGGAAGTGTGTTGCATGTGGCATGTGGCAAAAACCGTGTTTACAACATACCAACGAGCGTGTCTGGCTCAGTATTTTTTGTAATTTGAAAACAAAATAATTTGAAATAAATGTAGTAACACTGTTAATAAACAATCAACACATAAAAGAAGTTTTAGTAAAAGTAGTAAAACACATAAAAAACAAAAAAATGTAACGACATAAAAAATGCAGCACAGAAAATAAAAGCAAAAGAAATGTATAAATACTTTGTTTGTTTGTTTTATCATTTTTATATTTGGAAAACTGTAGTAAAAAAAACACATTCCATATGCGAAATCGTGCTTCAGAACGCTCATTTCAAAATGCATTCCTATAAAGATTGATGCAACAGATACATCTCTAAGCACCGCAACCGAGCAGTAGCCCAAACCACATCATCATTCGTAGCCACATGTTTCTCTTAATGCTAATTACCGCAAACGTTTGGGGGACCAAAGAAAGAAGGAAAGCATCTCCATCCCAAACCTTCACTTGCAACAATTCCCATCAAACTTGAACCCTTGTAATCGGATTACCTTTTAATACCTGTCATCAGCTCTGTGTGAGTGTGGCCGAGTGTTTTTGTCAGTGTGCTGCTGCCGCTGGCTTGCCGAGAGGTCGCGGTGGAAGACGGTTTTCCTTGCCGGTTGAAATAAATTCGCGACCCGGTAGGTAGGCAGCGCATTAAAAATGTTAAACACTTCCACTTGCGGCAAAGGTGGATCTCACGTGCCGGATCTTGATAGTGAAAATGTTTTGTTTTTGTTTTGAGAAATCCTCCGTGTAGAACGGTGAAAAGAAAGTAAATTTCGTTCCACAAGCTGACGCTCAGGTCGTTATTAAGAACCCTGAATGGGTTGCGCAAGAAGCAACAATAGTTTCACCGGGAACAACAGAATGGTACCCTCCCCAAAACGCCAACAACCTGTCAACGAACCGGGTGCTGAAATAAAAACACGACCGCTCAAAGAAAGCTGCCCATGAAATGCGATATTTCAGTGGTGTATCACATTTCCAAGCCACCGATAGTGGTACCGCAGTATGTATGTGTGAGTGTATTTTAATACATTTCGTTCTTGGGACGCATCCTTTGACGTGCAGCTTACCCTCCCCGTCCCCAATCACGCACGTTGGTTCAAATGAAAAGGAAAACGCACCGCCCGGAGAAAACACATTCCGGAGATATTTTTGGGAGCGTAATGCTCAAAGCGGAGCACGTGCACGAACCTCCGCCGTCGGCTACACCGTAGCAGGTGTGTTTAATTTCTCCGATAATTAAGAACGTAAAACATAACGCCTTTTTAATGGTGGATTCCAACAATGTAGAAAAGTGCATCCGGTTGTACTGGGGTTTCGTTTCTTGGCGCGGTGCTGGTGGGGTTTGAAATTATTTAACAGATGGAATGCATCATAAAAATGGAACGGGAGCCGGTGCTGGAAGTACAGATTGCAGACAAAAGTTGCTGATTTTGCTTAATATTGTGCTTTTCATGTGTCTCTCGTGCAATGCGCACTACGCGCAATTTACATATTCTTTGCTGGGCTGCAGCGAACAGCAGTTTCATCGTGAAGAAAACGTGAAATAGTTTCTAATAAAATGGATACTAAATATGCGCCAGCTTGCTGGATGTAATTACGTTTTGCAACGAGCAGCATTGGTGAAATTTAAAAGCATTTCAGTTGTCATTAGATTAATCGAAAAATTATGTTTGATATAGTAACAACTACTATTTGCATTGAACTGCTCAAGCGTGTTTTACGAGCCATACAGAAAATAAAGCCCTGCTCATTCTTGCGTGTAATTCCATCGCTTTACACGTTCACCTACGTTCCGAGTTTTTCCATGAATCATCAAGACATCAAAATTAGAGATTGATCGAAAACGAAACAGCCGACGCATCATAGCCCTTCAAAACAGCTGTTCACCACACGCGTACCTTTTTCGTGGGGGGAGAAGTCGCCGTTCAATTCCTAGTATGGGGCACAGAAACGTGCGGCGAAAACTATCCGGAATGAAAATGAAAACTTTGTTTTAATAATTTAGTTTTATCTATTTTCCATGTCTATTTCCCCCGCGCGTGCTGCGGGCGAACCGGAAAACGCAACCGAAACCCAAACAACACAACAGCAGCATTAATGACGACGGCGGGCGAGCACAACTGTCGCGGCGTTTATGATGGATCGGTGAACGCAGACCACACCGATCTCGTGTGTGTGTGTGTGCTTGTGCCTCTTTGGTCCGTTCTAGATGACAGCAGGTCCAAGTTTCCTCAACTAATCAACGCAAGGGAGGGCGCGTTTCTGTTGCGAGGGAAAAGTGAACCAACTTCGCGTGGCTGCTCGCTTGATAGACACGACCAAGACTGACATGTGTCATATTTCATTTACGTAACGTATTGTTTCAGCCGGCGAGGCAAGGGTGGTGGGGACGGGCAGGGAAGTCGGGAATGTCTAATGAACATATCTTCCTTCGCGCCGGCAACTTGGCTTCAAATAAACTTCCGAATGGTACCCCACCGCACGATGGAAGGATGGTCCAACATTTGTCATAGTCTCTGCAGCTGGAATTTGGGAATTCAAAAACCGTCCCGAAAGGAAATTCGCACAACCGCATCAAATGTGAAATGTCGTCCGGATAGCGGGAAACGTTCGCTCCTTCCACCGAGTGCAAGGACCCGACGGCGCACTCGGTAATGAAAACGTGCAGGAGGGTTGTTGTTGCGCAACCCCGGCCGGCTCTCTATTTGTTACCATTTGTGTTTCGCAAAAGTCCCGCGCCCACCGCCATCGCGACGTGGCGAGACAAATGAAGAATTTATTATGCCCGGAATATTTGACATTTTTCCGTCCGCCATCTTGAGCCGATCGGGTGCGAGCGGGAGGATGCAAGGTTAAATATTTCACGTATTTATTTAACGCCGCGTAACCGGGTGGTGTACCGTGTTTTTTCAATTTCCAAAACATATTCCACGTGCGGAAGGTGTGCGGAAAAAAACCGAGACCCCTAGCACATATCCTGGCGGGAGCGGCACATCCAGGATCCACGCACGCGCGCGCGCTTATCGGTCCATGTCCTTTCGGTCATTTAATCAAAGCCATAAATTACCGGGCACTTCCTCCGAAATGATGAACCGGATGAACCGTCCCGCCCGCGCGAGGGTAAATGTGCTTTATTAAAAACTCAATTAAATCAACAGAACGACGGAGGGGACGGATAGAAAAAAAAAACGAACTGTTCGTTTGTGTTGTATTGTTGTGTTTCTCTTTTTTTCTCGATTAGTTTATCCTGTGAAGATATTTCTACTATACAGAGTATTCCAACCAGGGGCCAGCGGGTTGGACAATAAATTTTGGCACCGGTCAAGCCTTATCTGAGGCAGGCCTTGTGGGTTTGGCCGCCGTTTCCGACCAAAAGCCCGGGGTCCGTTCAGTCACTCAGGCGTGGCGCACGTATGCATGAGCTGGTTGAATTAGATTGGTCGCGTTTAGGAAGGATATAATTAGCTCGCACAACTGACACATCATTTGTTCCTTTTTTTTGAGGGTGGAAGGACTTTAGAATAGTTGGGACTCTGCATGGGGTCGCATATGCAGTGACGAGTTGGGAGGGTTGAATAGAAACAATTATCACACAATATCGTTTGTGCTCCAATAAATAAAACTGTGCAGAATAAACCTTTAATTTAATAAAGTTCGAGGATGCTGTAATATTTGAATGTATTAAAACAAAAATTTAAAAAATTGTCACCAGAAGTAATACAATTTCTCCCGTACCCTACGTATTGATGTCTCCTCTCCGGCACAGCGATATTAATTGTTCTTTTGGGAAATTTGGAAGTGATTTCGCTGCAACAAAAATAAATTATTGAAAAAAAATAAATTGTTTCTTCACACGGTTCAGCAAATGCAATAACACACATTGTTCTCATCCTGCAGACATGCGAAAAAAGTACACACAAGTTGATGTATGTTTGGAGCTCGTTTCAATTTGGCATCCATGTCGTGGGTAATTTACCTTCCTCAACGGCTTCCAAAACCTATCCCACGAGAAACACCCTAAAGTATGAGCGCATATGTTGGTACTTATTCGGAACACGGTCCCGAAAGACAGGTTCCTTCAAACGAGTGGCAACGTTGCTCTACAAATTTCGCCTAGGTCCAATTGCTTTTGAGAGCGAACGGTACGGAAAACGTACACTCGCGGAATGTTGGAACGTGCGTGTGAGTTATTACTTTTCCGCCAAACAAGAAATACTCTACCTCCTCTGTCGGAGCCTTCTCGAAGGTAATTGTCTGTTTTGTGATGCCGGAGAACGCATGCATTTTTCGTCACAAATAAGCCAAATGATTCAAGCGGCAGGTCGTGCATTCGAAATTTATTGTTCCCGTTGTAAATAGCACTGTCGTCATTCGTGAAGTCACCTTAAGCGTGATCATTTGTCTTGGAGGACAGGCCGCGTAATTGGCTGTAGAACAGGGTTATTTTCATTGTGTTTTAGTTATCTCATGTTTTGCTTATTTTGCTGTGGCGGAAGAATGCATTTGGACAGTCGATTAGATATTCATAGTGTTAGGCGTATCCGTTGTTTGACTTACGTTCACGAATATAGTTGTGTACATTCGATATTTTCCTATCAAAACGCACTGTTGATTTAAATCAACATCACTATCACCCTACTCCATGGTCTCGGTCACAATGGTCGCGCACGCATGTTTCGCCGCACGGTTTTCATTTCCATAGCAGTTTTGCGAACAAAATTCTAGCGTACAACCGCAAACGCAAACAACTGGAACAACATGTCACTGGCAAACGTTGCCACACGTGCCAACCGTTGGCGGTGGCGAACGCGAATAGCACAAATATTCAAATTTCATTAGCATGCCGCGCCACGAGCCGGGAACAAATTTGCCGAATTTGACGGAATGGAAAATAGAAAACAAATAAAAAAACGGTTTGGAAATAGCCGAGACCCACCGCCGGAATGACCAAACCGAAGCCGAAACCATGGCGGGTATCCATGCCCGGCACGTGGGTCAAGCTAACGAATAACTTTCCCGTGCACACTCAGCCGGTGGCGAATGCGCGAACGAAAACGGGGTGAACTTTAAAGCTGAATTTGGAAAATCTAATTTTCTATTCCACAGCAACCCCACGGGTCGGGTCGGGTCGGGTCGCGGCTCGGATGGTGGTTAGCAATTGTGCGCGACCTCGCAACAAAACGTCATGCAGGTGTTCGCCCGGTGCTGCAGAACGGAATGCCACCTGCACAAACATGGTGGCCAGCGCGACTGACCAGCGCGTCGCGGATTGTAAGCAAATATTTGATTAGGGTACAATTTATTTGTCCATAAATAATAAACTTCAGCGGCGGTGTTTCGCGGCGCGGACGATGTGGAAAGGGCGAAGGAAAGAATTGTCCGCGCTACTAACGAAGGTAATTTGATTGGGAGCTTAAAACAACGTCGAGATGTGTCGGGTTTTGTTGTTTTGGGTTTGTCAAAATCAGCGTTTTCTAGTTTCTATTGGTCCAAATTAAGGTCCGTAATGTGATAATGCTGCAAACAGAGGAATCGTTTATTAGAAAGATTACATTTTTTGTCTCTTTCGGGAAGAATATTGTTACTGAATTACTCAGCGCATTTATTTGCAATAAAACCATTCTTTTAATCTTTACCTAAACTCGGTTTCATATAATTCTTATACGTTGTAGAATTTTGCAATGATGTTCACCCTATCAGGACAATATTTCGAGACCAATGCTTCGCTTTATTCCGGCCGCGAAATAATTAAACAAATGCTCCAGTAACGAAGCACTTTCATTACACAACCCGTCACGATGAACTTTTGCCTTCCTTCACCGAGACGATTGTAATCATCTCGCGGTTACTAATGCGCGAGATCTAATGCAATAGTTGAACAAAACATTGCCCACCGCGAGGGACATAAATGGTTTTACCACAGCACCAGCACGGAACAAAGCAGAACAAAAAATATGTTATTCTGTATAGTTTGCACTTGAAATCATGTTGCTACGCTGCTGCCCTTACCACTCAACCCTATCACGCTCTCCCGCCTAGCCCGTGCAAACAAAGCAATTCGTTCGGCTTGATGATCCTTCCCTTCAGATGAGGATAAAATTCCACGAAACAGCGAAAGCTCACTTGGCCCGGGCGCGCTCTCGCGTCACAATCAAAAGTCTCCCGGTTTTCTTCAATTGGCCCAATGTTATGGTCTGGGCAAGCGCCACCGGAAGCACCGAGGGTTTTTGCGGCCGTGCAGGGGATGGTGTGGCCGGAGGAAAGTTGAGAAACTTTGGCAGCACCGCGTTCAACAACCACCGGGGGAGGATAATGATGGGATGGTGGAGAAATTTCTATGCGAAAGTTGTTGCCGAAGAAATGAAGAACGAGATGGCTCGGAAAAGATACTGTGTACAAAAGTTTGGTAAATAATTCCCAACAAATTGCTGAATAATAATTCAGAAAAAGATGTTTTACACCGACGCACCGCGCAAGTTGGAAGGATGGGTGTCGCCGGAAGAGCTTGCCGGGTGCCTGTGGCCAGGTTTTGCTGTAACGAGCGCACACCGAAACCGTGATCGTCGGAGTCGGATTCGGTCGGGTGGAAATTACACTGGTTGATGATTTTTCATTCACCATTGCGCTGAGTGTCCTTTCAAAGCCGTTTCACTAGTTGTTGCCTGCACGAAGAGCATTGTTGAGCATTGTTTGTGATCTAACGTTTGCACATACTTGTTTCGATTAGATTAGCTTCATTTATTGCATTGATATTGTATTGATTTTTATGTACTTCTTGATATTTAACAAGTTATCTTAATATTTAACAACCCAAAATATTCATAACGATACCATAACGCTGTTTTGAATAATAAAATCTATTGGTGAAAATAATCCTTTCACTTACTACAAGCAAATCGATCACATCCTCATTAATTTCCTCCTCCTGCAAAGCAATCAGCCGCATGGCATTGAACAAGTCAGCACTACGCTTCAGCAGTTGGCAAACAAAACCGGTACTTATTTTCGCAACCGTGCTTTGCACAAGCCCCAAATTAACACCATTACCAACCGGACCCAACGCCCTTAGACATCGATGAAAGAGATTCGCAATATTATTAATTTCGGTAACTTTCATCATTTAAATACCGCTTGAGGGGGGTCCCTTCGCCGTGTCAGGTACGAAAGAGGCCCTTAAGACCGATAATAATAAACAAAATCGAAGCACGGATCGTTAAATTTTCACACGAAAAGCACCACCTTCCTGGGCGCGTTCGAGATAAAACTAGTTCACTTCGGCAATACAACCCAACTTGCCCGAAATTTCCAATCCAGCAGTAATGATGAACAGGAAAGCGCGCGAGAGAAGGGCCTACCAAATCGGAAAATAATCGACAGCCAGGCTGCGAATGGCAATGCCGGCCCGGAAAAAAGGGTCCTTCACTTCGTTACGCCAGCCGGAAACGCAACGCCCGTGCACGGATGCTGACCGGGTGCGTTCAGGTGAAAAACGAAAGATAAATCATAAAACCCCCGTGAGTGAACGAGGAAGGTTTTCACGCAAAAGAAGATTCCCTTGCGAAAACACAGCCAATCGATTGGCGGTTTGGGTGAAAGCTTTTGGACGGAAAATACAGCGTACCTTTTTGTCGGGTTCGGTCGCTTTTTCCTAGGAGAAACCATCATTAGTAGCAGTGGTAGTATTGTTTCCTTCATTTGACTTATGATAAAAATAAATTGTTTAGCTTTCTTTTGAAGGAGGCAAACTTACAAAAATATGCTTTTCAAAGGCAAGCGGAAAAAGAGTAACAAAATGAGCAAGTTCACAATTCGAGTACCTACCTACCAGCCAGTTGAAATGGTTACGAATTTTATGCCCGAAAAACTCCAGAACCAGAAGTGAATGTGTGCAGCTCGGTCGAGCTAACAGATGCACACACTCGTTTAGTGCTCGCCGTTTTTCTTATTCATGCACAACGCATCAGTATCCACGAATGCAATGGGGCAATTTCATCTGCTCACTGGCCCGACGTTCGTCAACGTGGAGCTATGTTTACAGTAAACTCACTGACTCGTAGCCAGATTCCTTCCAGTTCAACGTCGTCGTCGCCGTCACCGTCGTGCATTCATATATTTGTTGAGAGTGTGCTTCTTGGAGCAACTCAGCGGTAACATCGTTGCGATTTCATGCAACGTTGCTGAACCGTTACGTGTAAACATTTTTCTCAAGTGTATACTGTTTTCCTTCTGTTTTTATGGTCTTTTTAGTCTCCACAAATCTTGTACTACGGCACAGAGTGAGTACAGATTGCTCAGGATCTTTAGTGTGTTATGATTAGAGAAATATTGCAAACTGATAGTTCACGTATCAAAGGACTTGAAAAAGTAGAGAATAATCCTTATAAAACTAGGAGAAAGTGGCAAACAATATTAGCGGAAATTTTTCCTTAAGCATTGCTTACATTTCATTTTTCTCTTTCCTTTATGTCTCAGATAACACGAGTATTACTCGTTTGAATGATAATAAAAAATGCATTAAACATAACCGAAAATTATCTGACCATCAATTCCCTAGCGCACACTTGTTGAAGTATGTAAATGCCCAAATAAAAAGAACTTTTTATGATTGTTTCACTCCTTTCCCAACTACCGGCCATGCCGTTTCTTTTATCCCCAGTCTTCATCGCCTCAAGTGCGCATGTAACAGCTTCTCATCCTTTAGGCTTTAAAATTCGTGGAAGAATAATAAGCTGTCCGATCGCTGAAGTGCAGCAACTCCCTGAACATGGCCATTCAATGTATGGCTTTCGATAGAAAATACCTCCTCAACACCGCACCTCGTCCATTGAGAAGGCATCTTCCTGAAAGAAGCACTGAAACACAGTCCCCGACAGTCATAAAAAGATAAAGCGAAAACACATCACCATCGCACCTTCACTCTGACTGTATGAGTGTGTGTGTGTGAAGCGAACCATTTGAATCTTAATAAAAATAACTACACTGGGGAGGATCTTCGAGAAGGCCTTGCGAGAAAACGACAAGAAAATACAAAAAAAGCATAACAACCTCCAAGGACAGTGGGCCAGTGTCTCGGAAGAAGCGCAACAACCGAGAGGTCCGACTTTGATCGAGTGTTGTCTACTTATGCTTTTGTCGAGTGTTGTTTATGCTGATTTGATGTGTGTATTCTTATGCTCCGTACGTACGCACGCACGCGAGTGACCGAACAATCGAAACGAGACGGGGCCCCACTTCTGAGGATGTGTTTCAGGCGCTGGACCGAGACACGAAGAAGGCGGCTGGCGGAAAGAAAACAACAAGGCAGAGAGGCAAAGAAACAAAAAAGATTTGTTTGAAAACAGGACCGTTGTGGACGGACATTGTGTGCATTCTTCTGACGCCATAGAGCGACCCCTTGAGAGGACAACCCGGCGTTGGTCCTGGGCGAGACAATGTAGCCAAAACCGTACCAAGCATCCGTCCAGCGCCCTATTGTGTCCAGAGTGCGTCCGGCGTGAGCATTCCGGCGCGTTCGCAGTAACTCTCACGCAAGACGACGAACCCGAACCCGGCCACCGGGGAAAGATGACGGTTGGATCTAATTTGAAATTTCCCACTTAAGAACGACTTTGGATGGTCGGAATTTTGGGAACGAGACGAACGGAACCGAAACCGATGGCCTTGCCATCGGCTGGGAAAATGCATTCCAAGCGAGGTGGATTGTGGTTTTTCTCGTTTTGCCTTTTCTTTAAATACATTTACATGTTAGGGAGCTTCAGCGGGACGAATGGGCCAAACGGCGTTATACTGTGTCTTGCTGTTCCGTTTCGGACGTTGTTTTCGAGCTTGACTGCGTTTTTTGTTTGGGATAGACGGTTTTGCTAAATACGTTCCTCGCGCTCCACCCGCGAGCCGGCGTTCGGCGGCGATGGTGAGGTGTTTCTTCGGTCCGAGTTCGAGTTATGCACTGAATTTATCACCTCGTGCCTGAACAGCCAAACAACAAAGGGCATTAAATTTCATGCGCACTTTTTCTGTGAGTGTGTGTGTACGTCGGGATGTCTTTTAGGGGCGTGTGGCATCGTCTAGAGCCCGGTGAACGCCGTATGAATAATAGACTTTCTGGTTGGAATCTTTTAGTCGCTTCACTTTTTTTGATGCTGTAGCCGAATGACTAATGAATGCACAAACTACCAACGACGTCCACCGGCGTTGATGTCTCGAGCGTGGTTCTAGCGCGAGTCGTGATAGGCGTTCTTTTCATGGCAAGAGGGGTTAAAATAGTATGAACAATCACCTAACTAATCAGATGTGTTTATTCATTTTTCATGCTAAATCACTTCACATCATCATTTTTGTTTATTAAGATATGTAAAGCAGGTGACGTTGTGGGTGGGTATGCGAAAGATCCATGAAGAATGCATGAACAATTAAATTTATATGCTTGATAGTCAACACAGAGCCATGCTTTTTGCTTGGAGAAGTCAAGTGGAGAGTTGGGGTGAATCAAACAGCAACGATAATAGATTACTATAAGTATTATTGAACATATAGAACAAATAAATATTGACATGTCTGGACTCATATTAAATTCTACTTCCCAAATCGAATAAACCAACATCCAAAACCAACAATGATTAATCCATGAAGCGACTGGAATTTACATCCTCTATTTTAATCAAATATTTTCCACGATTACGTGACACATTTCACAAAAGCTTTCCCTCACTGTCATGTGACGCATACTTCACGCTCGACTGATACAAAAAATTGTTTGAAATAGCGAGAAAATTCCTCTTAAAACATACCAGCACACACACACACACTGCACCACATCGGCAGTAGACACTAGCGAAATTATGTAATGCTGCATGAAACATTCATGAAATAGGGGAACAATTCAACACCGAATTTAATAACTACTACCGGCTGCAGGTGAGTATTGTTATAATTGAAGCACTTCCTTTCGGTTCTGTTTGCGTTAGGCCATGAGATTAATTTACCGGCCGACTTCATTAGTCAGCTGCGGACAAAACACCGACAGACTAGTGCTGGTGATTCATCAAAATTCCTTATTCTGTGTGACCAAACATCGTGGACAGGGCAAAAGGGCGCCAAAGATCAAAAATATTCCATCTACTGTACGCTCACCGGGTACTAAATTCCCTAGAGTACCGTAGCGCTAATACTCGGGAGATATTCGATGACGACGCCTAGAAACGCATCCCGGCTCGGTTTTTGGGAAAAACTCCTCTGACCTGCTCCTGCCTCTGTTTTCATGCTTCCATCCTGCTCCGGCCGATTTTTCCGCCAGCCTATCGTCGGTAAAGAAGCCGGTAGCCGGCTTCTTAAAGCCTCCTCGGAATAATAACCTGTAATTCCGGGTTGCCATGGCGTGTGCGTGTCCTTTGGAGACCCATTTCGGCCAGATGGCGTCGCGGCAGCATTGCCCTAAAAGAAGATTTAAAATACGCTACCACCGTCAGCAGATTCGCCGGGCCCGGGGAGGAAATGATGGCCGTCTAGTAATGCGCCTGGCAAGGACGAGGGACCGAAGGAAGATATTTTGAGTTCAAAAATAGGAACCGTCTTCGTCGGGCAGCTTTGTTTCGCAGAATGGGGGAAAAATCTTATTAAGTTTTTCGCTAGGATTGTAATAAACTTGGTTGTTGCGCATTTCGTACCGCGCCATTCAGGAGGGGTTGTTGTCGGTCGTTTGTAACTGAGCCGTCTAGGCATGGTGAAGTTTGGAAGGAAAAAGTTTCACCACCGAAGAATGCGAGCCCTTCTGCCACACCATTCCACGGGGCGGAAGAGGGAATAAACGAAAGCAATTCCTCAAATGTACCTTCGCGCAAATGCAAATGCTTCCCGCAGTTTATTTCCAACCGTGACAAACATTCCGCCATCCTGCAGCAAACGCTGATGGAGTCATTTGGTTCGGCAAATTATGCATTCACTTTTGCCGTTTCGTCCGGTAATTGATGCGAAGGTATGATCGGCGTAGATAGCGTTCGTGTTTTCGTGAACACAAGGAGCGTTGAAATTTATGTTATTATTCTTTTTGGCGATATAAAAATCGGCCATAATAATTTGAAGACCGTAACACAACAACAACAGATGACGCAAGCGTAAGGGGGTTGCTTTCCGAGAGGAACGGAAAACAACAAATGTTGAAAAAATGTTCTATTTTAGGGCATAACTTATAAGTTCTAATTGATAAAATTTTACAATTTTTTTCTAACACATGTAACTTACAAACTATTTTTTGTTTTTGTAGCGTAACAATCGTTTACTCTATTATTGTTATCCTGAAGTTTTTTTTTATCAACCCTTTTATGTGTATTCCATTTGTATACATTGTTACACATTTGGCATTATTTCGACTTTACAACCTTGTTTTGCACAAAATTTGAACCGAACAAACACGTTCGATGGTTTAAAAAAACGAGGTTGTTGCTGTTGGTTGTTGTTATTTTAATTAACAAACACAGCAAACGAAGCTCTTTTTGCTCAGCCATAATGTTACCCATTTAGCAGCTTTCTTCTAATGCGCTTTAACATTAACTGCAGCACTTAGCTTGTAACAAAAGGAACAAAAACCTCCTCAAAAATACTGCACCAAACAACCAAAAATAAAAAAAATCCCTGCATTTTCTACAAAGAAAACGCTAATGCAGCATAATGAGGAAAGCACAACACGGCAGCACAATCCGTTCCGTTCTACACCGCTGAAAACGATTTCCCTCGGTGGGTTTTACATGGCGCATGTGATGCCATACGATGCCGCATGGGAGAAACCATGACTGACGGTGGAGTTCCGATGCAGCGCGTTGCAAAACTCGCCGCTTCTGGCGCGACACGATTCACGGAACCGATTCGCGGCTCGGAAATAAAAGGGTTACACGAAAAAAAAAAAAAACAATCCCGCGGAGGTAAAAATAGCGAACGAATGAGCCAGAGTATTCCAAAACGGCATACAGAGAACGGCCAAAAAAAGAACGTACAACCGGGAAGAGAACACAAAGCAGATACAAATTAATGTTCGTTTTTGATGTCTTAATTATGAAGTTTCCCGGCTTAAGTGACTGACGGAACGGCAAGTCTGGCATGACTGGCCGAGAGCGTCGAAGTCACGGGCAGGGCCAAAAGGTCTCACTCGACCCGTCGTGTCCGTGGCAGTTTTGTGTGCCGGAATGTTTTATAATGGAGCGTTTTTCTGGTGCTAGTTTTGGCTAGAGACTTACACCTGCTGAGGCTGAGGCGCTTTTGTTTCATTTTCATTGCCGTGGAGCTTGATCAGAGCCGTTGGGATTGAAACAAAAAGAAAATTATTATTTACAATCAGTTAAGTACCGCTAAAATACATGTAATACTATTTAAACGCTGTGGAAACAATGAAAAAACGAAGAAATGCAATAAATGCTGAGCGCAGTGTGACAAAAAGGCCTCAAGCCTCTGCATCGGTAGAGCCGCCCAGTGCAGTGTGATGCACTTGCACCGTTTGGCGCACTTTTTTGCCCCTTTTCCAGCAACATAATTCCACCCCGAAGCACAACAAGTATGATGGTTTGGTTTAGAACAAACCATTCTTTCCCGCGTTCGGATGAAATTCGTTTACTTTGTACCACTGTTTTTTTTTCCTCTGCTTGTTCTTATGCTGCTGGTGCTGCTTTGGCCTAATGATGCTCCGGCAGCGTGATGCGCGCGGAAGTGCAATGAGTCGTGTCGAAGTCACCCGTCCCCCCGTCTGGAAAATCGAGTTGATGAATCGTTACGATTCGTGAAATGACGGTTTACGGATTCACAACTTTAGCGTGCCGCAATAACGACAACGACAACGACGACGATGACGATGCTGAGGTGGATCCTTGTTGTTCGCAGCAAGTTGTTAGCGATTCGAGGCGATCTTAACGATTCGGACAATTGTTTTACAGTTTTCATTTCGGGGGATTTCAAGCATCATTTAGCCCCGAGAACCGTGGACGAAGCCAAACTCATGACAACGTTTTAAGCAGCGGCTTACAGGTCGTGAAGGAGCAATTTTTATTTTTGGTTGAGCTGCTTACGGCACAAGTAGCACACTGAGCGTTCGTGATGCGCTCACTTGGTTGCAGTAAAACGTGCAGTGGAATGGCGACGTATGAAATGCACAGCGTTAGTGGAATATTTGAATTTGGGCCTTCATTTCTATAGAAGAATAACATTATACATTTTATATCCATTTTTCAAACCATGAGTAAACATAATACACGAATGACTTCATTTGATTCTCAAGTCTTTTAGACTACAATTCAATACTTAAGTTTGTTGAACAAATTTGAAACCCTTTCTAGAAAATAACCAAATAACAATTTCCTTCCAAAAAGCCTTATGACTCATTTCACAGCGCTAACAAGATGCTTCACCAGGTAGGTATCGTCAATTTCGGTGATTTAACGCTCGCCGGTGCCTGATTCATTTTCACCGGAAAAGGATTGGCCGCTTCAGGGACGAGCCAGGCATCATCATCGCATTGTCGGCGTAATGGAAGTCACACTCTAGTTTCCTCTTCTTTTTTTACCGCGCACCACCACCGCAGCACTCATAAACATTAATCCTCGTTCGGGGCCGATGCAGGCAAACATGTAATCAGGCAAATGGTCGTAAATATTCATAAGATGAGATTTCGCCTTCAGACTCGCCCCGATCACCCCACGGGAGATTACGTCGAAAGTTGATCCTTTCCAATCAACGCGTGGGGTGAGGAGGAGCGGACAGATACGCAGCCACATGTGCACGTCGCCACTATCTCGCACTTGCGGTGTCACCGTGCGGGAAGGTGTAATGTTGGGCTTACACGGGCGACCGTTCGAGTTCCAAATATCGCCGAAATGGATGCTTGCATCCCGAGCGTGGCTGTGGGCCCACGGACACGACCTGCAGGGCCGGCACAGGGCTCGGGAAGCAATTTAAAATGCAAATTTTTGCACCACACAACAATTAAGTGTGATTATTCACATTTAACTTAAAACGCTCTTTCGGTCTCGGCCGGCTGGCCAAAACCGACCTCAGTCGGAGGGGCGGTCTTGCGGTAGAGGTTTTTTTTCTCCTTCCTTCGTTTGTTTGAATTCCACAGGTTCGCAGGTTTGCGTACGTCGTACGTTCCGGTGTCATGGAGCGCGCGCGCGTACGCCGCAATGGCGCCCCATTGCAAGTGACAGTCGCGGCATAATGACAGCGCGGTGAGAAACGGTGATATCCCCGCCGTATGCATGTGGAGAGTAATTTTCTTGTCAGTAGAGCGCATAGTGGGCAAGACAAACGTGCGTTCGACCGATTGCTACTCTTGACGTCTCAATCGACGCCAGCCAACCAGCGAGCCACGGTAATGACGGTATTGAAGCGACGGATAAGCCTTCAAGCATCAATTATCGGTCCGGATCGATTGTGTTGGTGAGATGTTCAATAACCAACGGCAAAGGGAAGCTCGGATGCGCGGAGCGTGCGTGTAACAAAGTGGAGATTGGTGCGAAGCAACCCAAAATTTTGCGTCTTCATGTGAGTTCCTGTTCGAAAAGATGACAGTTGGTGAGCTTCATACAACGATGTCGACGTTATTATCGTAGGTGGATTCTTTGACATGTGCTATTACTCACCTCTTAACGTAGGCTGTATTCACAATCCATAATAAGACAATGAATTAGGTGGTGGTGTAAGAGATGATTTCGCGCCAAAAAAATTGTTTGAGACTGCCTGAAACGAAAATGTTTGTAATTTGAGTTGTAATTTAAATGTTGCTATTTTACTTTCGATAAAAATGTTGATAAAAATATATTACTCGAAAATAAAAAAAAATTACAAAAATAGTCTACAAACTTTAATCCCATCAATAAAAACAGTTCCCCTCTGCCAGATTAAGGTATCCAAAATTGAGTTAAATTTTATAGAATTCCTTACCAAACAGTTTGTGCCCGATCATTATCATACAGCAGTGCCTTATAAGCAAACCGACCTCTTACTCCTCCATCCATGTTGCGCTGAAAAGTAATGACGGAGCGTGCCACAAGCGAAAAAAAGAAAGAAACAGCATCACGAACCGCGCTACCGTAACCCAGACGTGCGTGATTTGTGTATGAATGGCCAAGCACTTTTGCCTCGCCCGCTCCGTGCTACAATGGAGCCGGTGCGTACCGCGGTAGCAGCAGCCGGATGTCCTGCGACACGAGCATGGGTGTCGGTATTTGAATAATAAAAGATAATCATCGGCGATTAGTGGATCGCACTCGCATACGAAATTATGCGCTGTGTCCATTGCGCGCGAATTCTACCCCACCGTCGACGCGGTCCGTGTTGAAGGGTTCTTGTAAAAG
Organism: Anopheles farauti; assembly: GCA_000473445.2. NCBI lineage: Eukaryota > Metazoa > Arthropoda > Insecta > Diptera > Culicidae > Anopheles > Anopheles farauti. The sequence goes on from KI915048.1 coordinate 204,256, forward strand.
TGATTAAAACGAGAGTGGTGGTACATTTTTCGGCTAGCCCCGGGGACGGTGGGATTCGAAAAATCCGTGCCGAGCGGCGGCTTAGGTACAGCCCGAACGACCCCCACCCATGTTCGGGTGCCTCCAGCGCGGGCTTAACAGGGCTCAGTCGGTCGTGGATTCGCTGGAACCGGCGTGCCTTCGGTGTGCAGGCAAATTATGGAGAAGGCAGGACACTCCACACCAGACAGACCGCAGCGGGGAGCGGAACGGTGCGGTGCGCAATGAGTCTCCCATTGAATAGACGGTATTTATGCTGCCGACGAGCGCCTTCAATGTGTACACTTTCGAAATGATCCGATTAATGTTGATAGGATTTCCAGCCCGACAAGGCGTCGGCGTGAGGGTTTACTGCGTGGACATGTTCCGTTTCAAGTTTAGTAGAGCAGTGTAGAAGTTTTTTTTGTAAATCAAACACACTGGCCCTTTGTTCTATTGGATAAGCTGCAGTCTATCCTATCTATTGGATATACCCGCGTCTCGCATTTTATTGGGGTTTATTGTTTCAAATATTTTGGGAGTGGGTTCATTGAAGCTTCGGTTTTTATTCTACACGCTCAAAATGACTTCCTGAGTAATTTACGGACACGGTTATCAATTGCGTTCCGAGACATAAAAATGTTATGTTTGGTCCTCCTAACCGGTTCAATTGCTTGCTTAAAAATTAAAGTAAAATATTTCTTAACTCGAAGAGCCCGCGGAGGAAAAATCAAACGAGCGCAATAAAACTATTACCAACCGTAACGACCGCAACGATGGTTGCGCCATAAACTGTAGCCTGACCGACGCTAATCAAGCACCCTTTTAGCCTCGTCACGGATCAATTACATTTTTATCGACTTCATTTCGCTCGCTAGCCCTCCGAACGCGCTCGTCTCTAATGAGCTGAAACTGCACTGGATCATAAAAATCAAATATTACTCAAACAAGCTTTGACCGCTTCGATCCGATCGAGTAATCGATTTCAGCTGTTGATACTTGTGCCCGCTGCGCCATGAAGGTGCCGCGCCAAACCGTCCGGTTTGGAAGATTGAATGGTTCTATTTGTAGCTTCGCTGAAGATGATACCGCCAAGTACACCGAAATTGGGGCTGAGAGGTTCAGAGAGTACGAGTTTTCGTGCGAGCAGGACGGCTTCGTTCGTCCGCGGTTCGTCCGCGGCGAAAAACTGTGAGACGTTCGATTTTTTAATGCTTCCATCAAGCTTTTTATTTGCTCATCAATCTTAATTCACTCCCACCTAATCGATGGACCGTCGGTTGCCGTACGTCACACCGAGCCGGCGCTGCCGGTTCACGTTTCCATTTTACGCGAACGCTATGAAAATGCATTATCTATGTTTTTGCCTTCGCTCTAATTTTTATGTGATCTGCACGGCACTTACACGGTGACGCTTCGCCGTACGCTGAACGGAATGGTTCGTGCTCAGATGGATGCTTTCCCAGGGCACGTCTAGGAAAGGGCAACGCTGAAGTTTGCTCGCGTTCCATGCGCGCCCTTCGGGAAAAGTAGAAAGTACTGACTGCTGCCAGCAGGGGGAGGACAGAAAGTGTGAGTTTTAGGACACTTGTTTTCCATTTGATTAACTTCGAAACCATCGTGATTCTCGGGAAAGAGCGGAAGGGAGAAGGGTGGTTCGCAACGGGAGTTTGACGAATCCTAAACACAGGGAATCCTCTTTCTGCTCGATAATGTGTTTCGATGTTTAGAAGGATGTCGGTCAAAAAGGACCGTCCATTTGGGATGTTTAGTACTTGCGGCCCCTATTTAGGATCGAGCAGAATCTTAAAACCCTCCAGCTTAACAATACACCCCACAGGCAATGCTCGTTACGCTCTCATGACGAACACTCAAGCTAAGAACAGTACCGTCCAATCGTCTAGTTTGACCTTAGATTTAATGTTTTATTCGCAATAAAACACCAGAAAACTTGAAAACTTGCAATGAGCAAAAGCAATGATTTCAGTTTCATTGGAGAAATGTATAATTATGTATAAAGAAACAATTAATCGTCATTTTCTGCTATCTTTATAATAATTGACATCCAAAAATTTAAAAAAATATTTAATTACAATAAAATGTTTGAAAATATAAAACAATTGATTTAAAATCCCATTCCTTTTTATCATAATTGCTCTTAGTTGAAATTTAACTTTATATATAGAGAATAGTGTTTGCTATGAGATCAACAAAATGTTTCCAGTATAAAATAATTCATTTAACTAACACGAAATAGTTAAATAATTCTACATTCCGCAACCTTCACCCTTCGAATAGCCATCCTAAGATTTCGTTGTCAAAATGATAGATGTAGAGTCGAACGAACAACTTAACACCACACTGCTACACCTTCCGCCATCATTAAAGGGTCGCGCGACGGTCCCGGGAGTCCCGTTCGTCCCGGGCGTCAGGCTTCGTCGGCCAAATCGTGCAACGAGATTTGAGAGAAGAAACATAAAAAAAAACAACACTCAAGCGCAGCTGAATAGAGATCAATTTTCTCCACCCCACGCGTATCCTCCCCCGCGCTCGGCGCTTTGTCGTTTTATCATTGTTCACGTTCACAGAATTTTGACAGTTGATCTTTTGCCGAAAATAACTAGGCATGTGATCATCATTCGTCATAGGACCCGAACCCGGGCCGGAATGCGCTGACGTGCGCTTCGCACCCCAATCGCGAACGAATTTCGGCACGGGCTTCCATTTTCCCCTCACCCTCAGGCGAGCCCCGGCGTGCTCGACGCGAGAAAAACAAACGCCTAGAGGTGGCTGGTGAAAAGCAAAAGGAAGAAAACTACACAATCGAACTAACAACAAACCTTTGGCACAGAGGGATGTTTTTTTTCCCTCTCCACGCGCTGGCCGGTCAGCGATCGATAATGTCTAGGTTTTGTGCCAACACTGCCCTAGCCCTGGGTAGAAGGAAACCCCCGGCCCAAAAGGTTCTACCAAAAATGGACCCGGTTTGATCACCGAAGGCACCGAATTGTTCAGAGGGCTTAGGAGGTTAAGTTTCCTATACTTTTTTTCTCTATTCCACCGACTGGTCTGCCTGGATGATGAAAAATGGTAATGATTGCCTTCCCCTCGGCGTCATTAATCTTATTCTCATTCGAACTGTAATAATGGAGTGAAAAATGTCTTTATTAAGCTATCGACTGTTGCTCATTGCGTGGTGTGTGGAGATCGCGTGGAAATAAATGCACAATGGAGTGCTAGAAAGAAGATAAAAAAAAACATCGTCCCAGACAAAAATATTGATCAATTTTCGAACAGCCAGCCGGACGCGCACACGTGTGCTTGCCAAGTACGGAGGCCGCAGCTGAAATAGAACTACGAATTAGGCATTTGCTCGTTAGAGCCGTGTCCATCGGTTCGGAAATTCACCAGGAGGTGTCTTAAATAACTGCCACGCGTTGGAGTGTGATGGTGTATTGCGTGATTCTGCGAACTGTATTGAGTGGAAGCTTTAATATGGAAACAACAAGTTACATTCCCATGGTTCGATGCTCCGAGCACACCTTTGCGTGCGCCAAATTCGTATTCTACACTAATCTGACCGTGAAACTACAAGCACCATAAATCGCTGTCTCGCTTCCACCGCATTAACTTTCTACCGCCAACTAGAGCCGCTGTGTCTGCGTTTCGCACAAGATGCGCCCTTTTCTCGTGCACTCCGAGAAGCGAGTCAATCGGCGAAGATAAATTCAAGTTTACAACCCTATCTTATCGCATCAATTAAATTTTATCGCCCATTTTCATCGAAACCGCAACCTTTCCACAAGTTCTTGGCGCGCGTTTAAATGACTCACCCGTTCGCGAAGCGAGTATCGAGCGATCACGTACCAACCCGCATCCACCCCAAACGTTCCGTTGATGGATTATCTGGCGAGTCGCGCAAATGGCCGTGCAGTAGTGGTAGGTAGTAGATCCGTGTTGGTTGCGGGTGGTGTCATAAAATTTGCGTTCGCCTGCAGCTAAACATCGTTGGGGTAACGAAAACCCCACCTCCACCAAGACAGGTTCAATACAGCAATAAAAAACTGGTCGGTGACTTGCTCAATTGTCAATGCAGAATCGGTCACCGGAGACCAGTTTAGATCGCTGGTCGGTACTGAGCAGCAGCTTGCTGACGAAGTCATTAACTTTAATAGATCTTGCTAATGCTAATATATACCGCACTTGCAGAATCAGTCGTGTAATTGTATGTGGACAGGTTTGTTTGCTTGATCGTTATTGTTGTAGCGCAATTGCTTTAAGACTTCTACTTCGAAACGATTGTTCAACATGCGTACAGGTCCTTAAATCTCGACATAGGCATGAATAAGGGAAGTTGGATTGGTACACGGCTTTGATGGATTATTCTAGGCGGCCAAGATAAATTTCTCTAAAAGTCGGACATGTTCGACGATCCTCAGACTAACGCAAATCATCCTTAATCCGTTCTCTCTAACCCTATTTGCCATGATAGCACACATGATTAAGCCTCCCGATTGTGTTTTGATATCCATCGATATTAAATTCGAAACCGAACATGTTTCCCATTGTTTGCAGATTATCATGAAAGCAAAGCGAAACAAGAGAGAACTCCAAAAAAGAGCAACGTAACGCTCAATATGCTCAATAAATATCGCTTCCTGCCGCGTGCTATCATCAATCAACAATCTAATTACAATGTCTAACGTGGACGATCTGGTCGGGGAGCCCATATGTTGCCGAACGTCCAGCAGCTGCCGCCTCCACCGTGTGCCAGCCGGGCCAGCCCAGCTGGACAAAGTCAATCACCACCCGAATCCGATATCTCACCGGGCTCATCCTGGCATGAAGTTGCAACATTGTGAGCCGAAGCAGAAAGGGTTGGCCCACGCGGTGTGGAGGCTTTCTCTCCGTCTTTCGCTAATGCATTGCGTCCTGTGGTGCCCGAAAACCCAATTTCGGTCGCACAAGGGTTTAGGAGCCGTTTGATCCAGATATATCACGAAATGATGTGGTTCGTTTCGGGTCGAGGAAAAGATCCAATCGGGGGTCGTCTAGAACGGCGTTGAAAGACGCGGTACAGCGTGAGTCGGCGTGGCTCGCGTTGCTTCGTGCTGATGGTGTTGATAGAAGTGATTACAAAAATAGATCCCTTCGTTCGGTACCGTGCGCTCCAGTAGAGTGCACACAAAAACCATGTGGGTGGTAGCATGGCAGTCCGCCGTATGTGGCACATTATGCTGGCTGGCTGATCGATTCCAGCCGATCGCGACATGCCCTTGTGATCGACGATCGGTGCAGCAGTTTGACGAGTGTTCGGTGTCCTGGTGACATAGAGTGTGTGTGTGTTTTTTTTTTTCGACTACATCGGCCCACACCGCACGTCATAGCTCAAACACTTGAGTCTATGCACAATCTCGTCGGCGTCGTTGTTGTCGTCGCCGGTCACGTTAGTGTACCGAGCAGGTCGTGGCGTGGGTGAGAACGATGACATTTCCGTGCCGATATCCTGACATTCCAGCATCCATAACATGGGCTTTTGTCGGACGGTCTGCAGCAATTTGCGCTGTCCACGACGTCGACGAAGATAGAGGGCTCAATCCACTTCACCCGTTCGACGGTCTTGTACCGATCGCGACGATCGCTATCTTCACGCAGCCAGGCCGCGGCAAGCTCAAGGATGGCGGGCCCGCTAACTTGAAGTGCAGCGCACGCTCTCGGCAAACGCTTGATCGCACGATCGTTTTCCCGCACGCTACGACACTGCCGATCCCGTCAAAAGCTTAATAATCGTCTGTTGTGATGAGAAACGATTATCGGCCATTGAAAAAGTCACACCGTTTGACGTCGCCGGGCACGGAAGAATGAGCTGAAGAGGAAGAGCGCATGATGGGGCCGCACTTTTGCAGTAAGATTATGATTATGATGTTATGAAGGCAGGCGAAGGTGGCCGCTCGTCGAGGATCATCTCATGCGGTTTCATTGTGAACGAACTCGCGCTTCCCTCCTTTTCAGATGAGAGCCCGAGAGGCGATGAACGAAAGAAAGCAGGCCCGTGAAGTGAGAGCAAAAAAAACCCTTGTACATGAAGATGAATAGGTGATTAGAATCGTTTCTTTTCGTGCTGCTAGCTGCATTGCAAATTTGTATCAAAATCAAATTAAAAGCACAAAACCCCACCGCCCCCGGCAGGCAAGATGAATGATCCAACGGTCAGTCGATCAACGCTTCGGCACGAATCCCTCGGAACCCGTGGCGGTTGGGAAGCGTCGTTGGAGACGGTTATAAAACTATTCGTGGAATGGAAAACTACACCGGGGCTGATTAGTCAATTTATTGCACCCAATAGCTTCTCCGGCTCGACACGGTGTTCCGCGCGATTGTGGACAATAAAGTGCAAATCATATTAACATATTTTGTTGTCCCCCATGTCTGCGCTCTGCCCGGTGTCTCGGCCGTGGCAACTTTTGATTTATGGTACGCACGGGCAGAAACGACCCCGCAGACGGGCGAAGTCACATGAACGACGTCGCCAGCAGTGGCCACTCTAGAGACCATGTGTTTCGGCAGTCTCGCTTGGCCAGCCGTGATTGCCTATGCACATTCCATCACATACGAGCGCGTGTTTTGGAGCGCACAGTTCGAAGTTGTCGTTTCAGCTCGTAGCAGGCATTCCACGATCGATGTTAGATGTTTGTCGTTGCGGGAGAGTTGATTTTTTGTTCGCTTGCCTCACACAATTCTAGGACACCCGCTGTGGAACCGTGGAAACTCTAACCTCTTGCACGGACTGCTCATTTGCAAAGTCATCGAAATCGATTCCGTTTTCGATCTCGTAATGAGTAATGACAACACAGCCCCGTTCAAAGATTGAGCGCCTGTGGAGGAGGAAAGATGCGTTGATGATAAGAAAAAAAGAATTATGCGGTTAATTTCAACATGATTGAGCTATCAATTAAACATAATATCTAAAGCCTGATCGTTATTGCTTTTAAAACATCAAGGAAACTATTTCAGCCAAAACAAAGTAGGCGATCGAAGCAAAATAAATTTAAATATACAGCAACATTTTTTTTCGATCGATTCAGGAAACATTACGAAGCTATCGGTAACCAAAATGACCGGCACTTAAAAAATACCACCATTATTATGAATTCCAGAGCCTGTGATTTAATGTTCTGACCTGCAGCGGCCAATGTTTGTTGCGAATGTGCCTGTATCAGAACCGGGAGAGGTTGTTTTTATCCTGGTTCCTTTTACCCTCCCCCTTGCAGGGCGCATTTGCACCGTCGGCGGACATCACTCGCAAATGGAGTGGATGCGACGACCCCGAGTGAACATTTCGCATGCTCCTCATCATATCGCTGATTTATTAATAGGCATAAATATTTTAAATACAGTAAATCATCCGATAGCCTCCAGTGTAGTGTGTCGAGTCTCGTTGGTCGATTTTAAAATAATATATACAATTTCATATACCCATACCGGGCCGAGGGAGAGCGCCCATTCCCGTGTGCGTTTGGTGATTTTTTATAGATTTTTTTTATATTCTCTTGATTTCGCTCGATGTTTCACTCCATATCCATTTTCGCCTATCGACCTCGAGCGAGCTGTGTGCTAGCACGTAACCAGATAATATGCTGTTCTCGTTTTAATGAATTATTTTCGCCCCTTTTTTGCAGCTCAACCTGCCGTGCTGCAGAGGGAGTGGAGTTTGTCACATTTTCGTCAATACGTTCGTTTGCATTGAAAATTTGATTCCATTAAAATTGAGCGAGCCTGAAACATTCCTGAGAGTAGGTGATTGTTAAGTATATCAGAAGAAAACCAAACAAAAAAGAGAAAAAATCGAAAGCGACACAAATTTCATCAAGGATTATCTTATAACGAGTAGCGATTTTAAATGAATAACATATTCACGTTTCCACGGGAAAAGAAGCTTTGCCGAGCGCACGTGACGTGGAGTTCGTACTTCATTAAACCATTTGCATGTATTGGAATTGGTTCTGTCACTAATGAATAAATCGCTCCACGTTGGTGTTTCTGTTAGCGCCAAATTACTCTGCTTGAAAAAAAAAAACGAACACAAAACTCCCTGCACATCGAAACAGATATGACGAGCTTGTAAAACAACAGCCAAACCTTCGATGGCGCGTAGAAGCGGAACAATATAATGGTCAGAAATAAAATTTGCATTTTCAAATGAATAAATATTTTAGTTGCGCCGGTAAAAAATTCATTGCACTTCTTGTTGACAGACAAACACATGCGCGGGTCATCCACACCATTGCCATCGGCATTTGGCCCGAGCCGAAATGAAGTGAAGTGTTGAAATCGAACAAAATTACACATATAAACGAACCAAAATGCATTCCATCAGGGTTCAATCGGTGGTACGGTGAAATCATGAAATAAATTGATTGATTGTGTTGATGAATTTAATGAGAGACAGAGGTCCATCATTGTCGCCGGCGTACGCTGATGGTGTGAAGCGGAAATGTTATTCATTGAATTTAAGTATTCATCAATCATAGGTTTCAACAAGGTTGAAAAGGAGCATAAATAAATTACGCATTATTTTTCATGACCTGGTAAGGAGACCAAAATAAAATTAAATTCACTAAAAAATCATAATTTCTATTATCCGTTTCAATCATGCTTGACTGTTGTTTTTAAGACATCTTAATCTCAACCACTTGATCGATCACACAACCTTACACGAAACCCTTATCGTTCGGTTGATTTAAAACCCTTCTCAAAAAACCCGTGAAATGTGAGAAACATTACCAGACATTTCTTGAATATTTCTTCGACAAAAACAACCAATGGAACCGTTCCTGACGAATAACGAAAACCATAATAAAAATAATCATAAAAGATAACGTGGCGCCCCGCCAGGCGGCCTCGCGTGATCGGTTATGAATGATGAATTATTGATCAATTATGCTCCGCTAATTGATGTGCGTGGAATGTAGTGTGTTCTGCTGTTTCGAGGGTTGCTTGCCGAAGGATCTTAGCTCCAGAATGGATCATACGTGGAGGGACGGGTATTCTAAGCACATCGCCGGTCGGGCATTGTTTACATTCTTCTAAACGTTTGTTTCCCGCCTTAGACAAACGAATGAAACAGAACAGATTTCGATCGGTTAGCACGACCAACACGACGAACCCGAAAAAAGGCACACCAAAACCAATATCGCCTTCAACCTCACCGTCCACCATATTGAGCTATCAGAACGAGACCGAGCCCGAAAAGGCGCCGATATTAAGCTATTTTAATTTTCAGCCTTTCCATTTGACGAGCGTCGATTTAACGCTGATGGATGCCATCAGCACGCCATCGACGACCGAAACAGGTAGGCCTCCGTTCGTGGCGGCATCTTCACAGCTACACGACGGCAAAAGCGGGCAGCTCAGATTGATAGATTTTAGAAATCGCTGCCGCCACCGCCGCCGCCCGTTCGATCGGCAAAGCGGCCTATCGCACGCGCGCGCTTATTAAAATGATTCCGGAACATCGTAAATACCGGATTAGTGAATGTTAATTCACTGTGAACGTTAAAGAAACGCCGCACGAGTGAAAATAAAAACCCATCCGGTTCGAACGAAAACCGTTTCTCGCAACGCGTCCAGGATTCCATTCCATTGCGCACCGGTGACGGTGGACGAGTGGAAGAAATATGTATTTGCTGCGATATATTTTTCCCCTCGAACAACTCAAGACCCCAATCGGACCCTAAAACATGTGATTGGAACTAATTTTTTAGCGGATTCATTAATTAATGGCACACATAGCCGTAGCGATGGCGATGCGTTTCTGTTTTATGTGGTATGCGTGGCGCGCTGTTTGGCTCTCGGTGGGGACGCCATTTGCATGTTTATCGTGACATATTAAATGAAACTTTGTCCTCCGCCTCACTCTGTATGGACCGGGATGGGTTGAAGAAGAATATAAATTTGGGCAAGTTTATTATAATGACGCTGGCATCGCTTTATTTTAATAGCTCGCATAGACCGAGCGGGTGGGGGATGCGAAACAGATTTTCTTACCGCGAGTGTATTGATGGGTTTCGGCTGGAATTGATTTTTCCAAGACCCCAATCGCTCCCTTCCGTTAGAGTTTTAATGTGCTTTAAGCCGATGCGGTGGTTGACCGGTGGTTAGTGTTTTGTTGGGGATTTGTTTTATCGATGTGTTGAGTCACCGACACGGGGTGAGATCTGTATGCATTTTGTTAATCACCAAAGATTTGTAGTTTTCCTAACATTTTTTCAATCATCACCTTGGTCTTCTTTATGCTATTTTTTATAGGTCTATAAAAATAAAAAATCCAGCTTATTTTTTTACGAGAGATGTTCGGTCAGTAAATATATAGCTTTTCTATACCTTTACTATGAGAATATTGATTAATATAAAGGAAACAGTGTATACAATATAAACATATAGAATATATAATACATATTTTGATATACTGCTAGTATTGTTTAACGCGATAAAAACTAAACACGAGGAATGTTTCTGCTTACAATGCAATTTAAACCTCAATTCAATCTATCACAAAATGCAAAAAAAACCCTATCGAACATTGTTGCCACAATCATGAAAAACAACACGCAAAGCAACACAAAATTAGCCACCGTACTAATACTTTCGCCTCGATAAATGATTAATGTGCCCAGCGCGCTGCGAAAATACGAATGTAAGGCTAAACGTTAAAACTGCCCCCATTGCGCAACCGTCGGCCGTTACAGCTCCATTAAAGAGTTCAGGTGTCAAATTAGATCAGTGCAAAATTATTTCAATTATGCCTACCCAAATCTGCACCCTCGACAGTCCGCGGTGTCATGCACCGTGCATAGTGGTGGTGCATATCGCCTCCCGTGGAAGCATAATGCAATCGCACCGCTCACGATCGATACTGATCAACCACTATTTTTCTCCCTCTCTTTCTCTCTTCGGTACCCTTTCCCCCTTTTCATGTGCCCCCTATTGATCGAGCAACGACTTAAACCCCGCCTCGACCGATCACAGCTCAATTGAGACATTAATATGTGAATGGTTAATAGAGTGCTCGATGGCCAACACGGGCAGAACTATTTTGCCCATGAGTCGCTCCCCCAGCTACGGGGCGCTTTTCTTGCTCAATTTTATTAATGCCTTCGCGCATGTTTACGATCACGAACTCCCTCTCCCCCCGACCACCCGCCATCCAACGATCATCGTGTGCGCAAGTGTCGAAGGAGGTGAGGACCGCCTTCACTAGCACAGCCTTCGTTGGCGTGTTTTATTTTTCTCCCCAGCCGTCAGATCAGAAATAAGCAACGAACGAGCCAAAACGGAGACCCGAGCAAGCAGCGATGCGGGAGCGCTTTTCCAACTGGGCGCGTGATGCAGGCACGGCAAGCTCGTGCAGTGCGGAAACCATGGGAAACGTATTAATCTATCTGGATATGTGTAAATGCATAATATCTTTTATTACACGTGCATGCATGCATGCATACCGTGCGCGGGATGCATTCGGCATTGCATCGTTCGTTTGCGAGCGTGCGGGTTTCTCACCATAAGATAAGAGGCAGCCCTAGATAGAGCCTATCGATTTTTATACACTTTTTCGATTGACTTTTCTCTGTGTGTGAAAGGTTTTTTTATTAAGAAAAACTCGTGTTTGGTGGGGAGACTAGCAACCGGGTAGGCTGAGAAGCGGAGGTTCAAATCGTTGCTACAATTTAATCTCCATAAGTGCATCGAAGTTTCCGCCAGTATGCAAAGCACCTTAGAGAGCACATGACGGTCTAAATTTGGGTGCATCTGAAAACACTTTGATGCATTCTTGGTTCGATACAGATTCGATTTGAATATAGATAACAAATAATACAAAAATACAAAAATGTTAGCCTAAAAAACCCTGTTATGGTATTCACAATCATCGAGTCGAGTAACTTACAAAATCGTTTTCTAAAAGTTGACCATTCCGGAAAAGCGTACGATCTCACTGTACCATCATTCAACACCTCTGCCATCACCGATACCATCGCCCGTTTAAACAGCTGGCAGCTCACTTTGAATTGCAAATTGCATGCATGTTTGGATTGCGCCTCGCCGTCGAGCTACCACAACCCGCGCGACAGGGAAAACGGGAAGGTAGAAGCCAATCGGAGGCAATCAGCTCGAAATGTGCAACCATTGCAGCATTCTCAGATTTTCGAACGTCGGTCGCCACGGGGAGATGCAACGGACCAAGGACGACTTCTCGAAAAACGAACACATTTTAACTCCTTTCGGTGGAACCTGCTTCAGAGCGGATGAATAGAGCTGCAATTTCTTAACTTTATTTTGTAGACAAAACTTCGCAATCAGTCCACCACCGGCCAGGGATGCAATTATTTAAATGCTGTAATGCTTCGAATAGCTTCCAAAAACAACGCATCGTTCCAAAACCTGCGCTCTCGGTGCGAAAGCGAGCTTGATCGGTTTCACTCCAGCGACTGAAGCGCGTGTGCAAAAAACTGAAGGAAAAAAATGGAAATCGAGCACTATCGCTCGTACGGAAAGTGCGTTTTCGTGTTTGCTGGCTGCGGAAACAGACAGGGCCAGTGTTTTGCCGGATGGTGCTAGGCTCCACCCGATATCACCTCAGCTTCGTGTAAATGGATTCATACGCTTCGGGTGTCTCAGCCGGAGTCCGCCTCGAATAGCCTATCTGCGAAGAAGCGCTATATTCTGGTCAATTTGTTTGTTTTGCTTATCGCTCGGCACTGCTGGAATTTGTTTACGGCTCGAGATTAACGAAAACGGTTTAAACAGTCGGCCATTAATTCCAGTGTCGAATCGGTGGATGCCTGGATAGGTGGCACATTTTTGAAAGCTGTTTTACAAAGGCTAATTTAAAGGCGCGTGATTCATCAGTTGCGCACACAGCACAACGAATAGGAAGATAATTAAATTCAGGGTACAAATTCTGATCACTCTTAGCGAACACAGTAAAAATATCGCCTTAAAAGTATAAGCTTTAAAAAATTTTATCCACAAAAAAAATCATAAAACAATTTAATTAACCCATAGCAAACCACTCTAAAACTAAAAGTTCCTTCGAAAAAAGAATGACATTCAATTCATCATACACTGAAAGTGGAAAAGTTTTCTGCATATCTACTAAAATTATGTAAAACAAGTCTGATGAAAGTGCACGATAAAAGAGTCAAAACGAGAAGAGCCACTAACAAATGTCGTCACACGAAACCCTACAAGCGCCTTTAAACTCAATCTCTCACGCGTGACACAATGCTGCTCCTTTGACCAACTTGCCCCAGAATGACATACCATTATCAAATGGATTATGCGCGCACTTTGCAACGTGACAAAATATGCAACACCGACCCATTTCTGCCCTTGTTTTCAACACTGCCAATGCGGGAAACCATGGACGTAAAGGGATGGGATCTCTTGTGAAGAACTTTTTTTCACAAAAAAAAACGCTCCAATCTGCACTCGGGGGTAATCTTGGCCCTAAAATAGAACGGCAAGAGCCGGAGCCTTTTCCAAATCAGGCTCAACTCGCTGCAAATGTTGAGCCACACCGACCCCGATATGTGTGCATGCAGAACGAACCCATTCTAGGGGCACACAGCATCGTTTGCCAGCGAATGGCAAAATGGGAAATGGTCAGGCGAAATGAATAAAATAGAAACATAAATTTTAAAGCACACGTTCTACCCGTGTTCCACGCGTTCGTTCCCAGTCCTGCCCTGCGCCCGCGTTCCCGTCCCTGTCGCAGCATATCTCCCGGTTGCATAAATTGTTTTTAAGCGCAAAACCACAAGACGAAACATTCTCCGGCAAGGCATTCCCCTTTACGGGATGCTCTACCCCCCCCCCCCCCCCCCTTCTTCGGTTGCGTCCCTTGCCACCATCACTTCCTGTCTACGGAGACGAAGGAAGGGAAAAAGTGCATCCTTTATTGTACAAAACCAACCGAATGTGTTACATTCCGTGTTTGGTCGGTTCCCCGTGCGACAAATACACACTTTGTTATCACTAAACATATTTTATTGCCTTCGGCGATTGCGGCGAGGCTTCTCGCAAAATTTTTCGTCCACCACCACAGACCCGTCTCTCCCGCTCCAGCGATCCCGTGCTCGTCCTCGGGCCGTGTGTCACACGTGTGTGCGTCGACCATCAACGACCAGCTCCCGGCCCCGATAATTTATGCGTTTAATCGGACGAGCCCCATTCGAGCCCCATTTGTGGCATCGTCGCATTACCCGCGCTGCTGCTGCACATAACCAACCCGAATGGTAAAATGCATTCAGGCGTACCTAACGGGAGTCCCTCGCCATATTCTATTGTCTTGTCAAACTTCGGGCGTGCGATTTGCGTACCGAAAGCGATTATTTTTAATCATGTCCAGCAATCTGCCCGTGCCTAGTAGTGGCTGGTAAGGGACCGGGCCCTGTCCCGGGATGCTGTAACGTCCCGGATATGGGGTGGCTGCTGGGTACGGAGCCATGTTTGGATGTCGTCAAACAACCACTTACTAGCACTCGCGAGCATTTGCTGTTGTCGTTTGCCGTTGATTTAAGGGTAGCGGGGAGGAAGAAGCAATGTGAATGAAATAACGAAATCAATTTGCTATTTGTTTGTTCGCTAGGTGATGTTTGCATGGCCGTGAGGAAAACTGTGCTTTAAGAAAATTTGATGAAAAATTATTAATCAGAAATAATCAATTTATACCCATTTGTTTAGAACCTTCAAAAATGTCTCGCTCAATTGATTATTTTTAAACATTTTTAAACTAGTCTTTAAACCGATAGAGAACAAGATATTTGTGATGGAATAATGTTTTATATTGAAAACATTTGCGTTTCATAATAATATGAGATATTTTGCTCATTTATGTTTCAAGTATGAAATATCAATCCTACGGTTCTACCTACAAGAAATAGGAAAATGAGTTATTTGCCAACTCTCCCCCAACACCATCAAGCTATGACGAAAACGGCATTATTTGCTCCTAACCACATCCCACGCGCAACATTGCAGCGAACTCGAAACGATTGTCTATTTTTCTATGCAACCCATAAATCACAAACACCGCACACAAGACACAATTGGCCACCCGAATCGTAAAAAATACAAACGCACACGGACGGGCTGCCTCCCAAGTGCGGTCAATGCGTCAGCGAATCGCTATCATTAACGAATATCTTGTAAATGTGTGTTTGCTCGAAACGGATAACGATCGACCTCACCGGTCCGGTTACAAATATGTTCGGTATGTATTTGGATCCCCCCCATCAAACTTAAAGTCCAATTAACCACAACAAAGATGCCGCCCACGGAACGGGTTTAGTCGGATGCATCCTTCCAGCATTGAAGAAAACAATGCACGCCACGAATTGCACGCTGACCCAGGGGCAGGGATTTTGCATAGTTTCCTAATTGTTCTCGGAGCTTTCGTTTCAGAACGAAACCGGTACGGATGCGTCGTCGCTGTGGCTTGCCCAGGCTGCTCTAGGTTGGAGATGCAGCAACGCGATCGGCTGAATTGTGTTTCCGAATCCAGAGAGCATACCAGAAGAAGGCCCGTTCGGAATTGATATTGAATTGAATGGAATTATTTGTCTAATATAATAAATTATAGATCCCGTGCGTGCTGCCGTTCAGTTCGGTTCGACCGGGCCCACGGCCCGATAGTCACAAGACTGTCACATACACACGGAAACAAACAGGGATGGCTGCCTCTATCCAAGGCCCGGAATGTGTGCCCACCGATTCGCAGCGCAAACGAATCGATGCTGGCAAATCTATGATAATGCATTCGCACATTCTTGGCCGTGCAGCAGGCGTGTATAAACAAGCTGCCCGTGCGTTTCACGTACCGAGCCGTAAGCTGTCGTCCAATCAATGACATTCCAACCGCGAAAGCGACGCTCTCCGTCCACCCGGGACTCTCGGCACTGCACTTTGTGATGAGATTTCCGGAAAATACCCCCCCCCCCCCCTTTGCCGCACTCCCGTCCGAATCGGGAACGCGTGCCCCCCCTGCCTTGCAGGTTAGTAGGAAGCGTGCCTTAGGACACATTCATAACTGTGCAAAAAAATGGGGGAAAATCGGGTTGTGCAGCGCCCGTCACTGGCGGTAAGTGCTTTGCGAGATGCAGGTCGTTCCATGGAGACTCTGTCGTCACTTTGTTGCACCCTGTTACACGGTGTTAAATGGAATGTATTCAAATCTTCACAGGGGAGGATAGGGTGAAGTTGGCAATTTATTGGAAAGTGATTCAAAGCGAAGCGTTTCGTAGTGATATCGGGGAAGGTATGAGAGCAATCTTGAATCAAGCCTCATCATGGAGAGGATTGTTCGACTGACAGGGAATAATATATTGCGGAAGATCTATTGGAAGATTTTATAATCCTTTGCCTGGGAAAACGATAGACGTGCAATGATAAAATAATTAGTTTCATTAACAAATGGAGCGTTCAGATGTCAATACACGAAATTCTCGCTAGAGGGCACTGCGGAGCATGTCTAGCTAATAACTAACCAAACATAACAACATTTCACAATATTGGCACGAATAACTTACAGGAAAACAATACTGTATTTCTAAGCCAACCTCTTCAAAGACACATCTTGACACGATGACGCCATTCGTTCACAATCATCATACTCCTGGGCTGGACGTTCATTTAGCACCGTACTTAAATTCCACCGCAAGCTCCATTTCACAATTCCTCATTGGACTTGGGTTATTTGTTACATTCCTGCGAAGTGGTTCACCCACTCAGCGCCGGGCCAAAGTTCTCTAGATGCAAGAATTATTTTTATTTTTTACCTCGAATCGGTTACACTCTCCCTCTTCCACCACCGTTTGGCAAGTCGCCGAAACGACTGTGGAGAACATTCCACTGCTGGTTCCGCCGCGCTGAAAGGTAAGAATTTTCATTACCGTCACTTTTAGGGCCGGAGAATGAATTATTTTAATTATCGAGGCCCCGGCATTCAGGACTTTCGTCTGCACGCGCGTCCCGAACAGGCAGGAGGCACGGTAGGAGCGAGTGAGTAATGCAATTATGGTTTTGCCGGAACGAGCACTACTATCGATCGAATTTCTGCGATCCGGAAGGGAAGAAACGAGATGGCTAGTGGTTCGGCGTGGTTCATTAAACATAGATTTCTTGTCTAATTACACAGCTACCGTTTGATTCATTATGTTTGCGTGCTAAACTTAGTCGAGGTTTAGAACTCGAATTTTTCGAATAAAGACCAAATAATCTTTTTATGCATATTCTAGTGACGAAAACATCGTCTCTTGTACAAAAATAACATCTGCTCATGTTTTTATAGTCACGAAATTTCACTTCAAATTTCCATTTCGGCATAAAACACCTTGTACAAAATGGTTACCTTACCCACCATGCGAAACCATTTGCAGAACAACTCAAATAACGACGTTGCACCTGCTTCCGTTGCAATTTGCTCGGCTGCAATTCGACGATTGGTTCAATCGCATCTACCAAACAGGAAAACACACACACCCTTTGCACAAGTATAGCCAAGCCCTTCCCAAAATTGAAATTCAAATGTGCGCACCTTACGAGCCGGAAGAAAAACCGACGCTCCTGTCTTCCGGCTGTAAAATAATGAAGCCCAAACCCAGCCAGCGAGCGCTGGATCATGCGGTAACTGGAGCTTTGAGTTGAGGGTCAACCAATGGGCAGCACGCTGAATCTATGCCGACCGAAAAAGGGCACCGATCACCCGAAGCCATCGGGCCAGAACATCCTTTCACCCGCCTTTGCATTCGCAAACCCCCACAAATTCGGCACGGTTGCACGTTTGCGCCGCCTTTTTGCACCACGCAAGCAATCGTGTTTGACAGACAGGTGGAGAGAGCAAGCAAGAGAGAGAGAGAGAGAGAGAGAGAGAGAAAAAAAAAGAAAAGAGCTTCAGCGGGGAGGAAGAGGCACCTCCGGAGCATGATGAAGTTATTTATTGTTTCTTTATTAAAATTAAGCAAAAGGGGATCGGTTCAGATGTTGTACAGATGCGGCCCGCCCGGCTTGTGGCAAAAGGGATAAATCAGCCCGGGTTAAGGAGGATCCAGCTCCGAAGATGGCCACGGCAATTAGATATGGCCGCCAATCGATCGCAGCAACACGATCGAATCCCGATCGACGTAACGAGCAAACCGCAGCAAATTGCAAAGCTTTTTTTCGCTTTCCCCCCCCCCCCCCCCCGCCGTTTTGTCTTTCGCTCGACCGGGGTGGAATCCGCCAGAAATTGCACGTCCTCCGAGAAACGGACCCTGCGGGAAGATCACGGTTGCGGAGGCCGCACCGAAGCGTGTTCGGTTCCGCAAACGATCTCGTAATCATCGTCCGTAATATCTGTAATTGGCCGCCGGCCACATTCCCGGAGCCGATGATTGAGTGTGGTTGACGAGCCGGCGCAGTCGCGGGTCCGTTGGCTGTTTGGAGGGTCCCTTAAGGTTCAGCACCCTTACCCACCACGCCACCACCATTCCCGGAACACACGATCAGCAGCCGGAGCCGGTTAAGTTGGAAGTTGTGAGCCGCCAATAATGACTTAATTTTGCGCTGACTGACTGACTGCCGAACGCGGGGCGCGCGAGACTCCAATGCGGTCGGTCGGATTGCGTGTTCGGGAAGGGTGACGAGACGAAAGGCTGCCTGCCTTTCGAACCTCTGGATAAGTGATGGCTTCATGACTGGGGCCCCGGGATCCATCAATTCCGCTCCATCGGCACACACCAAACAGACCCGAACCGGGGCAATTGAATTACGGCGCGTTTTTTGGGACCTTCCCGCTGGAGGTGGTAGTGCTGGTACTTTTGGTAATTTAATCCCCTCGCCTCATTACGACTCCGACTCCATGCAGTTGCTACGTGGAATGCTCTCGTGCGTGTGGAGTGCATCATCGTGCTGCTTAAAGTCACGGAACTATTAAAACTATAAACATACAGATTTCATGTGCAACGCAAATAAGCACATGCTTCCTTGTGCTTCCGAGCATAATTTTATGCTCAATTTCCATTCAAATAAAGTGCTCTCAACAATCTCATATTACCTTTTCTTCATTGCGGGTTGTTACGAATGCAATGAATGCATCTGGTCTTGAAAAGAGATAAATCGGTATAAATGGAGTGTTTGTTGAATGTGCAAAGGCAAAGGCAATTTTACAAACACTTTGAGCAATGGAGTTCAGAAATTAAAATATTCACAACACATTCGATTTATTTGTTTCTTAACATACAATTTCCTATCTCATTTCGTACCTTCCACCTGTGCGAAAAATATTTTTATTACATTCCGAATCTTATGGATTTAAAATCCTGAACAAACATTAGTTCATCTTCGATCCATATACTCCTTTTGCCAAGAATGTTTGATTGTGTTATGAAAACATTCATAATCAAACTCAAATCATTTTTGCGTTACCAGATAGCCTGCATGATTCCACACAAATCTTTTCTTAATCAGCCCAACATCCGCACGTTCCATCCAAAGCTTAATTAAATTTCCCAAAGCTAAGCTCACACATGAGAGCCCGTGCAAACTGTGCATTTTCCACTTACGTATTTTCCCGGCAGCAAACCAAAACGCATCCAACTTCATTGGCAGTTATTTCCTGACATCGTTGCATCCATCTGCAGACCGCAGCGCTTCGAAATTTAAGACATCCGGAGGCATGCCCTGCTATCAGTACGAAACGGGAGGCATGTTTGCACCATTGTCGAAGGATTTGCGCCTTGGGGAAGCATTCTTGAGCATGTATTTGTGTTTGGTTTTACTTCGACGTCGGTTCTGCGGCGGGCGTCCAAACCATCCCACGTCCCTCGCCTGCAAACCCTTCCTGGGGTCGTTAGTTTTTACGGCGAAAACTTTGAATATTTAACGGGATAGAAAGCAGCGTGCGCTGCTCCGGGTCCGATTAAGCCCGGGAAACCGTACGGTGCGGGCGAGATATGAGATTCGGAACGGACCAAATGGATTTGCTCAAGTATTTGCCCAGTACTGCGAAGCGTTAAATGGGAAGTTTGGAAAAGCATTCGCCTCGAAACAAGAGATCCCGGCGAAGCCCGAAAATTTCAACCATTCAATGTTCTCGCCTCGTTCGGCAACGGACACTCTCGGAAACCTGGCACTATTGTAAATTCTGGCCGTTGGAGCCGGACTCCTGCCCGGCTGACGACGAGGAGCATTTTCCGGGAAGGGGGCCCGAGAAACTTGTTGGCACCGATCCCGCATCGAGCGGCGCGAACAATACACAAGGAAGATGGATTAAGCATTAGAGAATTAACACTTTCTTCCAAAGCACCACTTTCCATTTAATCGTCTTTCGGACGACTTTCATCGAATCGACCCAAAACTGTGCGGCAGGCAGGGAGCCTGAAGAACCAGCGAAGGCTCCATCGTTCGAACCTTCGAACGTTCGCTGAAATAGTTGAAAACTCCTGCCCAGAAGCTGTCGGCCAAATAAAACGTACTACATTTTCGGGGCTTCTCCAGCTGTCCCGGCACCGTCATCAAAGGCTTATGCTTTTGAATGTTTCATTTCCGAAGGCGCCGGCGGCTCGCATCCGTCTCCTGCAAAAACGGCTTACGAAAAAGGCATTTGTGGAAGTGGCTTTTTTATCCGCTGAATTATGCATCGGGCACAACAGTCCCGGTCGGTTGTTGAAATGAAGTGGAACAGATGTTTGTGACGCTCGATGCGAACCGAAACATTATCGTTAGTAATCCTCTTTATCTAGTAGACGGTGGGGCAACGAGGAAGCGCCGTCTAGCGGGAAGCGCGAGAAGCTACAACTTGCCATTCACACGCTCCAGATGTAGGTTAGTTTTAAAAGATGATGATGTATGATACATTACCTTGCAGTACCTTGCAGGCTTTTTAGGGGAACTTATTCTGCAAAGAATGAAAACAACTCGCGCTCGGCAAATGAAACAAGGTCTTGAAGCATCCTTCAGGAGGGTGCTCACCGTCAAGCGATCCTTAGCGGAGATTGAGTTGAGCTCACGGGGCGGATGTAATCACCTCACCATTCACTCATTTGTCAAGATAATTCACAATGTTTTCACATCGTCATAATCCCACTACGACACCAGCGAGCGGGCGATGGTTAAGGTAATAGCGTGGTCACACCGCCAAAGGCGTCCGCGACACAAAAGCTATCCTATTAAACATGCTGAATCACAGTCCGCTTCGATGGGCATAATTACTGAGGCCTGAAGGCAGAGCCATACAAGGAGCAAAAAATGAACTGGACGACGTGACGACGACTAGTAGGCAACAGCAGATTCGCAAGCTGCCACCAGAACATGAGAACATGAGTGATGACGATACCCAACCATAACCCAACCGATCCCGCGAGAATGGTGATCTTTTCACTACTCGCACCAGCTTCACGGCTTTATTTACGACACTTGGATTATTTTTCGAGCTGGTGCAATTTCTCGTCAACTCGTGCGTTCGTATCGCGCCGGTTTCCGTCGGCAACCGCACACAGCAACCCACAGCAGCACAGATAACAAGCAATAATCTTATTTTCATCCTTGTAAGTAGCTGCAAAGAAGTGGTCAACTAGATTAAGTCATTATCGTTGGGGTCTCATTATTTAGCTCTTGCTGCGCCGTAAGACCGGACCGCCCGAACGGGCTGTTGCTGGACCCCATTTGTACGTTTGTGTTCGCACGGGGTGGGGGACAGCCCGCCCCACAGCCTCCGCAAACCAGATCGCAGCAGGAATGCGACTGAAAAATGTGCCGGATAAGAGATGTTGTCTTATCGCGCCTCGCGAATTAAGCACCAGGTATGAAGGCGAACACTGCTCGACACGCCGGCCGCAACCTCTTGGGTGGCTTCCCGTGGCCGTTCCCGTGGATGTCGGGAAGTTGATGCACGGGAGTTCACCTCACTGCGCCACAATTCGTTGACCAGCGTGCGCGCGCCTCGAGGGTACTTCGCTTGCAAGATTTTTACCTCTTTTTTTCGCGTTGAAAACACCAAGCGATGAAGAATTTCCGTCGCTTTTGTTTCGGAACTCTGGGCCGCCCTTGCCAAGACGTGGAAGTAATTGCTCCATTGCGCGCTGCTGCCTTCCAGGCTTTTCTGGTTGAGGTCTTCCAAGGAGCGAACACTGATGTATTTTTGTTTTTTTTTCTGTACTTCGCTTGTTTCTTCTCGTGTCGCTTCTCGTGCCCCGTGCGCTCAGCTCGAGTTATTACGGACGCCGGCATGGGAGTTGGAGGCACGTCCACTGACAAGGTTCGGCTTGTTGGACCGCGTGTTTTGTGCACTTTCGCTTCGTTGGATCGAACGTGGAGTGCCGGGGGTATGCGAGGAATGGCGGAAGTATTTCCAACTCTCAGACTGAAGTTCGAAACGCTTGAACGCCTGCAGGGCCTAAAGTAGCTCCAGCGAACGAAATAAGTTGCACTCGTTTTGTTAACATTTACATTCTTGATTCCTGTTTTTTTTATGAGCTGCACTTTTGAACGCAATTGGCACAGGATCTAAGATAGTTCTGCATTTAAATAAGGTAGTTTTGGTTGCGTTTCTATATGTAAAACTTCACATATCTTCATCGGGATCAGGTATGTAACCTTCCAGGTTCATCTTAACCTCCACAAGACCACTCCCGAATGGTTCTGATAAAACAGACACGAACTCTCTAGCTTTACCACCCATACAACCTAAAAATCCTGATCGCCATCGGCGAACGTGGCTTTCCTTAGCAGACGAACACACAGATAAGACGCGATCTTTACACGAGAGGAGAAAAATTACTCTCCTCGACGTGTAATAACAATGTGAGACGCGGGCGCGGGCGCGATAATAATGATAAATAATGTTGAACGTACCACTCCGCTTGCCCGGTCCTGGTATTGCTCCACAACCATACAGATATTCGCGATCGCGGTGCGATTATCACGCGCCGCCTTACGATCACGAATCATGTGGTACGGGTTTTAATAGAGATATAAACGCAAGAATGTAAAGCATCTTCGGACAACGCGAGAAAGAGAAAGAGAGAGAGAGAGCGAGAGAGAGAGAGAAAACTGAAGAGCAACACACATACTCTACCCACGATCGATGATCATCGGTGGGCTCACCCGAACGCTAGTCTGATAATGTGCTCTCCCTAGCACAACGCCGGGTGAGGTTAAAATTTGACCAAGCGAAGCTCAATCAAAAATCCGTTTTTCTTACCGCTGCCCAAAGGTTGCATGTCCCTTTTTCGGTTCCCAAAAAGCGCAAAGAAACCGCTCGAGAATGAGAAATTCGAGGCTCCTACTTGGCCCGTTTGACTTGGGGCGGTAAATTTTCAATTCATTACTACCTTGCTGAGTAGAAACAATGGACAAGCGGGTCAGGAAGGGGGGAACCGATTTTGGGGTGTGCTTTGCGAAGGAATCGTTTCGAATATTGGGACGCTCGAGGTGAGCTACAGGCACTTCGTTGTGGTTTCACCATTTCTCCAACATTTTCATTTATCATTCCTCGCTTTTGGACCTCGCTGCAGCGGAAAGATTTGTGGACGTGAAAAAGTATTACCCGAAGGGCACTGTTTCGTTACCGGGCGCCATATTTCAACGGTTTTCGATGACATGTACCGGAGTGTGCGCCTGCTCGGCACGTACGCGCCTCGGATTCGCAATTGTTTTTCAAAGCAATAATTGAGGTCAAACGCACTCAGTTAACCTACGCTCGTAAAGAATATTGGAAAATATAAAAAAGAGCGTTCGCAGTCCCATAAGGTACTGGGGGAAGCATAGTGCCCAGGGCGTTGGAGTGATATACATGCACTCCGAAATTTTAACGAATTTACCCAAAATGCTCACCGTGCAGCGTGGCGACACGCTTCAACTGCTTCTGTGGCCCAAAGGCGAGCATATTAAGTAATTGGATGTAATTTGATTCCAAACTGCCAGTACGCGAAATTTACTACAGGCCGGCACGCTCGTCAGAGCTCGTTTGAAGTTAAAATTATGCACCAGCTATTATTACCTCTATCGATAAGGGCAAAAAAGCTAGCAGCCGGCACCATGATTCTACCAAATGCGTTTCTTACAACGCATGCCAAAACGGAAACAATAAATTAATAACGCTGGTGAAATAATTAGTCAACGTTGTGCCTCATACGTGCCTTTCATGAGGTGAGGTTTCGCGTAGGTGACAGTGTCAAAATTTGAGCCACGGTACGCCAATTCCTCTAAAGTGAAGTTGCTCTAGCGGGACCTTTACACACCGACTCAAACCAACCATACCCATTTTCTAGGGCAGACAGCATATAAATCATACCGAGTCTCCTCCCAGCAAGCGCACCCACCAACAGTCAAAAACAAATTGCATGAAAAATGATACTTTTAATTTGTTTTTAATGAATTCATGCCTTGTGATCGACCGGGCGCGCTCGCGCTATACGTATGTAGCGGCAGCACCAGGATAATTATGACGTGTTCGTGCGGGTTCGCTCGAAATGCATAAGTCACCTTCTCAAAAACCAACATCAAAGTTTCGTCTGAGCGGGTGCTGAGCGAAGGGCACAGGCCATAAAACATGCGCGCGATGTGACGCCAGAGAAAAATCACGGCTTAAACTCCCGAGAAAACCCTTTCAGAAGTCATAAATAACTACCGCTCGCATGTCGCCACACAAACCGTGTGCCGCTTCGAGTGCGCTTTCGGCACCGTCACACGCGCGTCCGAAGCGTTGAGTTTGAGTTTCAAATGGTTTTGTTCTGTACAGAACGAAAATTCAAGATCACATCCCTCTCCTACATTGCGCACGAACCGTATTGGCAGATGCGTTATGATTTATTTGTTTATTTTTTAAAGAAACGATGTCGTTTTCCTACACCGAAATGTGTTAGTGGGTTGCTTCAGGGACTACTTTTTTACACAACAACTCCCCCAAAATACACACGAGTTGCACAACATAAGGAAATAATTTTTCTTTTCTTCAAGCACATGTTTCAAATCCTCCCCCCCAGAGAGCGGCAAAGAAGGGCAGAAAATGTTCGATACATTATTTGGGAAGATACACTCTACTTGCACCATGGCGAGTAATAAAGAGGAAATAAACAATTTGACACTTCACCACTGTCACCATAATAAGAATTTATGTACCTTTTTCGATCAACCTCGGAAGGGCTCAGATTGCTGAGCTGGCTTGTTCGGTATTATTTTCCACCGGCGTTATTCGGTGAAGTTTATAACCCGATCGGGGAGAAAATATCACTTTTCACCGACATGGCGGCCGGAAGCGTCAGTGGATGGACCGGGAAAGGATGTTTTCCTAAATTTCTCACAACATACTTTGACCAAGGTGATCCGCCTACTACTCTCCAAAAGCACACAAAAAATCAACCGGATGTTGACGAAACGATATAACCAGTCTAGTGCGGCAGGGGTGCAGTAAATTGTCACTCATATCAGTTTTTTTGGGTAGTTTCCGTTGGTATGGCAGGCGGCTGAAGGAAATTTACTCTCGATTAACTCGTCGACGCAACCGGATGGAAATCATGTTCAATGTTTTCCCTAATGTTAAGACCACCGGAATTGTAGAGGACGGACAGATGACAAAAAATGGAAACCAAACCATCCGCCTGCTATAGATAGATAAGCGGACCCACGAGCCGTATTTTGTCGTGGATTTGGAAAACATTACGAGTGAGCTGTCATCGAAATGTCAGTGGTGAGATTATTGGTAATGTTTGCTGTGACAGGATGTCGAAAAACGCATTAACTAAAACGTGAAATTTGAACAGCTGCCACTGGACATTTTAAGAGAAATCTAATACTAATCATATGTACAGCATAAATTACTGGAAAATTGAAACTAATATGATTTAAATTGATTGAAATTTCTAATTATGCTTAAAAAGGAAAGAGGGCCTAATTTTAACGTATGAGTAGTTAATGTCGCGATTATTTATTTAAATTTAGATTATTTATTTTGTATAAAACACCCAACGAATCTTAAATCGTTGAAAGTACTCGTTAAAACATTGCTTCTGCCTTTCAAATAAACACGCATGGATATGCTGAACCCTTTTCCCATTTCCTACACCTTCCACCTAAACCTTCTTCTGCCGAACGTTCATCGTGATCAGCTGAAGACAGCGGCACAAAATATGAAATTAAGTTGTCACTTTACACCAGCCGACGCGACAACCGACCGACAGACGGACGGCATCCCAAATCAGATTAATTGAAGACGCGCTAAAACGACACTAAAGACGCTCACCGTTGAAATCGGCCAATTTCTTAAAATTAGCTACACTGTTCCCAGCGTCCCGGTAGGCAGTAGCAAAAGCGGCAACAGCTATCCTACTGCTGACATCTGACATCACCACACTGCTGCCACCATATGCCGCCATCGTCACCTAATCCGGGGTGCGTTAAAATCACGCAAATGAAAAGGAATTTTCCGGCCCGAGACGCCTCCGAGCTGGGGAATCGGAGAAGGTTCTGGTGTCGTTATGATGAAAGATAGAACCAGCCCCAACCTCCGCGGTTTTGCTTCTCGTTGACAATTGGCACGAATGGATCCGAGCAACAGATATCAACAAATTAAGGACTAATTATTTATGACATGTTTAACCGCTGCCGAGCACATGTTTCCCGCGATCGCGCTGTTTTCGACGCCGGCGGAAATCTCGCGCCAGTAGAACAACTGTCCACACAGCGGGGATTTTTTTGTTTTGTTGTTTTGTTCTTTCGTAGAAAACCGATGAAAATTCCTCACACACCCCGCAGACAAAGACTTCTCCAATGCAATCGCGGTGAAAATGAGCGTCGCTACCGAAGCGGAGAAAAAACTCAACGCCAACGGCTCCACTGCACGTGGGACGGAACCCAAACTGGCGCTGAAAGAACATTCACTCAACACCATCGGACTCACCCAGATCTGGTGGATGCGTTTTCATGAAAGAATCATACGGTGGGCATCACGGTTTTGCGTTAGTTTTGGAAAAAATGGTTTATTTTTAAGACTCACCACCGCCACCACAAGACGGCCTTCGAAACAATTTCCGTTGATTTATTAGCAGCAGCAGGCAATTCAAGCTGTTGAAAAAATGTTCAAGAAGCAGCAAAAAATCGCTTGTTCGAACGTTATTCCACGTGTCTAGCACGCACCAATGATTGATGTTTCGATTGTGTGATTTATCGGATTCGTGCTGGACCGTCGAATTTACCAGGTTTATTTGCGTTCGGATGAGTTCAGTCATGAAACGGAAGTACCGCTGAACCGGATGTATATATAGGTAATGATCTCCGAAGCAATAGTAAAGGAACACCGAATCAAAACAGTTAATAACGAAGATGAAAGGCTTCATCGATTGTGTATTTTAACAGAATGCATTACTTTCTTCGCACTAGCGTTGATGCATTTACAATTAGTTATAATTTGTTCTGTAGACAAAAATGTAAGCCAATTAAATAAAAAAGATAAACAAACCTCACAGAATATCTCTTCGATCTGAATAAATAAATCATGTTTGTTATATGTATAAATTTGGTATGTTGAGCAAAATTTTCTTCATAAAATTTAAATGCAAGGAATGTAATTTTTACACAATGAACTAAGCAGAACTGTTCCAATTAATTCATACATGAACTTCAGCTAAATGCAGAGTTCAGGAGCTCTCCCACTTGAAACACTCCTATTAATCTCTCTCGTTACCATAACCGTATGCAAACGTTCCCAGTACATCTCACATTACCAGCGTGCACTTCTGGAGATTCGTTATCGCAACAAGCACTATTCGTTACTACGCTTTTGCGGTACATCAATTCGATCTCGAAAGCCATCTGCAGAGCCCCGCCACACCCCGAGCCAACTCATTTCAATCCATTATTGTGCGATTTATAATTTATCAGCTCAGCATCATTAATTAATGTTCTGCTTCCCTGATGACGTTTCAATTATGTCTCGTGGTCACAATCAAAACTAAGCTAGGCAACCGTGTCGCCGGTGCCGCCGACGTCGAGACGACTCGGGCCTGCGACTAGTTCACCCCAGTCTGATGGATGGTACGCTGATGAAGCGGCATTCGATAAAAAGTCACATCTTCATCGTCAGTATCGCGCTGGAAGGAAGGGAGGTGAGAGCACACGTCATATGCAGTACCGCTTGTAATTAGCTTGCCGTGATAAATTAATTGTAGCTAGAAGAACATCAAAGCTGCGATGCTCTCGGTATGCGCGATAGGGAGACCTAGAGCTCAGCCTTTATATACTTTCCTCCGCTGTAGTGCCACTCGACTTTACGGCTCCTACCAGCGAGCGTGGCTTTAATGATTGTCTTTTCGTGTGTCGGTTTATGCATGCTGATGCGCCTGCTGCTGCGTGGTGTCGTCTTCACGAACCGAGCAGCAGAAATCTTCGCTTTGACCCTCCCCAACCATCGCGCCGAATCGCCCCGAAGCGATCGCGAGTAGAAACGAATGCCGCGCGCGAGAGTTAAAAAAAGCGTATAAAAGAAATAATCCCATCCCAACGAGCGCGCTGGGAGAAGTTCGATCAAAATTGAAATGATAAAGTTAAATGAACATAAGAATCAATAAAGGCAATAAATAATCCTTCCCTGCGCCAACGCCGCCACCTTCGTTCGAGTGTGCTTCGCCACCAGGCCCGCCGAAGGACGAACACGATCAGTCGCATCCCACACGAAGGCTGTAAAACTTTGGCCCAGTACACGCACCGCACATCGTCGCACACTCTGCAAACATTCATTTCTCACAGTCACACAAACGCAACATAATTCATTCATGGACAACCCACGGCCATCACCGCACGCAAAAAAAGGTATGCCCGGGGCGCAGATTTCACCTTCACCTGGCCAACCGGTGCCAGTACCGGTGCCGGTGCAAAACGGAGGGCTTAATTGAAGATTTTCTTCGCCAACCAACCAAGCTGGAAGGCGTGGAGGCGCCTTTCAAGGAGAATTTCACTCCCACAAGGCGCTAGCACATGTTTCGACCATTTTGCAGCTTTATTCCTGGCGAGTCCTCGAAGCGGGCTCGGAAACAAACGCCATTCGGTTCCCTCCTTTCTATCGTGCGGATGATCTGAAAGGCACAAAAATAAACAAAAACAAAATGACTCTGTAAAACACTCTTAATGTTTGTTTAAACACCGGGCTATTGAGCTGTTACCGGTGATTCCTTTTGTGAAATCCTTTTTTTTCGTTTTTGGGCATGTGGGAAGATTTTTCTCGTAAGGACTTTTATACCATCCCCAAATGGATGCATAAATCTTGCCATCCCGCCGGCAGCATTCCGATTCGGCGGGAGTGATCCTCATATCGTATGCAAGATCCGATCGGAATGATAATTTCTTTTTCTCGGTGCGATTCTTTCCCACAAGCGGATGATGCACCGGAACGCACATCTTCTCAATGTCACAATTGTCTTGGGGGCCGTGCTGACTGGCGATTTGTACGCAGATGCATATCCACCATCGGACTACGGCGACGAACAAACGAAGGCCATATCGGGCATGCAAATTCGAATCCATCATCCATCACAGTACAGCCACAGACAACGGAGAAGCCGGCACGCTGCATTTGCATAAAACTATGAAATGTCACAGTTTATGTAGATGGGTGGATACGGTGGGTGCAGCCCGGGTCGGCCAACAGTCACCTTGATCGAAAACTGCTTTATCTAGGAGGGCGAACATTCAATCAAACACATCATTTCCGGCGAGTTCACTTATGGTAATACGGTTTGCTGGCTTTGAAAAATTTGATGCCTTTGTTATTTGCTCACACACAAAAAATTGCTTCTTTATCGCACAGCACTTAAACAGTGGAGAACTGAAAAAAACTGACTCTGACTAGCGCACAGCATAGCGTATAATTAAACTCTTTCATCACCCGAACGGGTTACGGTTGCGTGTTAAATTATACGGGAGCGCCAACATATGGCGCCCTGCGCGTAACATTCCCTCGGTTTGCGACTCGTGCTTTCCTCATTAAGAAAACGTCGCTCGCGCGGGCGCTGTATTAGATTTCACCGATGAAAATTCTTCTCATTTCCTCATCAACGCTCAGCCAGCTCCGGATTCAGCCACTGTCTTATGAAAAACGCGCTGTATGCGTTTCCCGTGATGCCGAATGTGCAGCGTGGAAAGACGACAGCCGGGTGCAGACGAGAACCAGTAGCGTTCGTTTTGCGAACAGAACCGAAAAAAAAACATACCGCGACGGCTTTTGATTTGCAACCATCAAACAAACGAACGGAATCACCGAAAGGAACGCGATATGGCGTTCGGTGGCGGCGGTTTAATTTGAAGTAAATCAAAGACATGTGTGGAAGTCGCAGCGAATCAGGCAAGCACGATCCATTCATATTTTATGTCAGCTCAAAGCTATTTTCAAAGGATCCGTGAACACAAAGACAAACATCATAAGCTTTGCCGTACGTGAAACAGTAATTAAACTCATTTCATGTGTCACGATGTGCTGGATTTGCTTAAGAGAAGAACATCTAAATTATCATCTATTTTGGTTTTAATTTATTACATTTATTCTTAAACAAGCTTGTAATCTTTCATGTGGCTTTTATCATTTTAGAATATTGTTTTGTTTCGTTTTTAATGGTGTCATTTATTTCCTATACTCGAGCTTACTTCGTATAAAAATTATTCCCTCATTCCATAAAGAACACACTAAACCAAAAAATAACCCATAATCGTTGTGACAGACAGAACAACCCTTCCGGTTAAAATCAACTGAGAGCATTACATTTGACATACGTTTTCATAGCAACAAAGATCCAATTCAAAGTGTTTTACGAGCCGTTAAAACAGTTTTCTTACAACCCATGAATAACCGCGTTGACATAGTTGCCTCGGGAAGAGAAACCACGATGCACAAAATTCCGTGAACGAGCTTCACATGGTTGCTCTTTCCATCAGCAGGTCATTTTGCATGTTTTTCTTCGGTTTGCGAGAGTTAATTTTAGACTGGAGTCAACTTTGTTCATTGTATTCCATTTTGAAAAAAATGTCGAGTGACATTTTTAACGTGCCTACTATTGCAAAAAGTATTACATAGTCGATTGTCGGGAAACACAAGTTGGTTGGATTAGAATGGAAAATTGTACTACAGGGCATATTTTCTTAACGTAAAATTTCATTCCGTAACGAATTGATTATCACATCGTTCCAATCCATCCTTAACCAGAAAAACACACATAACCAAACCCTTCGTCGGCCGAAGGCTTTCATCGGCCAATTGTCCAACACATCTCCCTCGGCGTATCCTTTTCGTTATTTATTTTATCATCAAAAGCACCCACGAGCAGCTATTCGTTTCCCCGCAACACACAGACACACTATATTCGATTTCGCAGAAGACCAATCCACCGGGTTTTTCGGTTACCCCGTGGCCATAATTATCGTTACCAGACGACGACGCCTGATTTATACCGTGTGTAATTTTATCCTGTTAGCCTACCCAAAAGTAAAGATTGCATTTTGCGCTGCACACCACCCAATCTTTGATTTGACCCTTTTTCTCCTTTAGGCACGGCCAAACGCTCGCCCAGTAATGGTTTTCTCTTTCCAAAGCATAAGCAACCTTAAAAAAGGATAAAATAAAAAAATGCGTATGTAAAAAATCCATAAATTAAAATTTGATATCAACGGCCCGATGAAATGTGCCCATGATCCCAACGCAAGCAGCGAAGACGAGGTGGAAATAAAACAAACAAACAATCGAACCAGAAGCAGTGCGAAACGCGTAAAAAAGCGCGCCCGCTGAAAGCGAAGAGATTGTCAAATTATCAATTTTCGCATTTGCGCTTCGGGTTTTAGTTTTTGCCGTGCGTTGCAGTGCATTCGCTTAACCACTTGCTTTTGCCTCACGCTGATGCCGGGGTTCGTTGTGGTCGTTTCAACAGTTCGATTCTTTCACGACGCTTTGCGTCCTACGCCGAAGCGCCTAAATTAACGTCTAGCCACAGGGGGGACGACACGACCAATCCGCGAATTGGCATAAAAATTGCATCGGGTTTTGGAGGAACGAACAAAAAAAACCCCTCCCGATGCTGCGGAAAGGCACATCCCTGCAGGACATCGGGGCAGGTTTATCTAAAGGAGAAGCACTTTGTTTAGCCGTACGCATTGTGGAGATTATTTATGTCCCGGCGGCCGACAGCGATGAAGCGCTGCGAGGAGCATTTTAATTGGTTCAGAATTTTGGGTGTCATTGTGCGAACTGTTTCCAAGCCCTTTTATTTTGCCGTGCCGTGCACGCTGATAAGACTATTAGAAGTTATTACGTGCTGCGAACGTGGTGGTAAAGGAAACCTTTCCTCGCAAGCATTGTCCGTTTGCACCGAGTGCATAGCAAATTGCATTGTTTCTTTCGGTACATCCAATTAAAAGCTTTACTGAGCTGGAAGCTGCATCCAGTGCCGGAGCGTTGCCGGCATCGGTTTCGTATTCAACCTCAGCCTAATCCTCCGGTCCGTAGGTCTTCGCAACGCAATTTCCATCTAATTACAGCGTGTAACTTTCAGCACTCTCAGCGCCACTAGAAAACCTTACGAGTACTCTAATAGGAGTCCCAATTTTCAGCAGACCTCATCGTCCTCGTCGTACTCGTCGGTGCTTCAAGCAACCCGAGAAACTGCTTTATGGGCATCATCTACCACCATCACCGGTAGTAGGTACCGTGTGTAGCTTGTAGTACATACGGAGCGCCTTGTTGGGTTGAAAATTTTAATCATTGTCTTTTGTTATCGGAGAGAGCACGGAGAAAAACCCTGGACCTGGTGAGGGTCCTGGAGTGTAACATTGTTCAGATATGCATACATGCAACAACAAAAAAAAGTAAAGTCTCTCAATAATGTTATCGTTTTCATTTGGGGTTAGGTGAACCTTGATCTATACCGGCTAGGAAGGTAAACTGATAAAAGTGTAATCCTTTTAATAGGATATGTTGCTATTCCCGGAACAGTATCTTTCCCACCAACGCTATCGTTTGCGAGATGCCTTTATAATTTATTGATAGTATGAGCGTTCAATGATATCTCAGCTCTAGGACGTTCCAAGAAAGACTATCCTGCCCGGTAATGATGGTCATAAGAAATTTAATCATTCTCCTGACACACATCCTGCTATTTCATTACGTTAATATTCGCTTTAATGTCAATGCTAAACATTTCATTTTCCAACATCAGCCCGTCGAATGTCGAGCCCATCAACCATCAAGCACCCGATTACAGCAAACACCTTACACACGGGGGCGATACCAATTTCAGTAGATTGAGCATCTGCTCGGAACTCGCAACAGCTTCTGCCATTTCCCGGGTCTGTGTTCCGCGTATCATCCGACGGAGGTTTCCAGCGGCATAGACACGGGCTGGATGGGAGCTAACCGGTGCTCATTTCATTATTAGTTTACCTACACATGATCCCATCTTTCTCGGTTTCACAAGGCGGAACTGGTGTGTGGTCTGGCGAACTTGCCGTTCGACAAAGCGGGCCACAAGCACAAGGGGTTGTGGGCGTGGAGTCCCTATGCCCTACAAACAATACCATTTTGTACCGAAAAACGAAGCCCCACAGCTGGTGGTGCGTGTTGGAGCACCAGCAGCGGCAGCAGCAGCTGGTCCATTTCATCCTTTCTGCGTGGTCAAACCATAGAAGTAGTGTAACGTGTAATATTACTACCCTTTAGCATCGGAAAAACATGGTGAGCTAGTGGGTTTCTTGTGAAGCCGACACCCCATCTGCAAAAGCGACGTACCGCTTTAACCTCGCTTCCCCATTCCCCTCACCATCGGTATGACAAAAGTTTGTTCATGTAACACGCAACGAGAAAGTGGTCCGTGGTTCTAGCCACATTCTAGGTGCGCTCAATGTGGCGCCTAGTTCGTCTAAATGAACGACCCTAGCCGAACCTAGAGCCCGGACAGTGAATCCCTACCGAAGAAAACAAGCACCGGTTTTTGGCTTGTAGCCTGGCCTGGCTGTTGGCGAGGAAAGGAGCGGGTTTTTCTTTGTCAAAAAGTTGCAGAGTGCAAGACGATGTCGGTGTGAGCAACACCGAATGTGTGCCGAAGCGAAGGGACCAACACACGACGAGGTGGGGATGTGCACAGCCACAGCCGTACATCATCTTTGATGTGTGCTGCTCAAGAAATGGATCCTGTTCATGCAAATGAAACACGAAAACACTCTCCCGATGAAAGACCAACTCGGGGGGGTATGTCTTTGAGTTTAGTTACCGGCACTAAGACTGGGGTTGGCGCTTAGAACTTAGAAGGGGCTGATGGGTTGATGATTGAAAACACGCTGGTCGAATGGCTTCACTGTGACCTTTATGTAAGGACATCTTTTGACTTTCACCCCGAGAGCCACATTGATACACAGGAATCTGGCGCTATTTGGAGTTCCATGGAACTTGGACGGTGTATGATTGTGAATTATGTAAAGGAAAACAATAGAACAAGAATGTAGAAATTGTAACACAAAACATTGCATCACGTACAAACACAATCAGCTCTGCACGAAAAGCTTTGGAATCTTCACTGAGTGAAGCTTTTCATCTCCATTTCCCACCGCACCTCATCGTGCGCTGGTGATTGATGCGGCTAATAAAATTCGCCCGTACCGTACCTGGGAATCCACTCGAAACAACAACATCCAGCCGCTCGCCGTAACCGATTGCAATGATTGTTTTAATTACGGAATTTAATTTTTGCACCGGTTCGATCCGAAAAAGGATATCAATTAATTTTCTGCCAATTGGGTCAGCAGCAAAAGTTCAACGCCAGACCGCGCAGTGTGTGCTTTTCGGGTCTTTTCTTTTTTCCTTTTCGCGGAATCGGTCGAATACGCTCATCGGAAAACGCGACGGTGCAGCAACGGATCGCGCTTCGCGCCAGCGTCGGTAAAGTCCGTCGTCCGTCGTCCGTTTACGTTTCAGTTCATTTCGTTTGCTCTGGCTTCGTGTTCGTTTTGGGGGGTGAGCAGCAGCAGCAACCAGCGCCACACTGCAACGAGTTGACGAGATTAAATTGATTAAAATAGTTTCACTGCAAATTAAAGCGAAAATTGTACAAACGTTTAGATAAGCGCAAATCCCACGGCCAGTCCGGGTGACCCGAGTGGCTTTATATGGTCGGAGTTCTCGTCTAGTCAGCCCGTTTTTAAGGACGAGAAGACGACCCACAGGAACGGCACGGGCAACCTTTTAAAGCTATCGTAGATTGGCTGCATAGCTCCAGCGCTGGACCATGTGCACAAGCAGGGAAAACTTTGGTAGGAGCAAAATTCTGCTACGAAGAACCAGCGGCAATTATCGTGTACGAATCTGTTCTAGAACTACGCTTATATGTATCAACAATTTTCGGAAGAATCCAGTAGGACGTGTTTCTGCTACGGAAAGATTGCTCCCCGAGCACGCTCTCATCACGCTGTGTGTTTTAGTTGATTAATTTTATTCCACTGCACCGATTACGGGATGGAAGCAGCATACTTATCGATGACAGAAAATCAATGCAAAGCTGGTGCACCGAAAGTATGAGAAAAATTGCACCCACCGGCGAGTGCTCGAGTAGGTTGGGGAGATGTGTATTTCGATTTACTTAATGCATGTTTTGTTTCAACGAGACAACCGACGACGACGACGATCCGGATTCGGGCCAAACACGGCAAGCCTCGGCAAGACGTTGTTGCACCCCGGCTAATGGTGCATGCTGTGCCGGAACAACACCGTCTGATCGGTGCGTTTTGTTGGCGTTGGCAGCCGGGTCAGTCGGTCGGATGGGGCCCTCCCGAATAAACAGTTTGCATTATAAATTCTCCATAATTGAATTGAATTGAATAGAACGAAAACTGCCGCATTCGAGGTGTCAGTTGCCGTTGGTTTTATCGCCGGTTCGTCGGTACGCTCGCTCGCATGCAGGTTGCAGGGTTTGCGGTGTTTGGATCTGCTCAAGTTGATTGTAGAAATCTCTCCCTCCCCGCACCGGCCCCTCACGCAAACGGTAGCAGAATACGGAACAAAACACACATGCTCCACATCCAGTGCATGTGAGCAAACCAGCCAACCGCCGGGCAGCCGGTGTAACGTCAGCATCCTGCAACACCTTGCAACACTCAGCCCGTGAAATAGGGCCACCGGTGCATTTGCTTAATAGGACAAACCGTTTTCCTACCATTCCTTTTTCGTAACTACTCGCCCCCACCGCCTGGGCCCGTATGCTTGCACCCGTCGTCTTGGGAACTGCAGCCGCACCACGGCTGTCTACCGGGAAAGATGAAGCCTTTCCGTTGGCATTCCGATCGGGTGCGGGTTCGGTGGACGTCATCTCACCGCTCCGGGTTTGGCACGTAGCACAACAGATGCGCTTTAAACAAACACTGCTGAATAATTTTATTCCAATCACCAGCGTGTTTTCCATGGCCATGGTTTCAAATCGATGCATTGTGGTGCATAAAGTGCACTATTGTGCCGTTATTACAATAGCGCTGTAGATGGGTGCAGGTGAATGGAAGTGCCATATTCGATGTGTTGAACTAAACGTAAGTAAATGTTTAACTAGGCTGTAAACTTCGGAAAGAAAGGAAACATAAAATTAAAGCTGTTCTTAGAAGCTAAATTAAGCTGTTTTTTAAGGTTAACGATTGCACGAGGTTTTACAAAATCTCTCATTCCCAAAGGCTACTATGCAACGTAATTCATTAAAAATATGACCGAAAGAATCATCACACTTGAGCTGTTGTACACTGCGTGTGCTATTACATCACTCGTGTGAATTTTTTTCCACGTACGCACAAGCACATTACAGCAGACGGAAATAATGAACATAAAACTTCACCGGTGCACATCCCATTTCGGCTCAAGCTCGATCTCCCGTGTCGATCCAATTTATTCAAGAGCCCACCTAGCGCAGTTCGCACTGCAACACGCGCAATAAACCCACCCAGCGTTCGATAACGCAATCATCGGTATTTTGGGAATGGCAACAGCTTCCGTAAAACAAAAAACAACTCCCTTTTTTTATGTTGTTGATTTGGTTTTTGTTTAATCTCACCCGTCGCCCGCGAAGAAAAGCCAACTTGAGGCGAGTGCGCAGTGCGCGCGGAACGGCAACATCGCAAAATGAACAATCGAGCGCAATCGTGGCGGGAGGAAGTGCCAAAATTTATTGATCCGCTTTGTTCGCGCTGTCAGTTCGGTTGCGCGAGTTGCAAATTTAATTTAAATTCCTTTCCACGTGCTTTCATCGCTCCCTCGCTCACTCTCTTCTGCAGGGTGCATGCATGCATGCTCGGTACTGAAATAGTAATGCTACTGGCATGTGTGTACAGTGGATAGAACACAATAAGCGATAAGCGAACTCAGTGTACTCAGTGCAGCAACAGCAAAAACTACACATGCATATCCCACTTTAAAAATGTCAACATGAAGCGCTAGCATTCGGGTGTGTGCAGAGCAAATCAGTCCCACACTTGCAGCTGCAATCGGGGGGAGTTTTGAGTGCATCGCGTAAGCATAAAGTACCCACCACCATCGAGCGAACAGCAAATGCTGCGTTTTCTTTGCAAATCTCCACATCCCGGAGTGCGCTCGCACCCGGGGAAAAAGGATCTTCGCTTATCCATTTACGAAATGGAATGGAGTGAAATCATCCACCCTCCTGGTTCACGTAACCCTCGGCGGAACAGTATCCATTTGTCGCCTGTTCCGCTGTTCGAACGAATCGAACAAAGATCACACATTGGCGATGCGTTCATCGCAACTTCCGTCACCATTTCGCTCTCCCTGCCGGCAAAGGCCATTATCATTCCTCGTAAGTGAGCTTCGCAGCTCGTATGTACGGTTGCGAAGAATGCACCGGCACATGGCATTGCATCAGGGGCGCTCCTCCCCTGGGCGCCCTTCGGGGGAAAGAAGCGCGGTCTCGTTAGTCACAAAGAAATAGTGCATTACACGTGCGATAATTCTTAACGACTCTACCACCGAACGGTGTACGGGTTGTTGCAATTTCTTTCCACTCCGCTGTTCTGGGCGCGAGTGGGTGAAATGGTGCTTGAGATGGCACCGGCCTCGAAACCGTCTTTAAAAAACAAAGGGAAATTTATTTAATGTAAATAAATTGAAAATTTTATATTTTCAAGTTCTTTTCATGAAATTAATATGACAATAATAGAACAAATATAACTGCTGCAAACAATTTTTGTATAAAATAAATAAAACAGACGAATAAATCCCATGAGAAATGTGTAACTTTCCTTGTTTTAAGTATAATGGTTTTTGCTATTCGAAGCGTGCAATAGTTCTTCGATTTGAACAGGGCTCCAAAGAAGATTACTTCTGCTCCACTATGTTTCTAAAAGACTCACCCGATCTCACCCATCCCGTGCCGCTCCTCTAGCAGTTCCCACCGCTCCGGATTGCAGCATAAAACGCCCGGGCAAGGCAGGTAGTCCGATCTGTCCGATCGGTAAATACCACGCTTGTTCTACAATAATTCCATTTTAATATTGTCAATCTGGAAGAATTGATCTGAGCCCTCCGCTTCACCTTCCTACTTCGCTGCAAGGAAAATGTGCTTTTAATTTCTGCCTGCTCGCTCACTCGCTCACCCAGCTTGCCCTTGCTTACGGCGTACGTATGCCGCCCCTCCACGAGGGCAGCCAACATGCAGAAGTCTTGTCTTGCCGTGCTTTTAATGGTCTGTTACGGTCTTCGTTCAGAACATAATCTCATTATCTGTCGAGGCGCGACGTACAGCCACTTCTTCGCCGTCGTTGCAGTCACTACGACGAACAGGGGCATACACAAACACACTCTCTCACACACACACACACAGACCCATAGTTGCAGCGGCATACTGGCGGAAACACTTTGCCGACACCGAAATGATCGAGTACCGGTGCGACCGACCGGCGAAGACGATGCGCTTCCTCCTGCCAGCTTTAGCAAATGAGAATAAATGAATTCCTAGCATTGGGCCCTCCCGCTGGGTGCACCGGGAGTCAAACCGGTGGTGGCCCCGCCGTAGAAGCTCATACTGCCTGTCAGTGGAAATAAATATCATTATTACTTGTAGCACCGGGCACCGGGAGTTACTGACGGGGAGGGACCGGCCAGCTTCAGGGGCCGGAGTGTCGCGAAAATAGCGACGAACTTAAACCTATGCTAATTAAGAGACAACATGACGCTCCCTGTCGTTCGCCAGCCCTGCAGTACTGATAGTAGAAAGCGCACCTCGCGCGGTGCCACAGCAAAAGGAGCCAAACGATTGCTTCCACGGAGGTCCGCGGTGTCAGTTTACGTTCCCGTTCCCAGTTGCGTTGCACGTTTCGCCTTCCGGCGGAGCGCTGGACCGAACGAGCGCGACGGATCAAAGCCAGTTACTTCAAATTAAACGGAATCAATCACCTCCACCACGGAGAAACGTGTAGGGCTTCGCCCTAGTAGTGCGGTGGCCTCTCCTTGCCCGTCCTCGCCGGTTTCGTACGACATGCCTTTTTAATGATGCCGCATCACAAACGCTCCCTTCTCGGGAAGCGATCCAACTTCGGGTTTCGGGTTGGCAACTTCACTCGGTGACTAATTATTTCAACATTGTTAGCCCATTTGCCGTGCGCGGCGGCATGTTTCGTCCCACAAACACCCCGCCAAAACAATTGGAGCTAACCGATGAAATTGAAATTACACTTACAACAACAACAACAGGGACGATTCTTTTCCACTCGCGTCGCTCGTTTGCTTGGTGCACTTCTGCACGCTGCAAGATAATCAAAAAACAATAACGAATCCTTCCGAATCACGATTTCGCGTAACCGGCGTGTACCGATGGAATGGTTCGCTGCGCTGGTGCTTTGTTTTAATTAAAGTGAACATGCTCCCGTGTCATTCCGAACGTTCGTGGCACGACGGTTGGAAGACGAACAGAAAAAAAAAACTGACTTTCCGTTCCCCCGTGGGTGGCCACGAGGGGGAATCTGGGAAATGTGGAAAAGTGCAAACATTTGAATAGGATTTTTAGAATGCTTTCCTTAAGAAACTACACGAAATGTTTCGGGGGAAAAGAATGGATTTAAGAAAATTTCCTCATTTAAATGTAATAGTTATTTTTGATTAAAATTGGTAATATGATTTAATTATTGAAAATCACTCCCGATCCCAACCAACTTTGATCCGATCGACCCGAAATCGCATGTTACTATCGTTTATCTTCGCAGATTAAACTCTCCACTTATCAACACGATTCATTTAAGATGTCCCATAAAAGCTTCACACATTTATGACACTGAAAAAAGCAATCATGAATATGGTTAGAACATCTATTTTTTAAACTTCTACAATTTAGTTCCTAATAGTTAAACATAGTTTCTCACTCTTTGGATCCCAAAACAGCACCCTTAAATACAGTCAATGTAGTTTATGTACAAGGTAGACAAGAAATTAGTAACTGATCTCGAGATTAGCATAAAAGCACGAGCCTTCCATGTCAGACTATCAGTTGCAGCTACAAATGCAATGCGTACATTTCATCTACACCGCAATGAGTAATTACAAGCTACTCTCGGCAATGTGGAAGCAACAAGGAATTATTCACCAATTATAAATTATGAACACTAGACAGAAGGACACACACAAGAGTTATCGTATTGAGTATCAGTACTAATGTTTCCGTTCTTCTTTGCACCCACTTTATTCCTCCGCCAATACACAAACACACACACACATATTCGAGCACGTAGGTAGTCTCATGCATAGTGGGGGATAGAGATAAGATGACCGGGGGTAGATAAAATGTGCAGAAAATAGCTCAATAAATCATGCCCCCATACGACATGACGGCTACATATTTATAAGAACCCAGCCTGCCAGCTGCTGTTTCCTAGCCCGGTACGAGCTCCGGTGGCTGCGGCGGCCGTCCGTCGTTTTGAATGATCATCCATTGCGCGGATGGGCCCCCAGCTTCAGTACCCGAAAAAAGGGAAACCAGAACCGGGAATGGCTCACACCGAGCGCTAGGGCTCACCTAGACCATTCTCAAGTTACGCGGTTCACGCGGTTGACTTTAGAAGCCGCTTCACAGCAGTTCGCAATCATTCGCACGGGAAAGGTAAGCCGATCGCACAAGGCAAACCTCACAGCATGCAGGCGAACGCCCGACGCCGGGAGATGCGCACCGCGGAGCGTATGTTTGTCTCAGGAATGGAATCGGACTGCTCCGGAACTGCCTCCTCCCGGACTGAATACGGTACATGCTAAAAATTCCACGCTCCCCAACGGCACCCCGGCGGTCGCGCGGGAAGTTTATTAACTTCGATTACGCTCGTACGCCCGTGAAATCCAATCGGTTTCCGTCGTTCGATGACGGCGACCCGTTCCCGGCTAATGACCACCGCATACGACGCGCTTGCGGTAGGCCACAGCATAGCCCGCAAGCTCCTCTTCCGTGGCGAGGTAACGAACGGGGTGATGTGCGCACAAACAAGAAACAAAACATGCCACATGTTCACCGAGACGGCACCGGTCGAATGAAGGTGCACTGAAATCAAAGTAGTGCCCGTGTGTACGATAAGAATGTACGATCCAATTTATCCGCCGACCTGCTGTGGCGCGCACCGTCGGTTCCATCTGCTCCGTGCCCACGGTAAGTTAATACTCGATACGGCGTTCCGGATGGCCCATGACTAGACTTCCTAAAAGGATATGTTAATTTAAGTGTTTGGCTTGCAGCGTGTTAATGGGACATAGATGAACGGTGCTCGGTCGTGTCCCCATGGTCGAGGTTTCCAGTTTGTCGCTTTTAAAACTGCACACAATATGTAACGATGTTAGTGACCAACTCAGCGCTACGATGTTTCTTATCGACTTGGCGTGAAAGAAGAACTGATACATTTCTACACAGTACGAACGCATCATAAATGTCTCAATTCCTATTTTTTGTGAATTTTTGTGTCAACTAGATCAGTTGTATTAACATAGTAATGTATAAAAAAAAACTATTTGTAAGTGCAAGGCTAATAAAACAATTCTTTATCCTACCCGCAAGAAAATAATTTCATACCAAACCTCTTCGAATCGAACCCGTTGCTTTTAATTGCAAGCCAACAATCAGCTGTATATTTACCCAATAAAAGGCTTGCATGTTCAGCAGAAAGCAATCGTCTTCCATTCGCTTTACGATTCGCTAATAGCCGGCTAGAAAAAACAACGCTTCAGACCAAGAGCGGTGCAACTTCGAACGCGGGAGTTATTTGATGAACAAAATAAAACAAAAGCCAGCACACACACACACACACACAAGCCGTACGAAACTAATGAAGTTTGCTCGATGACTTTATCCGTGCAATTTGTCAACGCGGCCAATAAAAAAGCGCTGGTCCCGTTTTTTTTCCCTTGTGCCCGCAAATCGTTAGAGTCCAATAAAAATAATTAATCAAACATTCCATACGTTCCCAGGACTCGGGAAGAGGCGGCCGTGGTTCCATTTATCAGCTTCAACAGCGAGCCCCGTGTGTGCAAGGCCGTCTCACGCTGCTCGCTGCGGTGGAACCATCATTACTTAAGGTGCAGTGCAGGGGGGCCACCGCCACCCTCTTTCCGCGTCCCCACTCGCGTGGCTCTGTAACTGAGCTTTCATGCTTCCGCTTCCTCGCTGCCTTTCCCGCGCACGGACGAAACGAACCCAGGGACCGGGAACATTGGGTGGAGGGTGAAAAAAAACACACACACACACACACACACACAACAACGAAAGCCCCTCCGGGAAAGTCGTGGGTTTAGCGAGCACGAGTAGCACCGCGACCACGACGAAACCGGACGTCTACGCCTCCGTGTGCGACGGTGATTTCACCGTGGGCAAAACCGATTGGGCAAACCGATTGGACGACAAAATGCAACCGACCATTTCTGCAAACAATTTGTCAGACTCTGCTCGGTCTGCTCACGAAATCGGCGTCCCCGCCGGCACCGACGGTCCCGTCGTTGCTTTACACCGATGTCACGCAGTGACATCCCCTCTTTTGCTTCATTCCCCTTACACATCGCCGGTACCAGCATTTCTTGACCAGCCACCGAAAATGTCATCCCGCTGCATACCGGCAGCAGCATCCCGCGCTTCAATTACCGCCTCGCTCCGGAAAGACGAATAAGCAAAAGTGAGCGAAAATAAACAAACA
Organism: Anopheles farauti; assembly: GCA_000473445.2. NCBI lineage: Eukaryota > Metazoa > Arthropoda > Insecta > Diptera > Culicidae > Anopheles > Anopheles farauti. Next base: position 247,474 of record KI915048.1, read on the forward strand.
ACAAACTCACCGCAGTACGAACAAATGCAGCAAACTTAGCCGTCCAGAACGACGGCGAAGTGCGCCGTGTTCCGTTCTTTATCTTTATCGTCCGCAAATCTCCCGGGGACGTCCCGGGGTGGGTGGTGGAACCCGCTGCTGGCACGATGGTCGATCATTTAAACCCGAACATGATCGTTAAAAATGAATTCGTGGATGTTTGCAAAACCCTTTTACTGCTCGGGTTGCGGGTTGCGCGGGTCGTTCGGTATGGCACGCTCGAACCAATCAAGTAATGTGCGGCTGCACTGGAGGAGCGCAAAAAAATTGGAATCGATGTTCCTCCCGATTGTTCTGACTGATTGCAGTTCACGTCGATCTCCCTGGAGGCGGTGTTGCCTTAAAAAAACAGGAGTATTTTAGAAAAGATTTTTTTTTACGAGGTAATATACAAGAAAGCGGCAACACATTTGAATTTATGAAACGTGTTTGGAGATAATTCAATTTCTGAGGCCAAGATTTGGAAACTCCGGTCCCGTTTAGAAAAATAATTAGAAAAATTTTTGTAAAAAAAATCACATCCGTTCATTACTTGACTGGCTCGATCCTGTCTCAGATCTGCTCCTAATTCTTCAATCAAGATCGCTCCAAGCCACCCAAACAAGCCATTGTTAGCTTCACGGTATCGCTCTTACCCCAGAGCAGAGTAATCATGATTTTCTTCCCATTTATTTGCTCCTCCTGCCGCTGGTTCACTTAGCTCCCCGCACAGTAAATGCCGATAAAAATAGGAATAATTACCGTTGCCTTGTTCGAAGGTATCCTGCACCCTAGGCATTGTTCCTAAACAATGCAATTGATTAATTGCACTGCAAATTCTTCCCCAGAGCCCGCTGCAGCCGTGGACAACCGACCACGGACGCAAGAAAGGCAAGAGAGCGTGATGATAAACACAAGCAGAAGGCGAAAGGCGGACGGTAGAAGACGGACAAAAAACGAAATAACACCAAACTCCCCGGTGGTGGTGCCCTGCTGAAGAAGTCCTTGTCCACGCGAATCAGTGCGATCACATCGCACCCGAACGAGCAACCAGAACCCGGGCCCGGTTGCTGTTCCCGGTCCCGGACGGGAGTAAAATTATGTTGAGTAAATATCCACGATTTAGCGATTAATCATGACGAGCGACATATAGACTGTCCGTTTCGGTGACACATTATCGTTTACATGGACTCCGGTGAAGGCGATCGTTACTGTCCGCAATGGTTACGGGTCGAGCAAATCGGACCTCGGTGAACTGTGGAGGCCCCTCTGGAGGAGGGCGAGATTTTGGAGCTTGCTGGAATTTTCGATCCTTCCCACACACACACACCCATGCGCGTGCGTCCTGATGATGCCGTACTTCAAGTACCGGATACACCCCAGAGTGTACGGCAGTAAATTAAGCAACCAACGGTGAGGAGCTCGGAAACGGAGTCCTCTAGATGGAGCAATGTTTCTTTGTCGCAAACGAAAAACAACGCAAACCCGTCGTCGTTGGTAGCTGGTAGTTAAACAACAGCCTTCCTGCTCCCTCTCCATTCCCATCCCTTGGGCCGACTCCCATCCCTGGGCGCATACCTCAAATTGCAATCGTTTTCAGTGCATAACGAGAAACATGTACTTCGGAGTTGGGAAAGATGCTACCAGGTAATGCGGGAGGAGGCATCCCGGCGTTCCCGTCGTCCACCGCGCCGTATCCGAGAGTTCAATCGCGGGTGCTCCGCTCCGTTTGCGTATCGGTGACATTTGTACGGTGGACGCTTGTTCCGCACAGCGAGCGCACTCGAACGGCGAGCGAACGAACGTCTCCTGTCCGGTTTTGGTCCGGAAGCTCCGGGATAAGTCGAGAAGACGACGCAAACGAAGACGACCGACGTGAAGAAATGAGTGATTTGTTTTCTTTGCCTACGCTTCTTCATTATGCCATTCGTAGCATCGTCCCGCCGGGCATGGTACGGTACGAGGGCTCGAGATCTTTTATCGAAACCTTATGCTGTGACCTGCGCACGCTGCGGAGTACTTGACTCGCCATCCCGATTGACCCACGTTCCGAGGAAGTCCACCAGTCCTATTAACATGCATTTTCCGAGCGTGGCATTGTTTGGCTGGCTTGCAACTGCAGCTCTGGGGTTTTTTTTTTTTAATTAATTCCTGAACATTGTCCGGCGGGGGATTTATTTTGTACAATCTTTGCTCGTTACTTTCCGTACTTGTACGGAGCACCTACTGACGTTTGGTAGTACATCATCTCGACTATTGCTTTGTCGCCGTGCTACGAAACTATTTATATTCATTCGCTGGTTGTAGTATGCTTGTGCTACGATAAGCATCTAACAGTTTTATGATAATGACCTATCGTTCACGGTCAGCAAACAATTATGTAGGACCTTTTTATTTTACCTCCATGCTCTCTCGTTTCTTGCATCCATTCCACCAGAGCACAAAGTGTTGTCTAATTTGCATAACGCATCGTCTACAGATTATTACATTCCTTCTTAACATTTTTTTTGGTATTCCTTTCAACACACGGCTGCAACACTAAACCATTCCGCCGAATACCTCACCATCCAGCATTATAAAGCGAATTTGCGATGCGAGTTCGCGCGCCGTGAGACTGGTGTGGTGGGCGGTATATGATGCACCTATTTTGTTTCTGACAGGACGAAAATTAAAGCTGAATTCACCGCAGCGCCTCATTTTCAACGCCCTGCCACGTTGGGGTGAAGATTTGCGCACTATCTTCACCCCGTTGGGCCCTGCTCCCCCCCCCCCCCCCCCCCCCCCCCCGTTTTTCTTTTTCCCCCCCCCCTCGCTGGAGGTGTTTTGTTTTTTCATTCCATCCAGGATTTCGGTGCACGTCGGGGTGCATCAACGCGCCCCTGACAGCCCAACATGAAATCGACCCGCCAACGAGGCTGACCGCGAAACCGAAGGCTGCCTTGAGGTCTGGCGTGTTCGGGATTCGTAGCCTCCACTGACAGCCATCAACGCCCAGACGGTCGGGCGTGATGATCGTGGCGGTGTGTAGCCTCGGGGCGAACGCGAGAAATCCGGGACCGGGTATCCTCCACCTCCCCTTCGCCCTTCCAACAACTTGATCTTCAACCGAAACCGCGCGGATAAAGCTGCGAAGACGTTCCTCACGGGTTTGGATTATTTCGTCAATGTGTTCATCAAACGTGAACGATAAAATTAAGCGCGTTGCCCACTCAAACCACCTCCTGCTCGAGCCAATGCCTGATGCGGATGCAACTCTCTTGTAATTGCATTTCAACAGCTGTCATCCCGTCGGACACGCGGGACGGAAAATGTTTTGGCGAAGCTTTATCTTTATCGTCAGTTCGGCGTTTTTTTAATGCGGTTTTTTTTTTGTCAGTCAAAGCATTTTTCGTGCACCCTCTTTGGGCGATTGAAAGCCGTTTTCGGCTGATTGAAATGTTACTTGTTCGCGATCGTTTTGTAAGCGGCGAGTCATCCGACAGGATGCCGTGAAAAAAATACAACAAGATAAGCGTGAAATTTACCGACCCCAATAATCCGCTGTTGCGGGGAAGTGATTCAATTTGGATTAAATTAAAGCAAATATTTCAGTTGTCAGGATAGTGGTGCAGCCGTAGCCGAAGAAGATTAAAAAGAATTATCCTAAAATTAACGCTTATTCAGGAGATAAGAATGGAACGCAGGGAATTTTAACAACCCCTTTCCTGTTGGTTTTGTTAACCATAACAATACCTAAACAAGAAGTAATACATTGAAATATACACAAATTTGTTTTATAAACCAAGATATATATTAAGAATGAAAAGTAGATACTATTACTGTAAACTTTTTACATTCACTGATGATTTTTCCTAATTGAAACTGTACCCTAAATTCGTCCTGAACCGCCGATTTGTTTAGCAATCACCTCGCCTCAAAGAGCGTCCAAGTAGTTAAAGCAATTATTAAACCATCCAATTCCCGGAACAGCTCCGCTATCAGTCGATCATTCATTAACCGGTTGACCTTTAAGAACCGTTCATAATGAGAACAAAACATTGCACCCCACACCGGTTCAACTCCCAAACTGAATGTCAAATTTACCTTCCACCAGAAAATCGTGGCATTTCGGTGGATGTTTGTCTTTCGAAAAAGCGCTGACTGAGCCACCAGCCACCGGTCTGTCCAGCAGATCCGAAGCGGCCACCGGGAGAAAGGGGTAGTAGAATACAGAAACAAAAATCAACTAGAACAACCCGTGGAAGATGAAATGAAGCAATTAAAAGTTTAATGCCAGACTATCGTCACTCCCCGTGCGCCAAGATAAACGGTTCACTTTTCACGTTGCTCACGCTGTTGCTGTTATCACTTCACGGCCATCCTAACGATGACGACGACGACGACGAGGATGGCCGCTCGTCCGTTCGTGTGACGCCGGGAGCGAAACATTCAAACAGTCTCCGGTATCACTTTCGTAGCGGGCGTCTTTCGTCCTACGGCAGCCTGGGGATGATTCATTCTCGCAGCGCAAAGCGGGGGGCAAATAATTACTTTACGCTGTTAATTATGTATTCTGGACGCTCGTTCGCTTAGGTTCTCTAACCGCCCGCCTGGAGGAACCCTTTCCGGTTGTGAGGAGAGCGGGCAGGGTCGAAGCGAAGACAGGGTCGAACTGTAATCTGTTTGCTTCAGCCACGTCCCAAGCGAACGATTGCGCTGAGCGATTGATTTTTATTCATTGACCGTTGATTTATGCTACAGGATCAACACTAACTGAGTCTAGGTGCAGACGGGATAGCTTAAAGGGAAGCTTCATCCGGATAATAGGGTCAGTTTGTCAGTGTCCCATTAGCACGTGTGATACGACGGAACATTCTGTGAAGGAGTTTTTTTTTTGGTCGAATAATTTAAACTTTTCCTCTGGACGTCGCGTACGATGGTGACTGGTGTCTGCCGGCATACTGATACTGCTCTTCTTCGCTACTGTATTTCAACCCTCACCGACCTCACGAAGAACGAAACGAAAAAAAAGAAGATTCAATCGCAAACCGTCTCATAGTCGTAAATCTTTACTGCTGATGAGCAATCTTTGCTGACTCCCGGAGTTTGAATGATCCGCTTCCAGCGAGCTGTCTCGAAGTCACAGCAACAAAAACACAAAAATCTCCAGCCACGAGCGAGTGAGAGAGAGCGAGAGAGAGCGCGTGCAGAGGAGCGATTCATTGGGCCCATGGGACATCAATCAAACGCAAGATTCCCGAGAAATTCCTTAAAACGAGCCACCGAGCATAACAACCATCGCCGACATACTTGTCGCACATTTCGAAAACTTCCCGCGCGAGCGCTTAATTGCTCGACTCGGCGATCGTTTTGGACGACAACCGACGGATCGGAACTCGGCAGTTTGATTGATTGGCATTTATTAAAGCACCCTGGACCGGACCAAACAGCGGCCGGTCAGGGCCCGATCGCAAAAGGTGATTGCGTGATTGTGTGGATTTGTGCGAGAAAGTTGTACTGATTACTTGAATTGCCCGATGGGAGGACAGGGGGATTTTTTTAACGAGCACCGAATGCTGCGAGGTGAATTTGCATACGACATAATTTTTCAACGATAAAACAAAGTCGGAAACGGGCGGTGATGAATGTAACATTTCAACCGATACAGGTTAGCGAATATTAGCATTTTCTTTATTGCATTTATTTATAAGATACACGCAGAAGCTGTTGAGTTGATAATCACGTTTTGTTTGGTTGATGTTTATCAACACATAAAACAAGCGCTTTTGCAGCCATCCGAACCATTTTGGGAGAGGTATCCCTTTTTGTGGTATCCAAAAGCAGCTCTCGTTTGAATGTGAATCCATCAAAACGGCACATCATCCTACTCGTAATGGATGAAATTTATTATATAAAATATTTGACTCCCTTCTCTCCACACGAAACGTCTCACCCATCATCGCAAGAGAAGGGACGTTTCTATCTTTAATTAGGCGCTATATTGTTGATCGATTATCGCAAAGCACACGATCGGTCGGTCGGCACCACCGCACCCGAGTGATCGTGATGACAGGTACCTTTCTTTCGGCCCCTCACTCACCTTCACCAGCTCGGGTGCGAACAAGCCTGAAGCAAACGCGAGTCTGCTCGCTGCTTAGTCTTTCAATCCATCGCGGCTAACTCAATCGGGCGCACGATTCAGTCGATCCGTTGGCCCATAGACCACCATAGGCCAAACCGAGGCGATCGAGGTGATCGTGAATGCTCGTTCCAGCAGGCGGCCCGGCAAAGGTGTGGAGGTGACAGTGTTACGAAAGCAATGCATTAAATATTATGCAAACCGGTCGGTTCGGCCGACGGGTAGAAGGTGAAAGTCCAAGCGTTAGCACCATGTAAGGAGTCATGCGTCCTACTACCGGCAGCTTTCAAATCAGTTTTGGTAATGTTTTTGAGCGAATAATCTTGGAGTAATTATTATGAAGTCATTCTGCATCAATTTCTCAATGTGTAAATAATTCCTAATATGTATGTACAATGAAAATATGCGATTGTAATAATCGTAGCTACAGTGAGTTCATCGCAACTGTCATTTCACATATACTACTATTTTAAATTTACTTTCAATTATTAGTTTCTACTATTCTTTTTGTTTATTTTGAAAGAGATTTTTGATTTTTTTTTCTGTGTTGTACTACATTCACATTGTGACTAATCCAAACAAAAGAACCAAACAACGAATAGAACTTCCCCGAATCAACCTTCAGATGTAGCAGGTACTGCAGCATCCAAACGCTTGAGAAAGAATATCCCGCGTCGATCTAAAAACAACAACAAAGTAACGATCATTATCATTCCATTTTGTTGTAATAGGCACTTTAGTCGTCCATTTTTGGCTCGTGTACTTTGCACCGCCCGCAACTGCAGAAGGATGGAGAGAATGATCAACTATTTGAATTTCGACTAATGATGCTTCGCCCCCAGCTGGACTCTCTGTTTGTGGTCAGTGCGCCCTCCACTGTCCACTAAACGGTTTGGAGGAGGTGGATTCATCACGCCGGGTTCCACGATACCAAACGTGGACTCGTCCTCTGCCATCGATTAATGGACCAGCACCCGAGACGGTCGAGTGGAGGCCGCCGTGCATGACGTGACATATTTTTGCCTCCTCTTTTTGCCTCCACCGTAAATCCCGTCCGTCGGTTCCTCTCGCTCTGTGAGGAGATTTATGAATTGGAACTGATAGCAACTTTCATTAGTCTTCATCAGGTTCATTAGGTGATTTGTTTTCCTCATTTCCATGGGAGATGCTTGGACGCTATTTGAGGTCGCCGGGAAGTGCTTTCACGCGGTGGCCTGCAACGGATGGGCGATGAAACAATTTCCAAACTCTCCACGACCGCCGGCTAATGACTGACAGTGCCATTCTACGGCTGTTCTTGGCGTCGGGTGGCCCGTGGCATAACTGTTCATTTACATGTCCTCTTGCCGAAAGATGATGCACGATAATAATGATGGATCAGATCGGTTCGGAATGGTTTAGAGTTTTTTTTTTCATCCCGTTCGACTACAGAGCGCAGCGTGTTTATAGAGAAATTTGTTTGTGTTAGCTGATTGGGCATTGTTCCTGTTTAGCAGCGTTTAGACGAGGACAATCAAACGTTATAATGTCGTCATGAAATAAATCTAACAAGAAAGTGTGGGTGAGTGAGCCGTAGCACGACCATAAATTATTGTTCCTATTGTAAAAGGTGGTTTAAAAAATCATGTCACACACACGCATAAAAAGAAATTCAACACTTTGCTTCCCAGCCAATAAAGAGTCACATAAAAATAATTATCGCTCGATGGAATGCAGTCGACGAACACATGCAATACGCGGTTTCTTTTTCTACTTTTTCTCAACAGCTGGTGAACCCCGAAGCATTGCGTCAACCCCACGGAAAAAAAGAACTCCAACATCAAACCCCAACGCACAATCTGCTGTAGGAGTGGTTTTATCACCGGCGAGCAAATAAATCCACCGAAATTGTTCCCTCACCGTTGGCGCACTACCCAAAACGGTTGACCACAAATCGTTAGACCAGTCGCAGGACACCATCGTGCCATGGTGGAAGCCCGAACCGATACCGAACACCACCGTGAGGGGATTTTAAGTGGTCGTATTTTTCGAAATAGTTTTGCGCCACTGCTCCACCACTACAGGTCTCCACCAACCTGTGTCTCGTCGCCCTCGATGCGAAGACAACAAAGCACAATGTGCAATCGGGCCCGGAGCAACGCGCTCGTAAAGGATAAGGACTTTCACTCATGATACAAGCGGTGACAACCCCCCTGAACGCTGTCACCGATTGTTGGCTTTTTTTATAGGCCTGACAATTCTGCGGTGCCTAGGCAGAAACCGGAAAACCGGCACAGTACAATCATGTACCATTAGGCCGAAACAAAACAGTATGTTGTACTCGTATATTTAATTTAGCTATATGCCATTCGCTACGCTCCGTTCGCCCGTCATAAAACGATGTAACTTACTGCAGTAAGGCGGGCGGAACAGCACCATGCGAAATCTACGCCACAAACGGACTATTAACTAACTTCTTTCACTCGGATACGGAAAGGTTTGAAGGAGAGAGTTTTTACAGCATTTGAGGATGAAATCGCTTGGACCGCACCCAGATGAGGCGACAGAGATCCGTAGTAAAAGTACTCTGGTAAAAGTTTAGGGTACTGGTTGCAATTGAATAATAAAAGGTTTATTAAGACGCATTTTGTTGGGTTAGTATTAGATAGGATAAACTCATTTTTAACGTAAGCTATCTAAAAAATCAACACATACTCTTCCTTTTCTATCATCTTCTAACTGTATCATATGATAAGAAATCAAATGATAGGTAAGATATCGTTCACTAGATTGCATTTTATCGAGAACCAGAAAACTAGAGAACCCATTCTAAATCATCAACATTATCTACACGATCTACCGTCGCCCGATGAAACATCTGCCCTCAAATTTATTCCCCAATCGTCATAAATCTCTACTCTCGCAGCCGTTTCGAATATAAAACGCCGTGTGTCGCCTATCGCCACAGTACCAATCATTCCCCTCTTCGTTTCTTGGAATGATTCGTAAAATACAAGATAATTTGATAATTACGAAGCCCGGGTTCGTCCCGGGCTCACATCTGATGTCATCGGCCGCTATGACCAGCACACAATCCGACCAAGGCAACAGATCTCCCCACCATCTAGTATCGATCTAAACTCCAACGGGGCCTGGATCTTCCCTCACTTATTAATTATGCCAATCGGCCGCTCCACCGCGTTTGCGACTCGTAGGTTTCAAACAATAAATTAACCGAGGACCCTCTTCCGCACAAGAAGCGGGTGCGCAAGCACCAAGCGGGAGGCCAAGCAGCCACAAAATAAATGTTTTGCATGTTTTCGGTTTTCATCGATCGGCTCGGACCGTTGCCCTCCCATAAACACCTAACCCGTTCCAAAGCGTCGGATCCCCACACACACACACACCACAAGCACACCGCTCCTCCACTCCCTCTTAATGGTGGAGCTAAAACAAAGCAACCAAAAAAAAAACACACGCGAATGAAACAAAATAAAAAACACAAAATAACATCCTATGGCACTCTTGTTTCCCACCGAAATCAGTCGACCGACCGCCTAGCGTCAAGTGAGATAAATTCACACTAATTTAGACATCATCACTAGGACGGAATTAAGTTGTCAAGTTTTTCCGTCTCGTCGGCTGTTAGAACCTTTGCAGCAGCCTTTTTTTCGTGTCTTCAATGGAATCACTGCTTCCTCGCGCTCCGACCTAAAGTGATGCTTTGGGCTGTGTTTTATTTTGTATCGTTACCATCCCGAGCCACTGCTCCACGTTTGGATGGACCTAAAACAAACGAAAAAGAAAAAAAAGATCTTTTAATTCGCAGAAGAAAACCCTTCAAATGGCGGATACACGGCGTTGTCTTTGATTGTAAACTTCCACGAGAAGGTGGTATTTATTTGGTCAAAGTTACCTGCGTGGTGATAGTAAACGTGTCGGGCACGGTGTTCCTAACCTCACTCGAACCGGGACCAAATCTCTCGAGCACTGGCGTCGGCAGAGCAAGAATACTTCATGCAAGTTCGGGGCGGACTTCACTTCGTCGGACACCTATCAAGATTTGCACCCTCTCTCCGTCTAGGCGCTAGCCGGGATGGTTCCACCATCTTGGAATGGATGAAATAAAATTTTAATTGGATCCGAAGCATGTTTCAGCGCTACAAACGGCGGCGTGTTAATGGCACACAGTTCGTCCGTCATCGAGGCCTCTCGGACTGCCTTTCGGGCACTGAGAAGTGGTCTCAGCGGCACTTCACCCGAAAACAATCTCTTGGGAATTCAAATTTTCTTCCCAGGTTAACCCGGGACGTTTGCTCGAAGTCCTGTCTACTTCTTCAACATGCGCTTGAAGGGCCTCTGCTTTGTCTCGGCATCTACTGCCATTTGCTGCTATTCTGTTCCTATTCCAACTGCAACTCCTTCCCATACTAACCTGATCCACCAACACTAATTAATCTGCTTCGTTAGAAGTACGTACGCCACAGCGCAAGGGAACATGTACACGAGCCCACATCTTTATTTCGAATAAAATTCAAGCCTCATTATTAGTCCCTTCTCGGGAAAGTAATCTCCCATCGAGGCAATGGAAAAATAAATCAGTCACGTACACGTACCTCCCCACAGATAACGATATCACGGGCACCCGATAATTCCCGATAATGAGTTATCCTTCCTTTCCGGCGGACGGGTGAAACTTTTGACCGCTTCGACCGTACCGGACGCCCCACGGGAAATACGGCGGTGTCCGGCGTCGGTACGTTCAGAAAAGTTCGTACACCACGTATCACAAATTAAACACAGGAAATTCCTAATGCTTCTAATCAGCTTAGCTAAACGGGCTCAGTTTACGCCAGAATGAGGGCGAAACTTGCCAGCCTCGCCAGGATCCTCGCCAAAAGAGTTATTAAAGTGTGCGATACGAGATCGAAGTTATTCCAACAAATCCCGACACTCATTACGTCAGCGTTCGACCTCGTGCCTTCGTGATACCTGATTGGCAATATTTACGAGCGTCCGGGACAAAAATGGACCGTCACATCGGGAGAGATCGATACCTTATTCATGGGGGCACCGCCACTGCCGCTTCCATTGAAGCCAATTTATTGCAGATGGTATGATATAAATACCCACAAACGCGATCCGTGGAACATGTTGTGACGCTAAGCAGGATGAAAAACTTGCGCGATAGACGAACGAGCTGAGGACGAGACGCGCACGAAAATAATGGTCTGTTTACAGCGATCCCACCCGGTGCTAGGGATCTTTGCCGGCACAAACACATACACGCACACACACACACCGGCACATGGGGCGTTATTATCGCCTACAACATAGCGTCAACGTCTCAACGCGCATTGTACACACCGAAGCCATCTGGCTCCAGCGGAACGGAAGAACACTCTCACCTAACCCTTCTTTTCGGGGTCGGTTCGTTGGTTCCCGGCGACCAAAGAAGCCCATATCACACATGTGTAACAGGCTTCCCGTTCTTTTTTATGGTGATACATAAAGGCTGATTATGTTTGGCTCGGCGCTCCGCATCCAAGCCATGCCGAACGGAGCCCGAGTGCGAACCGCAACATCCTGCCGGACGAGGACTCCCTGCGGGGAGTATTACGCTGGCCGGGTCGGAGAACCACTCACGTGTGGGTGACGATGCCACAGGTTTGCTCATTTTAGTTCGCCTTCTTCTGCGAACTACACGTCGTCGTCGTCCTCGTCGTCTCGCATCGGCATGTGGTACTGCAAGCCGGGCGGCCACAGCAAGAAAGGCAATTATTGTGGCGCGCAAGAAGATGCTACACTGCCAGGCACACATTAACGATATTATGACACACGAAGATGCTCAGAAACTTCGTTCTGCTCGGTTCGCTCGCCTCCCTGCGACGGCGCCATGGTGGGTGGCGTAGTTTACTGAATTTTTCGGCAAACGGCTCGGGCAAACTTTAATACCTAACCGCAGTGTTTTTCGGTGCAGCTTTAGCGAGCAGAACTAGCGGCACTGCAACCGATCGAGCGACGAGAAGTAATAGGTGTCTGCTTCCTGGCATAAAATATATCACTTTAAGACCTTGAGTGCGGCGGCTGCGGTATATATCATTCGCGTTGTTCTAGCCCGGACCCATGGGGGAAGCACATTTGTTGACAGCCAACGCAAACGCAACACAACCGGCACCGCGTGTGCGAATCCTTCTGGACGGTCCATTAAGCACGGGTAGCTCTGCCTAGGCTGCCACCGGGACCAGCCCGGGGAGCCCTCTTAATGGTCCCCGCGGGGGGTTACTATTTCGCACTTTTGAAGCTCGTTTCATTGCACGGAGTGCAGTAGGTTGCAAGTACAAAAAAAAAGAACGCTTTCTTATTTTAACTACAACCACCCTGGGCTCCGGAGCGACAACGGGGAGTTGCAGACATGCGTCATAATTCATTTCGTATATTATGTCATTAGTTGAAATAAATAGCCATAAATTACACGTGCAATAATAAGCACGTTTAGCGTTTTCCCTACGCGGTTCTGCACCGATGCAGCTCCAGCCATTCCTTCCAAACCGGGTGGTGGTTTTTGTTTAATGTTGTGTGGATTTTGTGCCCTCACCCCCGGCGCCGCACTGCCAACCACCGCCGTGATGATGATGACTGATAAAGTGGAAGGGTGCAAACAAGCAGACGCAAAACCATCATTTCTGATATCGAAGTCGCAGAGGGCACCACTGGAAGATACTGGTGGAATCTCAACTCAGAATCTTCAGGCGCTGCTGCTCCGAGTGGAAACAATCGCTCCATAATTCATAACCCGTCGAAGGCAACTGATTCGCTCCGCTCGCTCGCTCGCTCACTCCACCGCCGTCGTCGATGCTGCCGCGAAACTACGCAAAAAGCGATAAATTATGACGAAGTAATAACATTTTTATTGTATCGGCACTTTTTCATTGCGCGGAACCAGTCTCAGGAAATGAATGATCCACCAAAGTCTTTGGATAAATCGAGATTTTCTCCGTGCGGCAGTGCATGGTTTCGAGCGGTGGCACTGTGACATTGGGCTCTTCACAGCATCCCAACCGCTTACCTATCAATCAAACAGACCCCGAAGTTGTCACCAAAATCTACTAACGATTATTTATGGAGTCCGGATCGGCCGGATCCGACCGTGGCTTAGCTGCGGGCCGCTGATAGAGATAAATAATGGAAAGCATTCCCCGGGACGTGGAAGATTTCCAGTAGATTTCGCTTCCGAAACCTCGTCACGTGGTGGGCGCGCTCGTTGGTGCGCGTGCGACTGGGCAAGAATATTTTAGGCTTGATAAATGATTCTTCCAAGGATTCTTCGGTGTAGTGGGAAGCCGCAACAGCAAACGGCACGGCGGCCAGAAGGGATTTATCGGAATTGACTCCTACCCAGGCGTCGTCGTGCGAGGTGTTCTTGATCGAAATGCTCAAGCCGATCTGATATATCCTGCTGCTGCAATGATTTATCTAGCCGTGACCGAGTAACACTGATCGATTGCGAGGAATTCAGCCTGTTGGACATGATGATGTTGCCTCCAGTGTTTAAGCGCACATGGGAGGGGTAATAGTTGCGGTTCCACACGCTAGTGACCACGACGATCGATCGATCATGACATGGTGGTCAGACTCTCGCACTCGTGGGCTCTCTGATCGGTAACGCGATCGGGTCAACTCCCTTCCCCATACGCGGGTAGTTTTACGATCGCAAGTAGAGCATTCACCCCACTGCGTCGCTTTCAACCGTTGCAGTATAACTGGGGTTGGGTGGGGTTGGCTGCGATTTAAAAGCGTCTTGATCCGGTTCCAAAGTAGGCCAAAGTGGTGGCTTTTATAAAATGGTTGACAGAAGTACAACAAGACGGGGATGTAGCTCAGATGGTAGAGCGCTCGCTTAGCATGTGAGAGGTACCGGGATCGATACCCGGCATCTCCAACCCGAACGAAAGCGGAAAATCTTCTTTTTATTATTTCAATCATTCAAAATTAATTTGCAATTGCATCTTCAAATTAAAGGTAAAATTTATATTAGAACAAATAAGAGTTTTGAGCTTAATTTTCGTAAAGCTATTCAAAAGCTTTCCTGCCTTTTTACAACTTTTGTATCAAACATTACATTTCCAACTAAAATGACTATATTGTGAATCCGCCGCTGCAAACAATACCGGCAGCGCAGCTGTATCTCTTCATCCATCACCACACGGACCAGGAGGGAGTATCGAACTACCGTGGGATGAACGAAATTCATTCAGTAAAACCGTACAAACACGCGAGTCCTTTATCAACGCCCGACTCGCTTCGCCTGCCCCAGCCTGGCTGTTCCTGTTCCAGCGTCTGATACAATTTTCCATACAATTAAAAAGATGCACCCATCTGTAAAACCACATCAAAGGATCCGGCAGCGGCGTGCTGCAATCGCTCCGGCGGACTCCGGCTGCATCCGTCTGCATTTGGCGCGACCGTTCATCGGGGCTGTGGATGATTGTGCCTGACCGCTTTTCAACGGTGTCGGGAATCCTTTCAGGATCGCGCGTTTATTTCACGTGCTTCCGGGACGTGAACGTGACAAAGCGGGCGAGGTATGAGACAGTACCGGCAAAAACGGTGCAATCCACGCCATCCACTGCAGACAAACTTCCAGACAGCGCCACTCTCCCCCCAAAACCAGATGGTAAACAACAACGCCTCTCCATCTCCCTCGCCCTACCAACAACCACCACCGTTCTTCTCATCGGAATGAAATTTATCCCCCGCGGGAAACACAACGACCAAAAAAAAAAGCGTACACACACAAAAATCCGGGCACGGCTACCAACAATTTCAAAGCGTTCCCTGCATTGATCGGTGGCGGTCAGTAAGTACGCATTATTTTGGAGAAATTCTGCGGAAAACACCGCACCACGTTGGTGGAAAATTTTACTGTAGCCGCGTTTTCATGCGTGCGAAGAATGGGAGGAAATGTGCACCATGTGGAAGGGAGCAAAGCGTCGCGTGAGTGAACCCATGTGCGTGCAATACGATGAAAATTAACCATACTTTAATCCCTTGGATTGAAGCGTGATGGTTAGCAATAAATACAACACAATATCCTTTAATTATGTGCAAACTGTTGGTTCACAGTGTGGGATGAATGCGAATGTGGTGAGAATTTCAGAAGCGTAGAAAGTTTTACATTTTAATGAATAATTTCATTTAAAACATTACGCGATTTATCATACTATTTTTTAAGTTAACCAAAATCTCACAATACCTCAAAAGGAAATCATATAATTATTTTAAATCTGCTCTCAAATTACTAACTGCTCTTAAAGTCTACCATAGTCCGATCTAATACGCAACGAAAACCTATAAATATTTAAAATAAAACATAAACAAATAAAATTATAAACCCATTTACCGTTCCCAGTGTTGCCTCAATTTAGACGGATCAATTATGGGAGAGCATAATTATAACACTCATTTTAATTATTTCCAACATGAACGGTAATTAATTTCATCAATCAACGATCGCTGTTATGCTGCCGATGGGGACTAAAATTCACCCAACCGTGCCTTCTGCGGTCACCAGCGGTGCTTCGCCTATCGTTCCCATTGTCATCCGATACAGGGAAGGAGGATGACGGGTAGCTTTCATGTGTCCAACTTCAAAGCATTGCCAACCATCGTACGAAAGGATGTTCCCCGTTTTTCCACAAAACCTTTACCACGAAAACCCGATGCACCGATGCGTTCGATTCGTCTCAATAAAGGATGAATTTTTCCCTCGCGCTCCCGGTCCTCGCTGACTCCCCCAGTAACAGCAATGCATGAAGAGGTAAGGATCCAATACCATGCCGGTAACGAAGTGCACGGTGTCCCATTGTTTGCTGGCTTCGTCAAGAATCACTCCTCCTCGGTCCGAACACTCCAAAAACCCTTGTCAGTCAATGAAGCAATCAATCGGAACTGGAACTCATTGCAATGCGAGGATTGCTCTGGAGCACGGAACGGGGACCGGCATTTCCGACTGTTTGTGCACTGTCCCTCGGGCAATGGTTTGGAAATTTCATTCAACAGCAGCAGTTTTTCTTTCCGTTAAACTGCCCTGGATGGGATTGGTGCTGCCGAAAACGCTGCGTAAAGAGCTGCGTAAATTAAATGAAAACATAGACAAATCGATCATACGACACCGGCGTTCAATGAAGTGAGCGTACGGTCTGTGTTTTTCACCCCTTTGTTGTACCGCTGGTGGAGCTGATTTTCATGCACGGTGAAAGTGTGTACTGAACGCATGCTGCATGAGCTTCCGACGTACAGGTTCAGGTGGACTGTAGCCACGACACCACAATTGTGTACCTCTTGCGTATCGAATTCCTGGGAATTCATTCACTCGTACCAAAGTGATTGCAGCTGCATTGGAAAACGACGAATCCAAACCAAAGCATCCACCACTAGCAAATTAGACTGCACGAATGACAATATAACGATTTTTTTTTTCATTTTCGAAGAATTGTTAGAGTGACTAATCACGATGACAGTGAGTTGCGATCCATTTCAAGACGATAAGTAATGAATTTTGAGTAAAGTAATTAACATGATGTTTTCGCTTACGGTGTTGTTTTCAGCTTAGATCTAAAATTAATTTTCAGCTAATTTTATAAGTATACAAGCGCAATTTAATATGAAAACAATATTGTTTAAAAAACATAAAACGGAACTTTCAGTAAACGAATATCTCAGCCAAGAAATATTAATCCTAAATCTTTTATTGTCAGTGCGAAACTATGGTATGTGTCAATTTCCTATGCACTCTACAAACAACCTACTGGTCTGAACAAACAATGGTTCCATAAAATTTCATTATCTGAAACAAATGCGTTATGACCTACCAAAACGCTTTGCAGGCTCATGAAGCACCCTCTGCCAGCGTTATCAGATCCTTCTGATCCGTGTTGAATCGGATGCCGTGTTACAACCCGCCAGCTTACACCTACACGAGATAACACGGCTGTGCGCATTGTGCAGTCGCTAATCTATATCAGCACACTGTCCGCAAATGACTTCCCATTTACTGCCGCACTTTCATGAGCGCGCACGTCCCCCTCGTGGCAAAATTAGCGCTGCTAAAACGAAGCCCATTTCTCACCCCGTGCCGGTGGGTACTTCGGGGACGGTTTCGGGGTCGGTTGTCGTGTCTGGACACAAAAAGCTCTTCACGAAAGAAAGCAAACAATCAACGCGAACAACAATAACAACGCATAGATGTAGAAAATTAAAACCGAACCAACCGGCGGTGGTCAGCCGCGGCGGTGTATCATATCGCTTTGACAGATAAGTAAGTAATTATGAGGCACACTTTTTTTTTTCTATGGCCATTGTCCGTGTTGGAATGTTCGCCGCCTTTTTCGCCCCGGTCCGATACGCATCGAACCGAAAACCGGAACACAAACCGCCGGCATCCGAACGACCGCCTCACTTTGCGCGCTCAAACCGAAGATCAAACAAAGAACCACTGGCTGGGCGAGGTGTCTGCCGGCCTGCCCATGCTTATTGTCTTACACTTGAAGGCATCGGACTGCTGGGTATCTACCAAACTCACACCCGACGACGGTCCCACGCGCCACGCACCGTGGAGGATCGTTGAGCCGTGAACAGCTGAGTTGAAATGTATCTCCCAAATTCGTTCGCCCGCTCAACAAGTTCAAGTCCCGGCGCCGTCACCCCCTCCGGGGCCATGAATAAACATTGCACTATCATTTTTAAATTTCAAATTCTTGCTCCGTTCTTTTCACGCGCCGGCTCGAGACCAACCGCAGGCCAATTACCGAACGAGGGCAACCGCGCTGGCGGTCGCATCCGAATGACTTCGTTGGAAAAAGGGCCCGGCGGGAACCGGTGTCCTCCGCCTGTACGATATTCTGAACCTATAACGCCTTCACCCAATCGGACCACTAAATCTAGTACTACGGTTTCGTTAACAATTTAGAACATAAAAAAGTAAACAATGGAATCAGCCGCCTCCTTTCGGTCCCCCCCTCCCCCCCGCCTCACACCTTTCTCCTTCTTAACCCTTCGGTCCAATTAAGATCGCTTAACATCATATTTCTCAGCTCCAGTTTGCTTCCGAGCTTCGAACCCGGCGGCATAAACGGGTTCATATAGCTCGCGTAATCCGGCGTCGTAAAAGTGCCGGCACTACTAAAAACGCTCACGCTTAGAAGGTTATAAAATTGGAAACGCCAATAACTCTTCTCGGCGTTCCGTTTCCCTCATACACACGCAAACGCCTGCGTGTCCACCAAAAAAACACACCGACCGACGCCAAACATCTTCCCCACTAAACATACACATTTTCCGGTTATTAAATTCTAATTACCTTTAGATGCGTAATTTCTCGCAGAAGAATTGGAGCATCGGTTTACGACCGTGACCCCCGGGAGGGGGATTCGGTGGTGTTTGGGCCGACAGGCAGACGGTAGCCTGTTGAACGCCGGCTCGAGCCAGGCTACGAACGGGTGTGATCTTAATCTCGGGTCGAACC
Source organism: Anopheles farauti (assembly GCA_000473445.2). Taxonomy (NCBI): domain Eukaryota; kingdom Metazoa; phylum Arthropoda; class Insecta; order Diptera; family Culicidae; genus Anopheles; species Anopheles farauti. The sequence continues at coordinate 266,115 of KI915048.1, forward strand.
ATTCGCTACGCCAACTTTATGCGGCGGTCTTTAGAATCATTCGTCAACCAAACGAAGGTTCGCAAACGAGAAGCTTGTTAGACTTTCATTGCTCAATTTTTCGGGTTTGAAAGTTGGGATGTTCATCAGGTGTGCCGTGGAATTGATGCGTTTATAATTATAGGTTATGAAAACCGTACCGACAAAAGACGGAAATGCGATGGATAAAATTATGCAAATTGCACCTGTGTTACTCGCCGCCCGTTCGCTCGCACATAAAACGAAAGATGTAGAGTTTATGGGTGGCAACTCTAGCCCATAATTTTCCCTGTATACTAGTGCTTTTCTATGGACAATATAATTTCAACAGTCATAGTAACAGATTTTGAACATGGTCCTAGTAAGCAAACAACAGATCCTGAAACAATTCGCATATAATGTTAAGATAAAAAATGACTTACCGCCACATTCCATTTCAACAACATCGAAATCAATTGCTTTAAGTCAGGTGCTAAAACCAAACGATCGCATCGATTTATTCGACATTAAAGCAAGATCGGCCTTATATTCAATAAATTTCCACATCTTTCGCCTGCATTACATGGACACCTATTTTAATGGTAAAACATACCATTTTCCACCGCCTATAAAACCCTCGATAAGACGGGCTGGAACCGTGGCCACACCACAAATACCGTAAACATACCGTCAATGGCCTGTCCGCATCGTTTGTTATCCCAAAACGGAGAGAAGCGATTGAGTATGTTAAAAAAAAAAAAACAAACTGTCCCATAATGAACACACCATCAGCCCATGTTCATCCATCAGTCGAGTCCCACGGGCATCGAAAAGGCTTCTAACGACCGACCAACGGGCACACACACGCACTCATACAACAAAAAAAAAATAACACGCAGGCTGATTTGCATGATGGTCTCATTTGTTTTTCTTATGCTTATGTGTCACGCCACCACCCCAACATCCCGCCTGAACGACGAACGGCGGCCGCGTGCACTACTGCCTGGTGACTTATGGGTCATCATCATTTCGGATGCGGTCGAATCAAATTTATTTTCGCTCCTCCTAATGAACGCCACGACGGCCTACCACAACGCTAGGCGCATGTTTCCTTTTTGTCGCAGATTGCCTTCATCAATCGTTTACTTTATGTTTGGCTTCCCATCTAACGGCGATCGTTAGTGTTGCTATTATCATTACTATTATTATTGCTTCCCGTTTGTGCCCGGCGTGCCGACTTATCGACCATCGTGTCCACCAGCGCCAAACGCCCACCGCCAACGAAATATGTGGCCATCGTTCTTCTTCCCACCTGGCGCATTTTCTCGCACTTTCGTCCATGATTTTTTGTTTTCGAACAAACGAACGAACGAACACTTCCCATTCCCACAGCACACCTTTCTCCTCTGCCAACCAAACGAAAAAATAAGTATTTCGAGAGATCTCCCTACAAGACTTTGATTCTTATCGCCCTTTAATCTCCTTTCAATTAACATAAATTCGCTTAACAGGTTTATCTTGGATGAAGGCGTTTCCTAAAAATCACCTGCCAGCCGTTTTGTTTTGCCCTGTCTACTCTCGGACCGGGTGGCGTCGCATCAGTAGCATGCGGTGTAAAACTTTTGCCAAACATCCGGCACGTATCAGCGCGGTGGAAAGTCCTCGCTCGTCTCTTATTTATCATCACATCATCGCACGGATTGTCGATTGTAAACCGTTTGCAGAAATTGGCTTTTAAAAGTTATACGCTAAGTTTTAATTTTTTTTCGTTCATTGTTTATCGCACGGCACGATCGCTCGGAGCTCGGACAGGGAGCCTTCTAATGCTGACGCACGGATACGAAGTGTTTCAATACACAACACTGACCCCATCGGGTGACCTTAGGCTAAGGTATCGCATCACGGTTTGGATTTATCGTCACGAAAAGCTCATTGTTCGTTACGAATCGTTCGAGTGCACATGCTCTTGGGCTCGAGGGCTAGTTACATTGTAAAACATTTGTTTAATGAAATTGCAAGACATTCCGATCGGTCTTGTGCAGAAACCAGTTCAAACCACTTCCACTCGATGGTTCCTTCCCTTCACTCAATTATGGTTTATGAGATTCGATCAAGTTTACGATGCCGATGATGATGATAGTATTTTTTTATTTTTTTGAAGAATATTAAATAGGGTACAAAATTGTCCTTAAGATAAGATTTTTTTTAACTTTAAGAAAAAAATTACAAGATAAGAAAAATTAATTAATTTACACAAAAAAATACAAGATGGCAAAATTGAAGGTTTTCTCGTGTCAATAATTCCCGGAAAAAAATAAATAAATCATGCTAGGATTTAATCAAACGCAGCTCATCATAACGATCCTATTGCTTTCATAATGAAGAGTGCCATACATATTACAGAAATATTCTTTTCAAAGTAAACTCTTTTCTCTTTTTCATACGTTTCATATATGAAACGGGTAATAACTACAAACGCGATGCGTATCGAGAGCGCTTTTCCCATCGAAAGAACGAATTATAAATTTGAATTCGAATATTCGATCAAAGCTCGAACAGATTAGCTTTCGTGATTTATTATGCACAAACCCGGACCGGTGATTCATCAGCTCGGCCCGGTCTACTCGAGAACTCATTTTTACACAACGCGGGTAAAGTGTAACAAGCATAATTAGGAAGGCGCAAGTGCACGCATTTCGACGACTTTGTCTGCCTTCGTTAAGCAGAATCATTCAATGGCGCCAGCAACAAAGGCGCCTTTCAAACAAAACACACACACACACACTCAAGCGCGCCGATGAATAAATACGCATTTGGCGAATGAATATGCAATGATGATTATTTTGAATTGATTATTTCATTCATCGATCACCCCGTCCCACTAGCATCCGGGGTGCCACACATTCACAAGGGTATGCTGCTCAGGTGGAGATTTTATCGGAATGGATTGGTTTCGATTTCGGTACTCAACGCGAATTCGCGCATTCCGCTGATTATTGACGGAATGCGAGCGCGCAAACCCAGCGACTGGCAGGCATCGTCAAGGGCTCTCGAATTCTTTCCATACTTCGAGTGACGCACACGAAGCCAGCCCTATATTGGGTTCTAAGTAAAAAACTCAATAAAACTTGTCTCTGCCTCACCGTAAAATCGAGTTATGCCATTCATCTACACCGCACAATATCTCATGGCGCTTAGGAAGTAAAAAACAAAATCAGAAATTGTTCATTATTTCATGTTGAAGGATTATGGAATGCACTTCAAAATGCAACCGTGAACGGTATGTAGTTGTGACTATGGAGGGTCCCATCGATTGTGCAAACGGCACGCGGTAATAGTTGGCTCATGTGTTTTTGCGGAAAATTCTTGTTTGCTTTCCATTTGCTTCATTAAACATCCGGTGTCAGGAACCCAAACCACTGCCACCAGGTTGATGGAGAAACATTATGGTGTTAAAGCGCTGTTTTAATTAAATGGCTTACTAGGAGGTGGTCTGACAATGGTCTCGAATAAGGACATCGAGCACCGAGGTGTTTTGAAGAAAAGCAAACATTCTTCCACTATCTTCCCACCAGACGAACAATCAATCAACGTACAGGAACGTATGTGTGTGTGTTTTTTTTTTTTTGATCGATCAATTAGACATCTATACGGTGTGAACGCTAAGAATAAAAATAAATACCACGCACGTTTCGTTAATTGGCTCCAGCGACACCCTCGTAATCCGGAAGGTGTTACCGCATGAATAATGCTAATGAAAGTGCCCCTTGCAAGTACAACCTGGCGCTGTTAAACGCAGTACGGGAAAAGTCATCGAAACGCATGTGAAGCGGAAGTAATTTCCATTCCACTGCTTTCCTGAACCATTTTATTATTCCGTACAAAAAAGAGGAGATTAGTTTGATTTATTATGTACGATTTTATTGGATCAATTTTAAGGTGCTACGATCTTCTACAAGACAAGACATAGTTCACACATGTTAAACTTAGTTATAAACATAATTCCAAATTTAACATTAATCCTCAATGCAATTGAACCAAAGTGGAAGAAATGAATAATCTATCCACTCCAATACCTGGAATTAATTCTAAGTTTAAGACCTAGTTCTATATCAGATATTGCTCAACTGAAATACAAAAAACATAGGGTTGTCAAACAACCATCATGTGACAACTAGACAGACGCACGCCATCGCCAAGCAAAGCAAACATTGCACGATCATTTCACCAAAGCCCGACTGGACAAACCGACGCAACATAACCCCTTTTTCGTAGGCCAACTCCCAGCGGACGAGGAGCGTTCGGGTTCGGTCGCCGGACCCGCCGGACCACCCGTCGCCCGGTGTTCCAGAAAATTAATTTCGGATAATGACTTTATTAGGGAATTACATTTTTTCCCCTCACCGCTCGTTTCGGCGACCGATCGTGGCCGGTGTGCGCCGAAATGGTGCTGCACCCGCGATCCGCGTCTCAAAACGATACGGGTCAGAACGAACGGCTGCCGCAAAAAACGAAAAAAAAGTGCCCAAAAAAACTTCGCTGGCACAGAAAACTCATTCGAAATCATATAGCGTGACCGCGAGCACCAGCAGCAGCAGCAGCAGCTCGTGATGTTTGGGTTTTTTTCCCCCTCGCCGTCCTCCTTCTGTCTGATAGTGAGACGTGGCCACATAAAAACCACAATGCGATGCGGCGACGACGACGACGACTAGTGCCGGCGATAGCCAGCACGCCCGGTGGAGCAATATTCGGCAATCTGTTTTTTTGATGGCATCGCACACTGTGCACCGAAATGCGCACCCCGTAATGGCGGCCCGCGGTGTTCGACTTAATGGGATATAATTTGTTGGCTGCAGATAAGAATCGAACACTCGCTACACTCGCTTTCATTTCCGGGAGACGTGCGGCGAACAGCACCGCACGGTGATAAACCGGGGCTGCGATTTATGGATCATTACCGACAGCTCAGAAGAGAAGACCTTACCGACGGCTGTCACCCACCTGACAGCTGGGCAGACAGGCAGCAATATTTTTTGTTTTTTTTTTTTTGGCTACGAACCCGCTTCGTTTTGTTCACCTCGCAGGATCCCGAGGGACCGCCGGCGTGGCTTTAATTTCCTGGCCCACTGAGCTAACGAAAGAGAAAAAAAATGCTACCCCGTGCGAGTGAAGCCTTCCGGAACGCTTTCAAACGCCACCACCACATGGCTCCGGAAAGCTTAGAATGTTTTGTTTGTTTTAGAACCACTCACTAAAAAAGTCAACAAATACAAAAAACAACGCCAAATTTAAAACACAATCGGGCTCGGTACCGGAATTAATGTGAGCGCTTTAAACGATACGGGTGCGGTTGGAAACCTTCACCGGTTCGCGAGTTCAGTGACAACCTTCTCGTTCCACTTCAGCTCGTGCACAGCCCAATTGCACAGGCATTGGGTCCATCAAATTCCGAGACAACCGCCTGCTAAGCGGATGTAATCGTTTCAGGCTCATAAAGCACATGAGAAACGACACGTACGGGCCCGGAACCGTATGAAATCATTTGTTTGCCCGGTGCCCGGGCAGAAAAGGTAAATGATGCACTTCCACCTTTGTGACAGCCTAGACTTCAGGTTGGCGTTCGAACGCTACTAAAACCATCATATTTACCACCTCACATTTGCATCATTGTACGAGGTAGCATAACCGCCAGTCATCTCTCTTGGGAGGCGAATCCTTAAGTGGATGTATTTATGACAATGGTTTATAACTACGTACGATCGTATAAACAGGTTTGATTGATTAACTATACGTATAAAAAATAAAATATTGTACTTAGATGCTTGACATTAAAAAAAAAACATGATATACATAAGATTTTATTTGTAATTCAATTTTTGAAGAAAAATTGCATCAAATACTAACTGAAAAATTTGAACCAATTTAGGTTCATTTACTTTAACGTATAAGCACCCTCCACAGATTATGCGGCTTAACATGTGCTCTATTATTCATTTGTAGCAAGTTCTTCTCCTCATCTTTGCCTGCTAATCAGGACATAAGTAAGTGCTCAAGCACCTTCCCAGACTACTTCGGCTTACCCCATCGCTACGCTTCAAAATATCATCCAATGTGTTGCTATCGATTCTCTGAATCCACAACACAACCGACAGCGAAGGAATCAAAGCTTCTCTTCACCACCCAACCAAACAGGTTCTACCCGAGTGTGGTGTACGAAAAAGAAATAATAAGCAATCATATTTCCTAGATCCACCCTCCTCCAGACGACAGAACGGAAGGAGGTGGGGAAGAAAAGGCAGAAACGGTGCCCAAAGCGTTTCTAAACTGTCATTTTCCATTCGATGCCAATAAAAACAATCCGACAATCGATTAGAGTGATCCCATTTCGATAACTGATCCATTTCTCACATCAGATAAATGGTCGTTAGCTGTCGAAGCAAAGCGATCGCTTTGCTGCCGGTTTGCCGTACGATCCGGTGCGTGCGTCTGCTGGAGGCTAGAGATCGTTCGGACCATTAAAAAGCTGAACCCCACTTATTGGCGATTGGGGTCCCCGATAGCCAGGTGGGTTTGTGGTGTCCGGAGAGTTGGGAACCGTGTTGCTGTTCCTATTAGATCGCGTCCCGCGTATCGGCGAGCGAGCTACCGGTGCCGGGGTGTCCGGGGGAACTTGGTAGTAGCACGACAGGTAGGTCGCTCCGGATCACCCCGAACCCCTGTATCGAATCGATTAAAAATCATTAATCAATTTTATCATTTCGATGCCGAGCCGGGACTGCCTCGCCAGTCTGCACCTTTCGCTTAGATCGCGCCGTGATTGGAACGGATCGGTGGGAGAGGGGCGAGATCGCTTATGATCGATAAGACGGGACGGGGCGGTGGATGAAGCGGTACTTCATCAAAACTAGAGAACCGAACCGGACGAGAATACCGGATTGCCAAATTATTCACGCCGGCCGGCCGTACGAGACGGACCCAAGGCTGCGTTCGCTCGTCGTTTTGTTCGGATCGTGTTGCGGGCTGTGCACCGCGAAGCACAGGTATTATGGAAATCGGACCCCATCGGTCAAGATGGGAAGACTGGAAGCAAACTACACGATCGGCGACCAGACCGGCGTAATCATCTCGATAGCTACGCGCGCGGCCTTCGCCGCCGTGCGTGCGTGCAACCTTTTAAGCTGACCCACCGAAACGATCTGATGGATCAATGTCATCCGACATTATCAAGATCGAAGTGATGAAGAATATAGTGGCAAAACGGAGTGGCCCCCGCGTGTCCGTCACACGGGCCGGCCACGCTGGAATGTGGGTTCGTTATTTTTGACATTCTGGAATGGAAATTAATGCCGCGGGTCGTATGTGTGCGTGCGTGCGACGGCACTGTTGGAATGCAGTGGTAGCAGCGATATTCACGCTCAATTATACTTTCCCACCAGTAAGGAAAAGAAAGGTGCGCAACCGCGATTAGCCCGACACGTTCCCGCCGGCCGGTCATTGATAAAATTCTGTTCCACATGCGTTCGTGGAAGATTTTTGGGTAGCCGGAATGCGGCGAAACTTGTTTCTTGAGCAGGAAAAGTCAAACTCCCTGACTGAAACCGCCCCTTGGTAATCGCATAACTTCTCGCACGCACGGTTCTGTTCCCTTTTCCGGTAAGTTATGCTCTCGCTGGCGTACGTTTGTGCGGTGATCACGATTGCAAATTTCTACAATCCGATGAATATTGATAATACGTGTTCCGGTGGGCAAACAATCGGAATGATGTTGTTCGGTTGTTTGGGACGGGGGTTTTCCGGCGCTTGTCGAGCCGTCATGCGTGCTCTCCGCCATCGGCTGCATAATGAATACCACATAACTTACAAGAAATATTCGTTGTAAATCGTCTCTCCCCACTTTCACCCTGATTGCGGAACACCATCGCCCCATCAAGGGCCGGAGTCGGTTAGCATGCAAATCAACCGCAGTGAACAAAGCTAATGAAACGCGCAGATGGTGCGGCAATAACCATGACGAGAGCCTCCCGTCGTCCCGCATCGCAATCGCATCTCGAAAATTGCCACACAGTCGCTCACTGCGCCACAGCCGGAAAACGAGCAGCCGAATCGAACAGAAGGCCCCTCGCAGCCTCGTTTCGGATACCCCACCCCGGCCCGGGAGGTGAGAGGTCAAACGGACGTACAACGTGCGTTAACATTCGCGTTGAGTTTAGTCACGATTTGCTAATATTGTTCAACCGAACCACAGCGTTCAACTGCCGTGCCGTCGACTTTCGACTGCCCTTGCGTTTCGGGGGCACTTCTGATGCAAACCTGTCACCGTCGGCACCACCTGATGACCGTACTGGTTAATAATCTCGCCCATCAAAGCAGCACGACAACCGTATCTTACCGCACACGCCAGCGGATCGTTTGTTTGCGCTTACCGGCAAACGTAGGATTTCCGATTCGCTCCAACGAGCGCCCGTTCTAGGAAGCTAATCATAATTCTCAAGATGAATCGCGACAGTGACGACGACATCGGTGGCGAGTTAAACCAGGCAGCTGCGGGTGCCCATGCTAATTAGGGCACCGAAATACGTCCGGCTTTTCCGGTCGAACCGATCGGGTGCAAATATTGAACATGCCGATTACTGTCGCAACACTGCACCCGTCCCAGCCGGCCCACGTTTTGCGTGAGGCTTCCAATTCGTGTCGATGAATGTTCGCAACATGCTGGTAGCGAGTGGGGTGGTATGGTAAATAAAAACTATCACCACAAAATTGGGATGCAAGTTAATTAAAGCAAACAGACAGCATGCAAAACGAGACGCGTATTGACTTGATCACCTCAAGAAATTTGGCCCCACTGAAGGAAATTTGCAAATATTGGAATAACCATTCTAAATTGAAATTTCGACGATCAAATACTCTCAACAACGATTCAATAGAGCAGCCCAAAAGGCAAGTGAATTTTCTGCCTTCGCGAGCATTCCCAAGTCGGTTCACTTTAATGTATCGATTCGAAGAAAGCGAACCCCTCCTGATACTGTGCTCGACAGACGGAACGAAGTTTCTCGAAATTGGCACACGCTCGGTTTTTCAACCATCACAAGTGTGCCTATTAAAACGCCGTTGTCATTTTGCAACCAGCAGAACCCGCGTGACCAGCAGCATGCGGTCAACTGGTTAATCTAAATTTCGCCCAAAACCCACTCCCTGACTGCGTTTCCGGTTTACAAACGGGACGCGCGCGCGCTGATAAGCGGCCATTGCCAGCCCTCGGGTTCGGGATCAAATTTCAAGACTATCGGGCTCGTACCGCAGTTCGCTATTTGTTTTTCGGCGTCCATTCCTCGTTACCCCTGGTAACTCCAGGGCCGATGGCGAAGAAAACGAAACCCGATTCCCAATCAAAATTCAATTCACGTGCTACGTGGAAAAACAGTCCGGAAAAGATTGCTTCCCATTTTATGACGTTTTTATTGCGACCCGTCTGTCGAATTTCGCATTAGACTTCGCTGCCCCCGGTTGGTACGGAATGAACGTTTCTGTTCGGCAGCCCTTTTTTCTGTGTGTGTGTGTGTGTGTGTGTGTGTGTGTGCGTTAGGCGTCATCGAGGGACGCGTTCCGCACGGACAGGTTTGGATGATGCGTGATCCGGCTTCTTAAACCCGGGTAAGCACAAGATTTACAGGAAAATCGGCGCTTTTGGACGAAAATTTGAGATTTATCCTGCAATGTCGGGAATGCGTTGCCAATCGTAGCAATGCCGGACGTGTTGCTTCGCTGGCACCTGCAAAGTGGACGGTTTTGTCTGCTTTTTCCCCCCGAAACAAAACCGATCATCTGCGAATTTGGAGCTCATCCAATCCACAATAACGCTGGAATGAGAATTTAGATGACATTGATAAGCTTGCGTTTTTTTTGTGTTTTTATTTTTTCCCATCAGACCCCGACAAAAGTCCCCCGAGGGGAGCGTGAACAGAGAAGGAGGCGTGTACAGATTCGATTTCCTTTCCCGCACCTTCCGGCATCGACACGCGGAAGATGGGATAAAAATTTCAACAATCACATAATAACGCAACTTTCCCAGACTTGGCTGTCATTTTCTTTGCTTTTGTGCCGATATCGACGATACCCACGGTGGTTCGCTCCGTGCCGCCGATACGGATTGACGCTCTTTATGGCGTTATTCGATTACAAACTTTGATTTGAGTTTTGATTTAGTTTTCCTTGCGCTCGCTTCCTCCCACCGGGCACAGCCCGGCGAGGGTATTTTGTTTCGCCCGGGAAGATTATTAAATTTGTCAGAAAGTTTTGCAACTCCGCGCACGCCAATGCGAACGGAAGCGATCTTGCGATACGGTGTTGAAGCGAAAATGAAACCATCAAGCGTTGTATATTGCATCCGGAAGCCGGCCGTTCCGTGGCGGAAACTGTTGACAAGCACGGGAAACTATATTGAAGTGAAATTAAAACTCTAGCGTGCTAGCGTCGCGCTACGGGGATAAGATTTAGCGAGCGAGTCAGCTGCTGTAGTGGTGTGCCGGGCACGACGACTCATTCGTCTGATTTAATGTCATAAAGTTGGGTGAAATTAAACCACCCGCGAGGGAATTCTATTCTCAACCCCAAGCAAGCACCATTTCCAGCATTTGTTGATAAAAATAAACCCCAACACATTTTCTTACAGCAGCAACAGCAGCGGCAGACGTGTGCGGAAATCTGCATACTTCACCAACACCAACGTCCCTCATTGGCACGACACCTGCTCCAACGGCAAGCAAAAGTTTCACCCGCATCCATAACGCCCGTGCGTCTCAGTAACACCTTGCGAAATCAAAAGTTTCACGCGATCGCACAAAAGTTCGCGCCACCAAACGGCGTCGTGACAAAACATGCATGTACGCACACACGGTTTTGTGTATTTTTTCGGTTCCACTCCGTGCGCCAGGGCGCGAGCTCTTCGCGAGCCCTTCCCAGCAACGCAAAATGGTGGAAAATGCGCTGTTTAGACGCGCAATTTAAACTTTGCCCGGGCAAACTTTTACCCTCTCGAAATCGCGCTCGAAATGCTGGAGCTAACGTGTGGCGGTAAACAGAACGGTTCTGTGGTTTAGCGCAGAGGTCCTGAAATTTCGACACCCCACATCTTGAGCAGCTACCAGAGAAGTTCGAGCCAACATCCTGAGACAGAGAGAGAAAGGGAGAGTGGAGGAAGGTTTTGATTTCATTGGATTTTATTGCAGCATTTTTGTGTGCTCTGTAACGCAGAACCACATCACCACCGGAGAACGGTGCGGTTTGCTGAAGATTGAATTCTCTTCCGATTGTTGGCGGCGGTGATGATGATGATGATGATGAGGATGGTTGTTTTTTCCCAGGTAACACATACTTCAGAACTTCCAGTACGACCACCGGTACAATACACAAATGTGGTTTTGCGGTATAAGACAACGGCACGGCCAACTCGGAAGGTGCCAATATATGTGTCGGAAGTGACACTCGATAGTAGCTCGGGCGAACGCTCCAGCACGCTCTCATTATGATGCATCATCATGCGAAGGGGATGGGAGTGGGCAGCGAACATAATCTTATCAGTGGCAAAAACAACATGGAAGCACCGCAACACGCTGGTAGGGCGTGTTCCGAAAACATCGGCAACGCTTCCACGGCCAGGTTATTGGTAAAGCTTCGAAAGCACTACAAACAGCGCAAGTGTTGGATAGCAGCTTCTCTCGGTTCTTCCTTCCGCCGGCATGCTGCGTTCCGGATGGATTGTGATGTGGCTTCTGAAGGACGCTGGTTGCTGGCGTAACATTTGTTAATATAAATATACCTTTCTCTCACTCGCTCGAGATGGATGCTTTCCAGTCTCGCTTCGACTCTTGGGTCCAATTCCGAGCCAGCAACGTATCCAACTCGACTCGACCTCTGGCTGACATGATGCTTGCTCGGTTTATTCGGAATCATCAACGCCAACGGGTGAGAGTGCATGCGATCTACATCATACCGTGTTTTGCATGTCATCCCGCTGCACACACCCACCTATCCCGCTTCTCCACCCTTTATCGCGGCTTCAGAAGTCCTTGAGCCCAGCGTCGAGACGAAATGTCCGAAGGATAAACGTTTACCCGTACGTGAAAGGCGCTGGGAGGGATCCGTTTCCATAGCAGGAGAGATATGATAATATTTTATTTAGAATCAATGAATAATAATAGCAGCTTCTCATCTTCACTTGCGCCTCGCGGGAGTCGTTCTGGTGGAAAGCTTACAACGGAGTTGATCCAGCGGTCAACTCCAGTTCCGTTTTACCCGCCGACCACCGCACCGAACAATCCATTCCGCGGTGCGGCCACTTCACCGCAATTTACGAGCTTGTCGATAGTTGCACTTTTCAGCGTGCAGCAGCAGCCGCGACTTCCGAAGAATGGTATGGCCTGTCTGCCCTCCCGAAGATAGCACGGTGGCACGGCGAAGCATAATGCGAACGGAACGCAGGCTCGGAAGCTCGTAAAAAGGGGCATCCACCGAACGCGCTGCGTTTCACAATCGCCTCCGCTGGGTCATTAGTTTGGCTATCGTCGCCGGTCGGCCGGCCGCCTTCGGGCTGCCCGGAGCGAACGGACCTGACCGATAAGTGGCAGCAGTGTGTTTCCCGGAGTGGTCCGACCGAGTGCCGACAGTGTCTGCGCGCTCCGTAGCGCGACCGAGATAACCGATAGCGGGAGAGGTTATCCCTGTGCATTATTCGAACGCAGAAGCCATCGCACCTTGGCAGACGTTGCAACTTTGCAACCAGGCACCCCAGCATCCCAGGGCTCCAGTGTAAAAGAAAGTATCGAAAGAGCTTTGCTTCGTGTGTACCGTCGTGTTGATGTTCCGTGCCCTGCGCGCTTGCCCTCCTTTTTCCGGCCCGCTCGGGAAGGCAGCATAATCGATTTCTGCCTTTTATCTATCGGTTATCTATCGGGAGAAGCTTCGATTCGGCTCGGCCAGCTCGGTCCCGGGCTTGCGGGAATTCATCGTTCGCGCGTTCTGCTGTAGCTTGTCATAAATCTTACCACCGGCCGCGTACCTGTGGCACGCTGCTCCAGTGCTTCTCCGCTGCAGCTCCGGCCAAATGATCATAAATGAAGTGCAACCACGTAGCCTCCCGCGATAGCCATTGCCGGCTGCTCCCGCGTATGCCTGCGCGCACTCAATGATCCTTGAACTCGCTCCTCTCGCCGATGTGTACGGGTGTGTGTGTGTGTGTTTGCGTGGGGGGAGAGTGAGCGTACGAACTCATTACGCCCGACCGGACCGGCTTCTAATCGGTTGACCTACACGGTACGAGGGCACCGGCATCGTATCGCCTTTTTTCGCCCCACTAACCGAGCCGAGCGCGCGCGTGTGGCGAATCAAGCGTTCGGCTCAAATTCTCACCCTAACCCGCCAGGACCTCCGGGCGCTTCGGGGGGGGGGGGGGGGTTGGGGGTGCCTTGGATGCTGAGCCGGGGCAGGTGAATGATTTATTTTTACGACCACAACAGTTTACTGCCAACCCAACCACCGCCAGCAAGCCGTGTGAAACCGGGAAGCAATATACTCTGCGCGCTCGGATGGTTTTCGCGAAGATGTATGCAGCGTCCGCTGCCGCGAAGACGAAAAATCGACCGATGATTGAGCCAAGTGTGTGTGGGTGGGGTGTGCGCACACACACGTCAGCGTGAAACTGGTTGCGCGATGAATCAATCCTTCCCCCCGTTTCCATCCCGGGCTAGCAGAAGGAAATAATTCAGTTTCTGGTGGTTGTGCGGATTCCGTTCCGTTCCGTTAGCCTTTTTCGATAACCATTCGGCGGGCGTCGTTGGAGTTCAGATTCGTTATCTAGGGGCCGCTGATCGTACCGTTACACCGGTTGCAAGGGCTACCGTTAATGTATGAGGTCCCGGGGATGTTGTGCAGGTGTACACGATCTGGAATGCAATATAATCACAATATACTACTTCGGAGCTATCAGATCAACAGCTATCAAGCATCGGGTAAACCACGTGAGCGAAGGCATACGGAAGGTATGAAGTAATTTACCATGAAGTGCAATTCAATATGGAGCGTCTATACGGCGTAAATCGGCCGGCGAGACTCAAACTGTAGCATTACGATATTGCACCGAATTACATTAATTTTGGTTAATTTATATCCACATCACTTTACGAGCATTTATAAAATGGCGAAGGTAGACGGGCAACAAGCAAGAGGGTTTTTAATACTCACTTTGTTGTAATGAACAAAGTGACTATTTCATGGAAGATGTAAGTGAAAATATTTCACACTGGTTTGATGAAACATTGTTGCTGAAATGAAGCGGACCACTGAGCCATTTTATGTGATGTAAAGATAACTCAATAACAAAAAGAATGGAGCATTTGTGTTCAAATATTTTAATTAACACCTGGACTCGTCGAACTCGTAACGCTTGATGATAAGGTCACAAACGAAACGAAAGTAATTTATGATGTCAAAACAATATAAATGATATGATATCGAAAAAATCTTAAATAAAACGTATTGTTCAATCATTTATTGTAACTTCCACGAATTTCCATCAAAAGCAATTACTTCCTGGAAAATGTTATATTTAGAGAACAGCTCTATTATCAATTCAACGGAAGGCAACATGGCATCCGAACACCTTAATGCAGTGCAATATTTCACGCTGTTCACCCTCCGATTGCTATTGTCCGCAAAGTGATCAAACATTCCGCTGTTATGTTCAACAATCGCAAACCTTACTTCACCATCGCCAGGCTTGCAGTTCTCACGGTTGCAAAACCGACGAAATCGATTTGAGGCATCGATCAAACCGATCGATCGGAGCGGGTCTCTGTGACCGTGCCAGGACTACACCAGGACAGCTGACCCGGAGTCAGTAGCCGAGACAGTCGCCCTTTCGCTAGCCCAGAACCCTATAGCGCTCTCATGCCGCGTTCGTGGGCAAAAAAAAATCACAAACCACGCAAAACGTGAGTTGCAGAGAGGCGGCAGTGGGTCGAAAATAGATACACACACAGACCCGATCATTACTCACCGGCGCGTCTGACCCGCAAAACCCCAGGCGGGCCCCGACGTCCCGCACCCCGACGATGTCCAGCTGAGGTCCACTTGCCCACCTCCGAACTGACGTCTTCTTCTTCGGCAGGGGTTTTGCGGACCGGCTTGCCTTCCTCGAAACCCATCACGCCGGTGCCCAGGAGAGTCCTTGCCGAGGGGTGCGCGCCTGAAAGCCAAGGTCTAGTTTCTGCATTTTTTTAACTTAATTACTAATGATATATTTATTGCCGTCCGCCGTGGCGCATGGCCGTCCCACTGTGCCGATACGGAGTCCGCACCGTAACCGTTGTGGCATTGAAGCCTGAGCAGTCCAGTGCCCCTGTCAGCGGGTGGGTTTTTCGGTTCACTGCTACCAGGAAGTGAGGATTCGATCCGGGGCATGACTGGCGTTCCGATCGATGTCTTAATGAGTGTTTTGCAATCGAGACGAAAAGGGATGATAAGCAGCATGCGAGCAATAAGCCATGGTACAAGGTTAAGTAGCAATAACATGCTTTTAACGGTGAAGGTATTTAGCAAACCCATTAGCATTGCAGGATTCTTCAAGGTCTTGCAAAAGAAGATAATGTAAAGGGTATTGGTGATTTTTACTTTAAATTCCTGTTTTCTGCTATAGAAATTTTGAACAAAATAAAACATGTATCCGAAACTACTCTTTTTGGTTGTCGAACTTAACGGAATCAACATAAAAAAAACGGCGATGACTAGTCGAAACCCCCTGTAACGAATAGGTTTCGGTGGCAAATACGTCATGATAAGCACGTGCTTATCACAAACGTCACCAGGGAGAATGCGTGGAAGAGAGACTCTACGTGAACTCTTTTTCGTCCTTGGTGGTTCTTAAGAAACAAAATCTGTTATTCCCCGCTAGCGTCCACGCTCCACACACACACACACAGACACCCAATCGGTTGGCAGAAAGTGAATTTGGAATTCACTCATCGCTCGCGCTTCGAGCACAACAGAATCAAGACATCTTCTCACGTTACTGCTTCCTCGAACAGCAGCGGAAATACGAAACGAAATTCATAAAAACTCATCCACATACCCCCGAGTGGCAGCCGAGAGCCCAAAGATTGTTATAATCTAATTTGGCTGCAGCAGCGGAGCCACTTGAAATCTGTTAGAAAACCTGCGCCGACTGGGCATCCCGGAGACCCGAGTGCGAGTGTGGCGAGAATTAGATTATACCTCGATAGCCTCACTCTCAACAAACGGACCCCCACCGGACGACCTTCCGAAAGGCATGGCGAGGCACCACCGGTGAATGAAATCGTCGTCCCATCAGGCCCGCAAGCAGGTGAGCTTGGGTCGTAGTAGCAGTGAAGCCGTAGTGTTAAAATGCAATAAATAACTTGCGATACCTCGATGGTACCATGATTAAGCACGCTAGTGTCAGAAGCATCCTAGAACCCATAGTACCGGCTAGGCTGCGGCACGGACGGTAGAAAAAAAAGGGTTGCGCTCGCAGGGCTCTCGGCCTGCGGGATGTGCACATTTTTTATCTGCTTCCTCTTGCTTCTACTTCTTTTCTTTATTAATTTAAGACCGATTAGAAGTGTGATGTTTATCTCGTGCGATGAATTTTTCGGAACGCAACCCTAGCGATAGCATGAACGAAGAACTGACGGTAGATAAATTCGAACGTAATCATTAGCCCCGGTGTGTGTGCGTCTGTATGTGGAAGAGGATAAAAGAGCAGCTACAGAGAACCGGAGCACCTCGCTTATCTTGCTCCAGTGCCATTTTTAGAAGCCATCGATACCGGCCATCCCCGGCAGCGTCGGTCTCGGCGAGGTAGCCGCTGTGATTTGAATATTCAGGAGCCTTTTCTCTGGGTTTACATTTTTCGATTTCGATCGAACGATCCGTTACTGCCCGGGGACGCACCCGGGCACCATTTCGAAAGGTAACATATTAATCAATAATCTCGCGCCGGGCCTGTACTCCAGATTGTCAATAATTTATTGGAACACAGCCGAAAGATAAGCTCCTCGCTGCAGATGGGATAGTACATGATTATGCTCTTGCCAAAACGATTTATGGCTTCGATCGTGTGGGATGTTTCTTGTGGAAAGAATTCTTTTCCCCCCTCGATGGTTTTGCTTGCCGACGGTACGCAACACCTGAACTCCGCACCGTTTTGCGGGATGAAATTCAGGTGGAAAATATTCGCCCCAAACCCAAGCGCGAATGCACCGCAACCGCGACGGCGGATGAATAGAAATCGAATCTCGAGGAGCGGAAAAGCCATCAGACCGAATCGCACACCCTGGCGCGCATTTCCGTGGCAACAACCGGATTTGTGCCCGGTAATTTGAAGTGACACTCACGTCACCCGTCACCGGAACGGGGAATGGGCCACCGCCGCCGGTTCCGTCGGCTAACCGGAACGCACTTTTGAATGGAGCAATAAATTACTTCCGTCGGATGCGGGCACGGGCGCAGGGGAATGGTTCGGAAGCCGGAACGTGCCAAGGATTAAGGCGCTCTCCTTCTCTCTCTCTCTCTCTCTCTCGCAGTAAATGGGGGCAACGTCGGCAGTGGCCCCTTTCCTTTAAAAATGGCTCACAGATATTGAAATCCGGTTTGATTAATTCTCCCATCAATCGACCCGAGGAAGCCGAGGCGGTGCGCAGATCTGTCTGTCGGTGACAGTTTCAACGCTCCGGAACGGAACTCTTCTTCAGCACAACTTGAGCCTAATTGGATCTCGCAAATTAAGAGTTAATAACAATCCATTCATTAATCATCACCGCACTGTCCGCGAACCGCGCTGTTTCCGCCGTACTGACGTGTGCACGATGAGGGAAGGGATTTGATACTTTGGTGGCTGGCGTTCGGTAAATATCGATCCAAATGCACCACTCCGGAACCATTCGCGTTCTAAGGACGCTACCACGCGCTCGTCCTCCTGCGCTTTAATTTATGTTCAATCGCTAATTTATTGTCCAACCACCGACCGCAACCATCGGGAGAGAACATTGATGCACACATCTATTGTGCCGTTGTCGACACCAAGACAATCGATGTGCTGCATCGACGATAGCATAAATTGGATGCAGATTTCGGAAGCATCCGCTACAACATAGCACCGCACAGGCCTCGTAAACAACACATCGTAGCAACAATAGCAGTAGCATTTAAAAAATACACACTATACTACATCATCATTAATCAGCAGTATTTTAGCTTCATTAAATTCGTACCCACTCCACCTGCGCGTGTATGTTCAGCGAGATAAATTGCCCGCGGGCTGGTGGCGAATGTTACCCGACCGTTGGGGGTGTATGCGCGAATGTTGTCACATTGTAAAAATGAGGTACAATCAAATGAGCGGTTTTAGCGTTTAATGGACGCTGTGAGCATGTGTTGAAACGTTGCGTTTTTGTTATTAATCGATACTCTTGGGACTCTTTTTAGTTTGCGAAATTTAAACAAATGAACGATCTGTAGTGTTTGAGATAAATCCAGCTTATATCCAATACCTTCCAACCGATTAATATGCGCCGCTCGCGTTGCCAAGACAACACGGTCACACTGTGGTGAAATACGATTCGGTTCGTCCTTGCGTAGGCTCATGCTGGGGAATGCAAATCCGAGTTTACCGATAAGATCTGCCGGCCGGGAACAACAATCGAGGCAGGCACCGGAAGGCAGCCCGACAGGACTGAAGGATCCGGTTGCCTCGAGTACAACATATTTCTTGATTACGCACGGGATGTTAATTGTGCTAAATTTATGGATGATTTGTTCACCGATTTCAGCGTGTGCGCACGCACGGCACTTTCGCACTCCAAACCATGGGAACGGGCGTCAAATTACGGGTCCGGTTCGCATGCAAGACACGCATTCAGCCGCACCGGTTGCAAAGTTCGGTGCGAGATTAATCCCTCCCGAGGCACCATTCCCTGCATCCCTCCATCGCCGGGTTTCTTCGTTTGCCTTGGAAGAATGTGCCAAGATCGGTCCGTCGGAACGCGTTCGAAGACCCCGTGAATGAATCACTTTCCTTCGCAGCCCCGGCACGGCTGAAAGGGAATGAATAATTTATAATCTAATTTCACGCACTCAACCACTTACCTTGGGAGCTTTTCCAATGGGAAAGGCTTTTCCATCCTTCCCGGTAGCACTAGTGGCCTTTGCGCTTGTGTGCTTGTGTGCACTCGGTAAATTGATTTCATTCGATCCAGAAGCACCCACCGTATGCTGGCCGATGAAAATGAATCACCAGGATTCGTCTTCCCGGCTGCATAAGGCAAGCGGACCACTTGTCACCGCGGCGTCCCGTGGAAATGCGGAAGTGTTCGAATGATTTATCCGCAAACCCTCCGCAAACCGACCTCGGGATGGTGCGTCCAAACAATCCGGAACGGCGGCGTGGACGATAATTGTTAGATAATTAACGATGAAATGTGCCTCGGATGAGGTTGACCGTCTTCGCACATCTCACGTACTGTGACACGGACGCTTTGATCCTTGGTGGTGTCTACGGTTGCTGCAAGATTGATCATCATCCGGTCACTGCTAAAACGTTAGACACTAATCACTCAAGTGAGTTTGCCAATAAATTGATTTCGACCGATCACGAACACATCACCGCGTATATACACACACACACACCCACACACACAAGCCTGAGAGCATCGTCGGCTTATTATCGTGATTTTGGGACACTTTGATCGAGGGCAAGCTTTGGGATTGAAGCTAACACGGACGAAATGGAAAGTTAATTGTTCACACATGAACGCATTTAAATCTGAATAGTATTATGCAAACTCGAAACATTTTTGCAATTACAACAGTTTAATTTATTTTACAATATGAAACACAATGATTAAGCAACTATTCCACAACAATTCTCTCATATCAAATGCTTAAGTCATCCGAATCTTACAACTCACCCTTCTAAACGCAACGTTAAAATGCGTCGTTCATAAAAAACAAGAAAAACAAATTAAATAATTTCTCCACCAACTTTCCATGTACTTTAAATTGGCTTTCAAAACCTTTCAAGTTTAGCAATGAAAACCTTCAGTGTACGCTTTACCTACACACAACGCCATCAAATACCTAAAATATGTTCCTCCAAGGTGCAAACTATTTCAATAAAGAGTGCTTCGCCTTCTTCCCGGTGTATGAATTCCTGCTATAATATGTATCCATACTGCTCGCACGAGAAGTGCGGTTGCGAATATGGCTCTGTTGCGGTTTCCGAACACACCAGTCCATAAACTAGGGTCGATTGGGGACGAGGACGATCCTTGTTCACCTCATAAACGCTTCCTAGTACTTTTCAACCGAGTCGGCCCCGGATGTTTAGTGGCAACTCGAATGGTAGCTTCTTGCGTTTTGTGTTAATGTTTTCCTGCCCTGGCGGTGGTGCCTGCCCAGAGATCGCCTCCCTCATCGCTACATCGCTTAAACCGAGATTAGTTGCCCAGGACTTCTCGTTCGTTTCGTGCACCTCCAGCGAAAGACATGTGTAGCGACAACCTCACGGACAGGAAACAGCATGCCCGTTGCCGGTCGGAACGCTCAACAACTCAACAGCTCCACTGGACTGAATTAGGTCCCACTCGAACTCGAGTCTCGGTTTCATAAAATGCCGCAGCCTATTGACCATTTAGTATCCGGTTCGATCCGGCCGTCCGGACGTCCGGGCGTCTTTCTGATTCCACCAGCAACTCCACCATCCCCCAGGGGAAGCATAAAGAACGTTGCTTTACCACCCCTTTGGTGCTCTACCGGTTTGCTGCGGCCGAAGAAAACACTTCAAGGCACTTACAAGCGAACATAAACAAGCAATATAACCGGCTGGTAACCGCCGTCGGCCGTACGGATACAGTTTACATTTCCTGACAAGCACCAACGGCGGAAGCGGAACACCTGACAGGGCGAGCGATTTTGATGCTGCCTGATGGGACAATGATTTGGTTGCGAAAACTGCACAATCTCCCGGGCTGCGATGAATCGATAATCCGCACCTGCTACGCCGGAATTCCTGGTAACCAGCCACCCAGGACCTTGGTCATCACTTTGTCGGCTCTTATTACTCATTAAGCAACTTGCCACGCTCTAATGGCCGCCCGGTGAAACTGTGGTCCAGAGCTGCTGCTGCTGCTGCTGCTGCTGCTGTAACATCGCTTTTTATTGCCTCGTTCGTTTAGCCCACCGCGTTAGTAAAATATTTTTATTACTTCATCGCGCAAGGGCGAAAAAGGGCCCGGTAAACCGCGAGTAAAGTGACGTCGTTCCACAGTCACCGCCGACGCCGCCATCGCGGCTGCTGTTGCGCATTAGTCTCGCTTTCGATGTCTAAGAGATTTATTTTTCGCAAACCTCAGCCCACGGGTGGACCATGTCAGTAACAGCAGCCAGCGGCACTGTCCAACACTTTCTCCCGCTCGCGCCGGAAAGGCCCACTTGGGAAGTGGAATTTTAGCGTTTTTTCCCCTCCACAAAGCCAGCCTCGGCTCCACAAGGCTCGGCTTACGAGCAATTTGTGGTTTCATGTCAGCTGCCGGCAAAGCAGTCCGGGGAATGCATCGCACCCAGGGTCTCCTCTCTGAAACGTGGTTTGCTGACGTGATGTGGTTTTCATCATTCTTTTCATCCCCATCCGGCCCAGCCCGGTAGGCGACAGATTTTCCGGGATTTTACTTTCCACCCAATCGGGGCAGCCGAGGTTTCTACAGCAAAACCACTTTTCATCACCTCTCGCTGCTGCTGCTGCCGCTGCTCCAAAACGAGGAATCCCCAATATCCTCGTTTGTTGCACCGGTGGAGTTTTTCTTCTAACCGGCCATTGCATTTTTGCCGACGGTGGAGTCACTTTTATTTTTGCACACTTCTCATCCTTCCCGCCCGCCCCGCGCTGGTCCCTCACAGGGTGAAAGGTTGTGAACGGAATTTGTGCGAGAATGGGTTAGGAATTTGAGGAAAATTTTCGCATTAGCGGCACTTTCGCGTCTGGCAAGGATCCAACGTCGCAGTGAACGAACAAGTGCGGACGAGAAGGGATTTTTTGAGGATATAAAAAGAGTGTTTATTGTAAGCAACGATAAATGAGATTAAAACAGTTTTCAGACGAATTATCATATCTTTTGCAATTAAAAAATTAAAGGATTTCGTCGGTAGGATTCTAATATGCTAACACGTTACCAATACACCCAATCAAATTACTAATGAGATTAAACCAAAAAAAAATGGGTTTTGAAATCATTTTCGTGACGGAACAATAAAACTACCTCATAAACATAAGCTTCCTATGCATCGTATATGCGAACTCATACAAAGCCCTAAAAACCAACTGCTATCGCGTACAAAACGTCCCGCTCCCATTGTGCGCCTAATCCTGTAATGTATGACACTAACACCATATTGCAGGAATTACATCCCGCTTTGAATGACGCGTACGGAGTGATGATAATATTCCGCAAACACTGCGCTAGGCATATTAAGCACAAAACAAGAGCCCTAAAAAAGAACACAAAATCCATACTTCCGCACACGCAAAAATGTCACCCAACACAGGCGCCTATAGTTCGATCGGGTCCTCCCGTATCCAATTTACTTTAATCCTAAAGTGGACTATAAAAGCGATTACGGAAATTGCGCCTGGGTCCTGGGTACGCAGGACGGACGCATTGCAACATTACGCTCGTTGGCGCACGGCGACGAATGAATGGTCAAGTGTGTAGCAAATAATCACCATAATCACGCCCGTGTGCCACGTACCACAGGATCATAACTCTCGGGAGATTGAACAGGTCCAAAGGGTCCCCCGATGTATGCCCGATGTGTGCTGGAAGGAAGTGCACGCACGCCAGGTGTGTACGTGCGCCGTGGGTTTGTGTGAGATCTGTGTGTGTGTGTGTGGTCTGTGTCAACGATCTGGATAAGAAAACTAATTTGTTAGCGCACATATTCCACACCACGGTACGCCAATCGCCATAAAACAAACACTCACACTGCTCACGTGCAGCGCAAGGATCTGCCAGGGAAAGGCTCGAGTACGGCTGACGTACAAGACCCTGGGCACGGTTATCTGACGGTCAACAAATCACGGCAGGGTTATTGGATGAAGTTTCCGGCCGGACTGCTACGGCTCCCATTCACACCCCACAAAGCGGACTGCAGTGGAAAGCGTTGTCCAGAAGGTAAAAAAAACCCCACTAGTGTAGAATAAAATGTCCACCTTGGTGAGGATTTTGTCTTTTTTTCATTGGGTTTATTGTAACACTTT